>JAWMRA010000113.1:110565-168221 GCA_035584735.1 Pseudotriccus pelzelni | reverse complement strand
CCTGGAGGTTTTTAAACAGAGATTGGACGTGGCCCTTAGTGCCATGATATAGTAATTGGAGTTGGATCAGGGGTTGGGCTTGATGATCTTGGAGGTCTTTTCCAACCCAATCTATTCTATGATTCTATGAAACCTTGAAACACTTTCATAACACTTGCACACCTGTTGACCTGGAGGGGCTTTGGCCTTGGCTGCGTAGCTGTGTTAACAGTGTGATCACACTGAGGATTCTGAGTGGTAACGTGGGTTGGGCAACAGACATATCCAAAACCAAATAACCCAAAACGTCTTGTTCAGTCTTGCCACCTCTTCTCACAGGGTGCATTCACACCTGATGCTTTTCTTTCAGTTTTTGGCTATGAAAATGTGTCATTCAGAAAAATTAATTGTTCATAAAATTAGAACCGGGATGAAATTGGATCTTGGTGCTGTTGTTTGCTGGAGTTCTTGCTGGGACAGCCTGGCAATATATAAATTAGCCCCAAGGGGAAAAAAACTTGCCTTGATGGCCATAGTTGGAAAGAAAATATATTGATGTGACTGTTCTCGGTCCCACCTCCCTTTCTCTGTTTTTTTTCATTAAAATTCTTATTTGATGCAATTTTAAAATAGACCCCAACTCCAAAGTTGGATACCACTGGAACTTGTTTAAAATGAATGTGCATGCTGAGCTTTGCGCTTATTTCTTATGGACAAGTTCCCTTGCCTCCAGTATTTGTAGCCAGAATGCATGCATCTCATAAGAGGATGTGCATAGCATAGCAAAAGAAAAAAATATATAAAAATTGGCAGCTGTCAGAGTTAGCATCAAGCCAGATGCACAGAGCTGGTGCTCAGCGATCCAAGACTGGGTGCAGCACACACACAGGACAATGTGTGTCCTCAGCTGCCTTAAATTTGTGCTTCCCAGCTGATCTAGAACACTGATGGGAGCAACAGTTATTGCTGTGACAATAATGACAGTCACATTGGGTTCTGCATTTAGTGCTTTGACTTTTGCTTGAGAGCAACAAGCAAAGAAACGGATCATGCTCTTGAAATATATATATTTTTTTCTTATGTGACTTATTGAAACAACAAGTTTATTTTACTTAGGTCAAAAAATGCTGGCATGTTTTTAGGAAATCAAGTTAAGCTACTTCATTGTAAACCCAACGATGTGGATCAGTTGCAGTATTTTAGAAGGCAGCTGTCAATCATCCCTGAGCTGTCCATACCTGCATTTGATTAACCATTTGGCCTGTGCTTGTTCTCAGATAAGTCAGTTCATCTGTGTGACTCATTTCGCTTGTGTGGAGATGCTGAACGTAACATGTTTTCATGAGATGCTCTGAGACCTTAGAAATGCTGCCCAGAGGAAGAGTGTTACCTTAGGCAGCTTGAAAACCCAAGGGTGAATTCCCTGAGGAAAGGACATATCCGATTCTTGGAGAGGCGAATGAAGCAGGCAATGGGTAATAAAAATCAGAAGTACAGAACTTGGACTTAGCTCAGGCTGCAGTGATTTATAGTTTAAGGTTCCTGGCTCAGTCCATGGTGTTAGGCATGGTGATAGACATCATGCTGCTTAATAATCCCAAAACTAAGCTATAGATTTTGCTCAGCAAAATACAAGGTGTCGATGATTTCGTGTGCCCACCTTACTACCATGTAAACAGATAAAGTATCACTTAAGAGTTTTTGTAAATTATATCTGAGAATGTCAAAGGGTTACAGATGAAATGCAATGCTCACAGTGAGGCTTAGCCTGCATTTGTTAACTCCGAGGTGGAAGGAACTGGTTTTTTATACTGAACTGGAGAATTTGAGGGACTGTCAGGAAGTGATGGCTGCAGGATCCAAACAGGTGTGAGGAGCCATCAAGTTTTATTGCTGTTCAGTAAAAAAGATCACATTACTCCCAAGTGGCAGAATTGCGCATATAGAGTAGGTTTTTCTCTTGCAGGCAGCCATGAAAGTGTTATACCTGGTCACACATGGGACAGGCTTTGCCCATGCCTGGTGTTTTTGAGCAAATCCTCCTTTTCATGTATTATGGAAACATTATTACTGGATGGGTACAGTTAGCACAGCATGAATTCAATTTATTTTAAGGTTTCCTTGATAAAGACATTTATGTGCTGGTGCTGGTTACTCTCATTTTGCATATTCCTTTTGTGAGAGATAGGCCTGAATTTAGATTATTAAGCTAAATGTGTCTGAATTCGAAAACTCTGCATTGTTATTTTTAGAATGACTTGTGTGTGTGCATCTTAAGGCTTAAAAAGCCAATTGACTGATTTTTTTTTTCCTGTGAATCCCAACTGCACATGGACTCCAAGCACCACATTTACAGAAGACTCCCTGTCCCCTTGAAGGCATCAGAGCTCTCCTAGACGATCAACTTAGAATCATAGAAATTTAGCATTAACACAGCCTGAAAAACCCAACAGAACAGTCCACCTCAGGGTTTTAGTACTTTTTCCTCCTGCTCAGCTACTCTTTTGCCAGAAATCCAGCTTTCTTCAGCCTTCTCTGTGACCCAGGTCCCTTCCCTGTGGAGAAAGTTTTGGAAAACCTAGTCTGTTATTCTCCAACACCAGTTTTCTTCTTTACTAATGGAACACATGAACTTGATTTTTGGCTGTTGGAAAACTTAGTTTCATTTTGGTTTGGCTGAAACCTTCCCCTCTTCCAATTAACAAACACGAGATTTGTCCTGGGATGTCTCCCTCCCGTCTCAGCAGGGGAGAGGTGTCCTGGTTCCTTTGTTAGTCACTGGTGTAGGAGAGGGGAAAGCCATGCACTACAATTCTCTTTCCATTACAGACTTGAAGGGTGTGATTTGTTCCCTCTTTCTCTCTTGGAAACTGAAGTGTTCATCTCTGCTTTTCATTGGGGAGAGTGTCTTAAAGGGAATATTTCAGTGCTGTTTCAGTGTCAGGGTTCAAGCCTGGATAGATTAGAGCCTTTTGAGTTTCTTACCCATGCTTGACATCATTTTGGCAATGAGAAACGTTTCGGCCAGCCTGTGAAGGGAGCCTGTGGAGAATTCCTGCTGGAATGTTGTGCTGCTCTGCTCTGCTTTTTGTGATTCTTCCCAGCAAGATGCACATTAGGAAAAATGTACTCCAATTTCTTTGTAACTAAGCAGTTTTATTAGTTCTTGTAAAAAGAAAAAAAAAAAAACAGGAGTAAAAAAAATACCATCTCTACTTTTATTGAGAATGCTGTAGCTCCTACGTCCTGATTTCCTTAACCTGGCATGTGGTATTTTAACAAATGAATCTCCATTTTAGGGAAAACTTTACATCTAAAGAGGTAAAATACAGAAGGGGAATAAACAAAAGTTAAATATATATTAACTGAGGAATCTTTAGGCTTGGTTTTGAGATCTTTAAGGTCAGGAGCACTAGCACAGCTTGATAGAGCTCATTTCACTGAGGTCCATGATGCATAGATTTAAAGCTCCTTAAGTTTCTAATAGTTTTCTAATCTTATACCCCCAGCCAGCAAACATTTTCAGAGATTTATGTTTTCTATCGAGCCAGGAAGTTATAGATTTTTAGTGTTTTGGGCAAGAAGATGGAGAAATTTTAGTGATTGGTGGTCCATAGATAAAGCACTTTGCCAGTAATCTCCTTTTGTTGGTTTGAATACAAATCTGAACATCAGTTACACGTGAGTTGTGGTCTCTAACATGGACAGTTTGAGCTCAGAATTAACCTCTGATATTTAAACTTGAGTGCAAACTTTGTCAGAACATTGCAAAGATGAACATGTTTTGCAAATTGATGGTTGCACCCCTTGATTTTGCAGCCATACCATCTCGGATAGTGTTTAAAAGGTCTGAAAGCTTAGCAGCGATGCATCAGGAGATGTGGAAGTTTCATAGGACATGAACATCATGCAAGAATACTAATAAAGTAATTCTGTGTCCTTTTAATCCTTTTTCATGATTTCATGTGGATTTTGGACTACTTCAGTAGAATAAATTGTATCCATTTGATGAGTTGAAAGAACTTTATTCTCTTGGGGGGAAAAACAGATTTTCTGTCACCGTTTTCAAGATTATGGTTGTTGATAGTTGTGTGCCAAATCAGGTTCTAGCACAGTGATGATTGCTGCCTGTCTGAAGTGAATTTTTTCTCAGGCTAAACTTCCAAGGCAGTTAGCTGCTTGGACCTCGGCATAAATTTTAATCCTCTCTGAACTCTAATGGAAATCAATAGGAACTCTGACTGACTTTGGATGCTTGTAAGAGCCTGAGCCTGTGCTTTGGAGTGCCCTGGACACCTTTGGAAAGGTAGCCATTTGCTGTTCCAAACTGACAAGAAGGTTTGGAGCAGTGCTCCAAAACAGACTCCGTGTTTTACCCAGGAGACCTCTCCACTTCCATGGTGGGTGAAGCGACTCTTAAATAAATAGTCTCCCAATTTGTTAAGCATGAGGGATCCATAAAAATGAAAGTTATTATTGCAGCAGGAATTTTCCCACAGCAAAAACAAAACAGAAGCTACTTCCATCCATAAGAACATTTGCAAGTGAACCACTTGTTTGCTTCTTTAGCTCTCCCAGCTTGTTTTATATAAGCTGGCCTTCTAGTTCTCCTTTATGAGGAGTCAGGAGCGGAGCACAGGCATGCCGATCCTTACGTCCACAGAGGAATTACATGAGCTAAACACATGTTCTGCCATTGGCACGTTACTGTTACCCTGCCAAAACCCTCCTCCGTGCTTGGCTTCCGCAGCACTGAGCATGGGTGGAGGAAGGAAGGAACAGCTGGGAGGCGATTATGGTTTCCTGATGCCCTGCCCCACCCATGGCACAGGTTAGATCAGTTCTGAGTCGCAGGCAGCTGGGACAAATCCCCGAGAGACTGTCCATTCATCTCCTGCTTTATCTCCACCCAGTACCTGGCACACATCCTCTGCAGCAGGCAGCTGCTGCTGCTGGAGGAATTGGTTTTCCCCATTCCGTGCTCCCTCCTTTCTCTCTTCGGGATGTTTCTTGGAAAAGGAACAGACTCCATTCTGTTCTCTGGACTTCAGGAGAAGTTTGATTTTAATAGGACTTGTGTGCATGGAATTTTATCTGGAAGCCCAGGGGGCCCCAGCTGATTTATTCTAATTATTTTAAGGGTATATTTCTGGAACTATTTGCAGTTAAAAAGTTGAGCTTCAAGAAGAGCAGAAAACTATTCACTGAGGAGGAAGCAGAATGAAATTGTACAAGAACACTGTCTACCGCTGTCCTGTCAGAAAGTTCACTTTTTCCAGTACAGGGGTTATCTTGGGCATTGAATGGGAGATAAAGTTTGTGCTATTTAAAATATTCCTTGTATTATTTGCCAATAGTACACAGTGCTACAGTATTGTCAGCCAGTTACAAGGCCAAATTCAGAATCAGACTAGTTTAACAGCCTGTAATGGCTGATAAATAAAATACTTCAATACCAACAAAGTGGTGAGACAAGTTCCACAGACCGATGCTGAAACATTTTACAGCCTAGCAGAAAGCAAGATGAATTGTGGATCAAAGGGTGACCAGTGCTAAATTCAGGGCTATAAGCTGCAGATATCTGATGTCCTGGTGAAGGGTGAGCCACGAACAGAGCTATTGGCTGACAACCCTGGAAAGTAGTAGTAATAATAAACATCTGGAGGGTTTGACATACTCATGGTTGCCAGTAAATAATCCCTGGCTCCTAAGCAATTCCTTTTGGAGGAGCAGTTTGAGATATGGAGAAATCTAGAAAGTAATTGTGTAATGGAACGATGGACAACATGCTGAGAAATCTGGGCCACTTGTGTGTTACATAAATGTTGAACGGAGTTGTAGGACAGAACAGGGGAAAAGGCCCTGCTCAGGTTTGTAGCATCTGGTGACAGGGTCAGCCATGGAGGGGAGGGAGGGGCACAGCAAAGAACAGTCATGTGGCAGCTCATCCTTCGTGGGTACCCAGGAATGCAGCCCTTTGATCCTCACAGGGACCAAGAGCAAAACCAGCAGAGAGGGCTCGTACAACCAGAAGAGGAAGTGTTTGTGTTCACTGAGGATTTGGTCCAAGTTTGACTGAGTTCAGTGTATAACTGCCAGGAGATGTGGCCTGCAGAGGTGTCTGTTTACATCCCAATCTGCAAACATGAGGCCACATGCCCAAAGCAGCACTTCACACTTTCGTGTTTACTCCCATCCACAGAGTTTCCTTTTGGTGAATCCCCCAATTATCTCTTTACTGCAGCTTCCATTTACTTCTCCGTGTCTGTCTTGTCTGCTGATACATCAGGAGCATACCAGTAGCGCTACTGTCATGTATTTAGGGCATTTTGGTCCAGTTTTCTCCTTTCTTTTCTCCCTGCAATCCCATTTCAGTTGATCAAATGCAGATGAAATCAGGTCTCATACACCCTCACCGGCATCTAGACTCTTGCATTACAGAGTATTCCTGACATAACTGAGGCTGGTGGGAAGCCCTGCTGTACAAACCCATGGTTCTGCTTCGCTTCAGGTAAACCCTGTTGACAGGCAAAAGGTAACTGCTTGTAGAGGCAAGTTCATTGCTCCAGTGCACATAGTGCTGGAGATACATCATCAGATTAGTCAAATGTCTGAAAAGGAGTCTGTCTCCAAGGTTCCAGCTCCTCCTTGCCTGCCTTTGATACTCCTGTGCTTGCACAAGAAGGTTTGACCATGTTGGCATTACACAGGCTTCTGTCATAGAGAGCTCATTGTCTGCGTTCTTTTCCCAACAAAGGGTGAAGGTGTGGGGCTTGAGTACAGGCGTGGGATGTGTTTCCCATTCCAATAAAAAAGCCAAAATATATTTATTGCCTTTTAGCTGCAATATCAATAACTGGATAAGATAGGTTTTACTGAAAGGGAAATAAAACCTGCTCTGTCCAGTGTTTGGTGCTACACACCAAGCAGTTTAAAGCTGGAGGGCCACTGCTTAAACAGTGGGGATCATTACAGCTGCAGGGGTTTCCTGTAATGAATCCTAGATGAATACATGCCTAAGTATGTATTAAATGTCCTGTAAGAATTAAATAGTTTGATACCAATGGTGTTCTCTGCCCTTCCCAAAAAAGTGCCACAGACAGATACCAAGGTGTCTTTCTTACTGCAAACAGCACTTGCATTCACACAAATGTGCTACCTGGGCTTGTTTGAGTGGCACATTTTTACTTATTTTGACATGGAATTTTGTTTCTTTTAGTTTTTTGGTTTTTTTTTTTAAATTTTGTTTGACTTCTACCTCGTAATGTTTATATACTGCATGGTCTTGATAAAATGTAATATTCGTATATTCATTGAGTATTCTATGTCTATATCATACTCTAATTCTAAGTAACACTATGTTTAGATTTTAATGTTTCTAAGAGAATTTTTTTGAGGAGAACCTTCATACTGCTAAAAAGTTTTATTTGTTCCAAGTAAGACCACAAAACATGTTTTGGAACATTTGGAACATTGGAATTTCCCCCAGAGCAGAGATCCTGTTTTCCAAGCAAGTCTTGTATATGGGCTATGAAAACCCCTTCTGATTTGCCCAAAGAGGACTTGGCTCACGATCCCTTCTCAAGTTTATTCAAGGGCAAAAAATGGGGTGATTATTGTGAAGAAATCTCATTTTGGTTCATTCCCAGAAGACCAAAGGGAAAGCCAGTAAAGAGCTTGACGCTGTCTCACCCACCAACTGTCATTTCTAACCCAGATGCTCCGTATCCCTTGCCAGCTTCTTGCTGCGGGGAACGGGAAGAGGAAGGCAGGGCTCAAAAATAAAAGAATTTTGAAGGAGAAGAGAAGGAAAGTTGAACATTGTTTGTGCAAACTATGATTTGGTGCAAAGTGGAACATAAATAAGAGCCCTTGATATCCACATGAGTCACGTATTCCCAACCTTATGACAAACTGTGTCCAGTTTGGCATCTCGATAGAAGTGCATAAGGATAAATTCCTTCTTGCCTTCAGCTATGTGGATCTTTCCATTTCCATGTTTTGAGGAATTTGTATATGAAGACACAGATGTGATTCCCATCACTTTGTTAACAAAGCACAGACTAATGTGGTTGTCTTCGCAACGCTTGGGTAGTAAAATGTTATCTCCATTTTATGGATGAAAACCAAGAGACACAGGGATTTTTTTTTTTTTTTTAAGGCCTCATCCACAGCCTATAGATGCTAGTGGGAATCTTTTAATTGATTTCAGTGGCTGTGGATCATGTCCTTAGTGACTTGGCCGAGGGAACTGTTAATAGTGACTCAGTCAAAATGCTCATCCAGTCTCTGATATTTTTTAATAGTTTATTTTTTTGATCCAGCACCAAAATATATCCCATTTTTATTTTCTACTGTGTGTATCAAATTATATTTTAAACTCATAGTTTTACTCTTATTGCATTTCCTATCAACGTGAATAAAGAGCAGAATGACAGCTCAGGTCATTAGCTTTCAAACTTAGTTATGAAACAGTGCCTAAGAAAATAGTGAAATATTTCAAAAATTACTAATTTTATGATGGCTGACCCCAAAGCTGTGGATGGGTGAGGATGGCTCATGGTTAACTTTAAAATCAGCTGTGTTCTGTCTTAATCTTGCATATTATGAGTCTAGATATAGTAAACATCATAATGGTTTTGAAAAAGTAAATACTTGATCAAGGACTTTATAAGAACATTATGCAGGAAAACAAATATTTTCTTCCCCAGCACTGGTGGTTCAGATTACTTGCTTTACAAAATGTTATGCTACCAGTAGAGCTTGCACTCAGGTCTGTAACAGGAGTCTAAAATGTGATTCCTTGCTGAGGGCTGGAGAAATCATAATCTTTTCCTGTATTGCTGAGCTTTGCTGTGCTCAGGTCATTGTCAGCTCTAATGGGAGTGTGAAGTGATGCACAGGTGAGCTGCCCACAAGGAATAACTGAATGCAAACTGAAAGTATTTCACCTGACACAGAGGAGGTTTAACGAGAACTAATGGGGTAAAACTGACCAAAAGAGGCATATTTAGACTCTACGTCAGGAAAAAGGTCCTGGTAGTAAAAGCTGTTAGCCTATGTAATGTTATCCTAAGGGAAGCAGCAGTAGCAGTATGGATAAGTTCAAACAAACCAGAAAAAAACCAGTCAGTTGCGAAGATGTCACTGTATTTGGGATGATGAAGAGTGGTTGGTTTGACTGCTAAGTTCATTACTAAGCTTTTCCTTCTCTGACTCCCACTGATCAGTCCACTGATCCACTTTATATTCCTGAAGGTACCATAGAATTACAGCTTGGTTTGGGATGATAAATCAAAATTTATAGGCTTGGAAAAAAGAAATTATGTATCTGTTCCAGCATAGCACGTCTATGTTTGCCTGGGTAACTCAAAATAAAAAATAAATCCCATAGAACCTTTTCCATGATTGTTTTGATTGTTCCTTTGCATTTATTCATAACAAAAGAAGAAATCCCACTGTTACACTGAGACCTTTTACTTTGTGTTTTAATGTTAAAGACTCAACCAGAGGCAAAGACTGTGTTCCTTCAGCTTTGTAGGAGATGTGGTAGAAAACCTTTGAAATGCTGACCTCAGCATCTAAAACATACATTTCCAAACAGTGAGGTAACTGGTCAAGAGCGGGGCCAGCTTGAAGTAACAGTGACTAAGCAGTGTTGTTGGTGCACACTAGTTTTCTTCTTTCACATCCTGGATGCCTGAGAAGTGGTGTGAACGTGGTTCTGACTGTGACTAATGGTTACCGTCTCCATGGGGTGTGAAATAAAATGGTGCCGCTTTTGCGGAGCTGCTTTGTGAACTCTTGGCAGAGATCGTGAAGAAAATGCTCGAGGAGGAAAAAAAAGCCTTAAAGAGAAAAAAAAATGCTAAAGATGTCTTCATTAACTATGCAGATTAGCGGGTTTCCTTTTGAAAAATGGAGAATCCCTTTTTTATTTCCTCTTGCCATGGAAGTTAGGGACCGGTCGTTCCAGCTGGAGTTACGAGGCACCTTTAGTGGGTGCATTTATTTGTACAGTTAGTCGTTCAGTGAGACTTGGAGCAAAGCATTTAGGAGGTTGTGAGAAACGAAAGATATGTAAGAGTAACAGCTGATTTATCTGTATGACATTTGAGTGTCACATGAGAGGTCTTCCTTCAAAATCATGCACTGAAAATGGTGTTTATCATTCTAAATTTCTAATATGAAACGTTTTATAGGAAGTAAACCCTGTTCTTTGGGAATGTCACATAACGAGCTCGTTCTATGTACCCCAACTTTTATGCCATTAATCTTTAAGGCTTTACAGACTTATTTTTCCCTTAGGGAGCACATCATCTTTTTGTGTTCCCCAGCAAGTTCAGTGCTTTCTATACCAGGACTATAAAACAGACACAGTGTTCTAACTTGAGAAGTAACGAAGCTGCCCGTGGTGTAAGTCAAGCATTGAAATTTTTGGGCATTGCATTAGTATGTTCTGTTCTTTTCTGTTCTGCCACAACAACCTCACAGAGCTTTTCTGTCTCATGGAATTAAAAAATAAAAAAAATTTTAAAATGGGAAAAAAAAAGGAGGAAAGCTCTGAAAGCTGGGATCCTGTTTGCATTTGTCCAGATTTGCCGAGGCATATGGGAACATATACTGACTGTGCAAGAACTAAATGTCCTTGTGACTCCATCCCTGGGGGGCTGTGGTGAGAATCCTGGTAACGTTGCAAATCAGGATCTATGGAACAAAATGCTGGGTTTTGTCTTAGCACTATTAAAAGGAAAAATATTTTAATGATATGTACTATTGGCGTAATCCTTCCAAAATGGACAATGATTTATATATTTCATGTGAGGACAGGATTCCTTAGGGGATGACTCATTGTTTTAGTCTGGAATAATTCCAGTGGGAACCTTTTTCAGAACTGGTTGATACATACCTTACATGGTCTTAGTTTGGGGTTTTGAGGGGTTTTTTTTTGGCTTTTTGGTTTTTTGGGGGTTTTTTGTCTTTTATTTTGTTTGATAAAATGTGCTTGGTCTATTAAAATTAAACTGTCTCTTTCCCTTCCGAGTCAAACCCAGTTTGTATTTACCAAGTCCTTATATGGAGAGGGAGTTTGTGTGTATATATATAAATACATGTATACATAAATGTATCTATGTACATACATATAAATACATTAAGGTATTTATGTATATATGTATAAATACATATACAGGGGAGAAAAAAGAGCTGGATCCATTGCAAAGGCAGAGTTTATCTTTCAGTAAAGGGGCAAATTTTGCTTTAAACACATCTTTTCACATCTTAGCTTGACCCAAAGACAACAATTGCTAGCATAACTACTTCCATTTATAGAAATAATTCAGATTGTGGGACTACACTGATGTTGTGGCCTGTGAATACCAGTGGTTTCTGCACTCTTGCCTCTGTCCCTTCTGGCAGCATGGACTTATAAATGTCAGGATTTATTAAAATATCACTGACTGCTTTTTGACTCCTGTCCTTGAACCCTGTCTGTGGGTGAAAAGATTGGATAGGCCTTGTGGGTGGAACATAAGGCATTGGAGGCATCGAGCACCTCAGCCTCACCTGTGTCTACTGCGGTAAAATTCACCACCTCATTTGGCAGTGGACACACTTCCTTTATTTATCCTTTTGCTACTGAAGTTCTTAATACCCCTTGCCAGTTTTGACACTAGCTGAGCTTTGGCTTTGCTAAAACCATCCTTATGTGCCTGAACAATATTTCTTTGTTTATCCTTTGTAGCCTGTCCTTGCCTCTACGATCTCTATGTTGCTTTTTTGCACTGGAGACAGCCTTAGTTTCTCAGAGCCACTGCCCTCAAGATGCCACCCACCAGTTCCCTATGTCAGACATCATCTGCTTTCCTGAAGTTTAGAGTCAGTACTCTGCTATTTGTGTTCCTTGGGATCTTGGAATTCTGCTGTGTACTAGTACAAGTCAAAAGTATTTCTTTTGCATGTAAGCCAAAATGGTTCAAGTTCAATGGAAACATTTTTAATATCGGTTGCAAATGTCAGATTTTTAGTATGGAGTTCTTCATGTTACAGTGGCAGTGCTGAGTTGATGGTTGGACTTGATGATTTTAAAGGTCTCTTCCAACCTTGGTGATTCTATGATTCTCTGATCATAAAAA
Organism: Pseudotriccus pelzelni; assembly: GCA_035584735.1. NCBI lineage: Eukaryota > Metazoa > Chordata > Aves > Passeriformes > Tyrannidae > Pseudotriccus > Pseudotriccus pelzelni. The sequence continues at coordinate 156,108 of JAWMRA010000113.1, read as the reverse complement.
TCAGTGGAACAGTGAGGAAAAGAAACCAAGAATCCATTCCAAAAGAAACACAAAACCCAGTTATTTCAGTCAATCAGCCATAACTGTAAAGAGATTTCCAGTCTTGGGGACCAAAGCCTCAAAACAACAGGTTATGAGATTTCACGTCACATGATTCAAGTTTGGAAGGTTTCATCACCACTGGGTCTGTACAAGAACCCCAGCCCTGATTTGGTCATTAAACCAAACCCCAAACCGCTGACTAAACCTAATTTAGATCTGGATCTGGACATCCACTTCCTTTTCCTCATTTCCAATCAAAGCAGCTTTCAGTTTTGGTGGGTTTGAGTTCTTGGTGAAAATCTCTTGTTGGTTATTGTTAACTTTTTCTCCCATCTCTGTCTGTGATTTCAAAAAACCCTGAAGCAAACAAACAAAAACTAAGACCCCAGAACAGTCTTCGCTCCTCTTCACAGGCCACATGTTTCTGTTAACTGAAACCACTGTCAACAAATGAAAGTATGACAAAAGGAGTGCTGGTTTCCTACCCTTTGTTTTTATAGTTATTAATTATATTTGGTGTTGGTCCTAAAATGAGATGTCTTTCATAAATCAGGTGAATTTGTTGTTCTTGCAATTCCATTTTATTGGGTAAGTGAAAAAGTGTATTTAAATGGGCATAGATATATTTTATGTGGTTGTGTTAGCAGTCTGTTACAGATGTGATTATTAAATCTGGCACACAGATAAGGATTAAAAAGTTGTTCTTCCCTCCAAGTGTTGTGACTTAAAAGGCAAATCTTGGAGCAACTAACACACATCAAAAATAAGGCTCAGTTTCGGGCACAAATCCTAATGACTTAGTTTAAATGAGTAATAGAATTCCTGGACAGAGAATGTGGAATTAGATTTACTTATCTTGTTCAGATTTGTTTCTCCTGTGATGGTATATCCTTATGGAAATATCAGATGCTTTTACAGTATATTGATAAAATGAATTTAAAGTCAAGCCCAAGTGGGATTCTGTCTCTGATCTTATTGCTGCCAAACACCTTTGTTTCCAGATATTTTTACCTGTCTCAAATGATCACCTGTCATGAACTTCTTTAGCAGAAAGGATTTAATGTCAGAGTTCAACACATGCCATAGTGTGTGTTCATGTAGAAAAATTCTTTAGATTGACCAGCTTATCATCTGAACCATAAAAGATGAAAAACAAAAGGAGAAATACTGAGATAATTGTGAAGTGCGTGTGCTTTTTCTTCCTTTTTTTTTAATGTGTTCATGCAAATGAATTAAATAATTGGCAACTGAAAAAAAATCTGTTTTCTTTTAGCTTAGTATGGCTTATGTAAAGAGTGTTTATAGGTAAAATACACGATCCAAAGGCTTTTTATTTCTTTATTTTGGTGATCCCCTTGGAAAAAGTAAAGTGGATGCTCTAGAGGTAATCAGCCCCCAGACTGACACCACTGAAGAACTCAAAAGGTGCTTCTGTTTGAACACATTTAAGAGTTAGTATTACACTGGTGAGGAGCAAAAGTCTATCCTGAACTGCAGGTTGGTAGGCAAGATACCTAATGTGACACACCAGAGGTAAACATGTGGAAACCAGAGTGTCAGTGCAGGTTTTTTAAAGGGATGAAGTAGGTCTGGACTTTCCCAAAACAGGTGCAGAAAGCTGGCATGATGTGCACAAAGCCTTCTCTTATTCACTACAGCAAAGGTTGGTCTAGGAAACAGTAAAATATTGGTGTGGAATTGGGAAAGAATGATTAGAAGTGGAGGGGGAGATCTGAAAGTTGTGGTGGTTCTTAGTGGGGTGCAGCTTAACCACCCCCCTGTGATTCCTAACACCCCATTTAATCTTCATTCAACAGCATTGGTAGGAAATTTGAAAATATCCTTATTTGGGACAAAGGAAAAGGTTATTCTTTTAGGTTCTGTTCTGATTTGTGCTTTAAGTGAGCCATCCTTTGAGTTGGTAAAATTTGGTGAGCAAAACTGGAGCACACCCAGGACCACAAGGATCTGGACAGGAAGCTCAAGATTTGTTTTCCACAACAAATTCACCAGCACTCTAAGGCATATTTTTCCAAAATTATGAATTTTTTTTTTTAGAGAGTCAGGCAGTGTTTACATACACAATACTAGTTCTGTAGGCAGAGGCTGGCATTGTGCCAAAATGCCTACAGATTCAGAGCCCCATCCTTGGCTGGTACTATCACTGCAGCTCCACTGGCTTCAGTGCGCTGGCACCGGTTTACAGTAACTGAGGAGCTGTTTCATTATGTGGAATGATTCCCCCCCCCCCTTTCTTTTCTTTCATTTTGTTTTGACGAAAAACATGGAAATGTCATTCTTGTGAGCTCACAGGACTCCTTAATTGGGAGACCTTCATCTTCTCTTTTGATATTCTCTATTTTCTCTTTAAGTTATTCCTGTTTCTATTAAATTTAGGATATATTCATATTTGTTTTTCGAAGGTAACCTGTTAAGGGTGCCTTATACTTCTTGGCCTAACCCCTGAGGGACTCTCATAGAATTTTGTAGGTTAAAATCTCAGAGCTGTAGGGTAATAATTCCTTACCCTGTGATTAAAATATGCATTATATCACTGAAGTGGTATTCCTTTCACAGTCACGATACACAAGCATAGCCCACAGAAGAGCAATCAGCTGAATATTTTTGGTCATTTCCCAGGGGCTCATGGAAGCAGTGACTGAGGGGAGACTGCTGATCAAAACAAGCTAAAAAAGGTTCTTGTCCTAAATTTAAACTCTCTCAAAGCAATATATAATAAAATGAGAGCTGGTTCTGGCTATGATGCTGTTGGCTAAAATGGGTAACGAGGTCTGAAATCAGCTTTATCACACAGTACTTGGGCCCAGACAGGTCCACTTATATTTGTATCTTCCATACCTGTTCTTTCAGTCAGGAACAAGTCCACCCTGGGTAAATATTTCCTTTACATAAACGTGTGTTCACAGGTCCATTCAGTGGGTCTCACAAAAGTGAGAACCTTTCCTTTTCTGAGCTGATGGAAGTGTTCTAATCTAGTGAATGCTGTGGAATTGTTTAAGGGATTTTTCATATTGTTTACAAATCTCTTTTTAAAAACTTCTTTGAACTCCAAGGATCTTTTTCCAAAGTTACTTTTTTTTTAATTGCTTTGTCATCTCTTGTACTTGAGAAGACAGATGCTTTGGATACCTTCTCTGCTCTATGTAAAAATTCTGCTTTATCTTCATCTTTGCCATAACTGTTTTGGACTTTTTCCAATTTTAAATGAACTTCTAGTAAAGCAGTGAGTGTTTGAAGATGGACTTCATGTCTGATGTTGAATGAGTGCCTGAATTTTTCTTCCTAATCTTTTGTTACTCTTTTACCTACCCTGTATTTTCTCATGCAGTCATCCTGATTCAAATACCCACAGTCTGGCCAGATGTTCAGAAGAGCTCTGCTTCTGGTTTCACGTTTTAAAAAGCAGCCAGGTTTCGTGTCTGAAATGAGAGTTTCTGGGCAATGTAAACTCTTGAAAATTAATGTTACAAGTCTGCATTGGTGGGGAATTCCTTTGTAAAGTGGGCTGAGATGAGGAGTTTCTGAATTACTTAAAACTCATGTCATGATTTCACTAGTGCAGCTTGTTCACTTGAGACATCACTGGCCTTCACACAAGTGTCATGTTTTCCTTAAAACTGAAGCACATGGAAAGAAATTCCTAGATATAGGGAGGCATGGAAAAAAACCCCTGACGGTTGACAACACAACAATTCATTCATTTCCTAACATCACAAGTCACGTACTGTATTTTAAGTCAAACAATAAGGCCATTGTTCCTACGGGAAAATAAGCACAGTTTATGGAAAGGTTAGAAGACTTGAGAGGTTAAAGGCTGGTTTGTTTCTGGTGAGCTGTGATTTGCTCCTCTCAGGTGAAATGTGGGGATTTCATGCTCTGGCAACTTGCTGAGCCCTTTGCTCGAGTGACTTGGTTCTTCCCAATGGCCAATCTCTCCTCCCTGTTTCCAGTTATGCTGTAAACTTTGCAGGGAAGGGACTGCCTCCTTCCTGTGTGTTTATATGGTATCTTATTCCAGGCAAGCCAGATTTCATCCAAAAGCTTTATTTTCCTTCACGTCATTTTAATAGGTACAAGGAGGTCTCTCAGTGTTATAAAGGAGGGAGCGCAAGGATCAAAATCCTTGGAATTTCAGTGAAATTGGCTGCTTAACTGTTCTTCAGAGTCTCTCTTCTTTGTTCTTTCAGCTGCCAGACAGCTTGGGATGGGGATTTTTATTAAGTCACTCTCTAAAGCCTGTTTCTTTAAGGGACTTTGCATCAGGACTTTTAGTTCTCCAACCACTTGGATTTATCAGCATCTGAGAGGAATTATAAGGATTATTCCACAACAGAAATTGCTTGTGTCACAAGTGATAAAATGGTATTAAAAGCTGCAGCAGTTCTCCTCTGTCACCTCCTATCTTCTCTATCAGCTGCATTTGTCAGGTTCAACTGGTTTTCTCTCTAGAATATACTCCAAGTGATATTTTATAGCTAGCCCTAAAAAACCCCTTGTTCACTGTAAACTGGTTTTGTTCTAGATTGAAATTCCAGAAAAGAAGTTGGTACTCCTAATTGGAAGTGATATTTCCAAGTATTATTTATTCAGAAGTGTGGTTGGAGAGATCAAATACAATAATATTTATGTTTATGCTAGAAAGCAAAATTTAATCTTTTAAATTGTATGTATGAAAGAAACAGAGCAGACTGTAAGCTACTGACTTTAAAGTTTAGTTTTGATATTGTTAGTACAATTTTGTAAACACTACAATTCTGTCATTACATTTGCAAAAACTAGTGCTTAAGCACTTTTGGCAGCACAAAGCAGATTTTTCTAAGACACTTAAGAGTCTAATTGTGCAGAGACATGGTTTTCAGTAGTTGCTTGTTCAGCCTGGGTATTAGTGGCTCTGCCTTTGTGCTCCAGTGGTATCTGAGAGTTCTCAGCGTTTCCAAAAATCAGCCTGCAATCCTCTGGGTACTTCAACGGCTGTGCAAAAACTTGAGCCACCTTTCCAGACCTGGCTTAGCACCTGGATGTGTCCACTCGTATGCAACACACTATAAAAGAAAACACACTGTTTAATATAACCTGGTTTAGGCTTGCACTCTTTCCCCTGTCGTGCAGGGGGTAGTGAAATGGTTTCTCTCTCTTCCAGCTGCATTTCCCACATAACCCTTTCCTGTCCTACAACAGGTAAAAGTAGAGAGCCAGGACTGTAGAGGCTGGTCTGGCTGTGAGAGTATGATGTGAAATTTCAGTATAATCCCACTGTAGTCTTCTGTTTACACAGCCATACTGTCCTGGGACAGAGAGTCGCACAGATTGCAAGCATTCTTGCTGCGAGGAATCTGGGTCTGACAGGAATAGCCGATTCCCAAAGCTCAGCTCTGTTTAGAAAACTGGCTGTATTATCTGAGATTATGGCAGAGAGCAAACACTCCTCCAGTTTACTGTAGCTTTACCATCAAAAGGAGCTTTCTTTTAGGGGCCTGAGTTCCCGAACAGAGTGGATTTTCCCAGGACTGAGTGTTTGGTTCAAAGATGATGGGCAGGACACGGGTTAAGTTGGGTTTACTCCAGATCCCCACTGAGCAGGAGGCAGTGGAGAGGGTGGCACGGAGATATCTCACCAGACCACATGAGCACAGACTGAGTACATTTATAGATGCATCCTGGGTGATAATTCCTGCTGAGAGGGGTTTTCAGCATGTGGACTTCCAGTATTGGTTTGGCATGGGTAGCATGTCCCCACTGTGGGCCAAACCCACAGGCAAAGGTACCCTCAGAGCCACTTGCTGGCACGGTGCTTTGGGGGACATGATACCACACAAGTGACTGGAAAACTGTCAATTTAAAAAATATCCTTTCTTATCAAACGTCCTTCTTTCAAAACATAACCCTCCTGTGATTTCTGTAGTGGAGCACAGTGTGTTGGATGTATGAGGGGGCACTGCTGTGTATCAGCACATTCCACATTTGGAGTATTGCCCTTTAGCCATAGTTCTGCTAGGGAGTGATTACTTTGTTAGAATCACAGCTCAATGAAAATATGGTTCCTCTTAGCAGATGCTCAAGCCCTACATAGCAATTACTGCCTAATGTTTATTTTGCAGTGGTTACTGAGAGCTGTTGAGTCACTGACATCTTTGTTGAGAGTCCTGGTGTTTTGGGTTTGTTTTTTTTTTTTTTATAGTGCCATTTGAGGAAGCCAAAATCTAATTCTCAATGTCTATTGTTTTTCCTGGGCTTTAGTAAACTCTCCTAAAAAAGGCAGCATTAACTGATCAGGGGCCAAGTTAACAAGGCCAGATAGAAACACAGGGTGTGTGAATTCTGAGTGTCTCCTCATACACACAGCGATCAAGACACTGACTCAGCACATGCAGATAGCAAGCTTTAAATATATGCAAAAAACCATAAGAGTATTTGTACATGATCCTTGTTAATCCTCTATTTGTTGGGGGATTTTTGGTTTTGTTTTTAAATGTCTAAGTGAATTAAGAACCTCTATCCCATTGTTTTGATAACATGTTTTGCCAGAATCCTTTGAAAAGGTGGTTTAGTATCCAGATTCCTTTATCTGTTGCTGGACGTGTTAGCCAGTGTGCCTGAGGGAAGAAGAATACTTCTAGGGCTGAGTCAAGTAATATGGATATAATTTTGAATTGTCACAGAGACTCTGTACTGCTTGATTCTTGGTGTTACCAGCAATTTAAGAACTCATGACTCTGCTCCCCTTGTAGGCGACGGGGCCTGGTTTTCCTGCGTTTTCTCTGCATATGAACAGGGACTCCCCTCAAAGGCAGGACAGAGCTGCCTCTTTAGTTTCAGACCTCAGTTTGCTAATGTCTCTGAACATTTCTAATGGAAATAAATAGTGAGGAACCAACATAGTGGGTTTGAGATGGTTACTCATATGGTTCTTTCCGTTTCTGACCCTGCAGTCCCTAATGTGCATTCCTGTGTCAAGACCTACTGTTGATGCAGCACCACAATACCACAGATTTTTTTTTTTTAAAAGAAGGAAAAAGAATCAATTAGATGCAATTATAATTAAAGTCTACGGACTGCAAGTTTGTTCTGACTGATTTGACAAGCTGAATGAGAAATTTCTTGATCAAGAAATTTTGTATCATACCACCACATGCACAATCCTTCGTTTACACAGAAACCTTCATATTATGCTCTGTTTATTTTAAAATTCAAATTCTATTTTTTTTTGCAATATAATGACATGCCAGTAAAACCAAAAGAGCATTGGCATATTCATTCACTCATAGCCTCCTTTTGTTACCATCTTCCCTCTGGCAAATAAGATAGAAATTCATGCCTTCGAATAGGTTCATTTGTGAGCTCAGCGGATGTGGGCAAATGAAGGGCAAGTGAGGTAGCTGCATGATCAGGATTCCTGACTTGTGAAAGCAGGTTTTTGGCAGTGGCAACCAAGTCTTTGGTTTGTTTTGCTTTGGCTGGTCTCTAATAAGGCCCTGTTTTCCTTCTTGTTCTGGCTGCTGCTGAATTGCTGATGAATCTGTAAGGGCATCTCGGAGTCATTCTGCTGAGGGTTTGTGGGAGTTTGGGTTGTCCCTAAAGGACTGATTTCATTGGGTTTTACCTGGTTCCCTTGAACAGGTGTGCTAATCTGTCAGATGCTATTTTCCAGTAACTTAGACACTTTTGGGGACTTGCAGATGAAATGCACTTTGGGATTTCCCCACTGTGGTTTCATCCATGCTCCTGTATTCTACTCAAGACGTTTTGTCTTTCTCCAAGGGGCACTTGGCTGAGCTGGGAGCTGCGGGGTTGATGTTTGAGCTACTGGATGAAACTATATCACAGTGCTCTTCCACAGTGTTACAGTTTAGGTTTCCTTGGTGCCAAGTGTGAAAGGGCTCGGTGACGCTATTTTTAGGAATTGCTGGAGACTTGATGCTAAGAAGTCCATGCTCAGCACTCCAGAAAACCTCCAACAGGAGCCTCTCAAAGGACTGGTAAGCCTGGATCAGCCTGTGCTTTAACAAGGACTACCCTGAAAAGCTAATGCTCAACAGATTTGTGTTTGTGTGGTGTTGGTTGCTTTAAAAAGAAAAAAAAAAAAAAAAAGGAAATAAAAATGACAGTTTTTTTCTGGTAAGACTAAAGTGTTTGTATGTTTGCCCAGCTCCAGGTACTGTGGGCATTTGCCTTGTGAAACACCCTCACATTTCAGAGGCTGGCACAATATGGTTGCTGTACTCAGCAGCCCAGGCTTCTTGGAGTTGCAAAGGACCATCCATTGAAGAGTAACAAGAGATCATGAGAAAGTTTGTGGGCGTTTGCAGGAATTGCAAGTTTCCCATTCATTTTCTCTGAGATACTCACAAGGGCTGGCATTTCCTGACCAGAACAGAAAAAAAAAAAAAAGGAGGGGGTTGCTGGGAGGGAAAAAGAGCACTTGTCATATTGCTAATCATGTATTCAAAGTCACAGGAGGGATGGAAAGACACTGAACAGGTCCATACGGATAATTGGACAGATAATCATATGCCTGCATATCAGCCAGACTGAGAACTGTGCAATCTCCTGGCCTGCAGATGGATTATATTGCTGTGGGCGACAGCTCCGACTCGGGCTGTTCCAAGCTGAGGTGGTCTGTGGCATTGGCTCCTTCTGCACATTACTAGTCTTGGATGTTGAGATTGCATTCATAGTTCCCGAGTTCAAACCTCAGCATACTACACACCCACATATTCCCACAACTTTGTCCTGCAAAATATCCCCTCTAACAGAAACCTCCCAGTCCTCCTGTGCTTTTTTTTTTTTTTTTTTTTTTAGCTATTGCAATGACCAGCTTTGTTTTGAGCAGAAGATTGAAAGTAGCACATTTTCCCACCCATGACCTGTTCTTTCATGTGCTAAACCTGTAGTAAGCAAGTATTACAAGATCCAACCTCCTTGATTCTCAGTTGCAAGGGGAATTTTTTATGCAACTGCACCTCTGAATTTCACTGCAAATGTTTCAGCCCTTTTTGTGCCTGTTTGCCTCAGTTGTTCTGGTGAAAATGGGAATGGGAAATTTTGCTCATTGCTGCTGGAGGAGCATCTTCACATTAGTGAAGCCAATCTTCAATTAGTAGAAGCCAAAGAATTCAACAATACCTATTATCTCTTTTTCACTCGCTCTTTACTTCTTGTTTTGGTTTACTTTTCCTGAATAAAATGGATGTCACAAGCTGCAAATCATTAATACCTTGTAATTTAGAAGATATCAATTAACGATTATAGTTCACGAAGCCTTCTTTGCAGGTGAAATACAGATTCAGGAGGAAGGACACATTGCTTTAAAGAACTGAAAACCTTAGTAAATGGAGTAGAAAAAGGATGGTGTGGGAAGGGAAACAAAGTCCCAGAGCAGTGGCCAGTCCTGCAGAAGAACTGACAGAAAACATCTAAGTCCTGTTTGTGAAACTCTGCTGCTCTGTGTGCCTTTCATGTGACTTCTTTGCTCATATGTTTAATCAGTGGATCTTCGCAAAACATAATGCTGTGCTCAGTTTAAGCACACGCACAGTCCCACTGGGGCTGAAGAGATTTACGTGGCTGCAGTTAAGAGTCCTATGTGTGTGCTTCCTTGGACTGGTGTTCATAAGACATTGCAGCAGCAATTAGACTTGCTTAAAATCAAAATCAGGAAAGAATACTTAGGTAGTTTATCCGCAGCAAATAACTCAGTGAGTCTGTCACCAGTGTATTTCTGGTCTGTATAGATATTGCACACAGTAATTCATCTCTATAGAAAGAGCTCATCAATAAAGGCCACCCATTCTTTCCCAGTGAAGACCACCAATCCTTCAGTTGTCATGACTTCTCTGAGGCCATTGTTCCCTGCTTCCTTTCTCATATAATAATTCTGACTTCCATGACCTTTCTGTCTGCTCCTCCAACACGGGTTTCAGAGCACCTACCACAGAAACAAAACTGAATCCCGATGATTATTGGCCTTCATTCCTTTCACCCTAGATGGGGTTGTATTTTCCTTTCACTCTATTTCTGTTTAGACTTCCTTTTCCAATTCCTTTAAACTGCCTGTCTAGGCTGCCCGGTTTGCAAAGGCCTGTCGTGCTCTTACTGTGTTTTTCTCACACCCCTCTGAAAGCTACAAGGTCAAAACAATTCTTCTAATCTCATATGAAATCCCTTGTGTATTTTGTTTGGTTATGTTTTTGTGCCAGTTTTCTTGACAGATTTTTGCTTTTAGATGGGGGTTGAAGTTTCTTCTCAGGAGTTGAAATTCAGATTTCATAGAAATCAATGTAAAGCTTCTGTTGCCTTCAGTCAGGCCAGAATTATGTTGAGAGTCTTGAAAGTAGAAATACTGTTATTACCTCTTATTTCACATCTCCAGAGGTTGTATAGCAGTTTAAGAAATACTAAAAACCATTCTAGATAAGCGTACAGGTAAGAGCAAAATTTCTTTTAGCCTGTTTCACAAAGATGAGTTTGAATTTTCTTTTTGGATGTATTGAAACACAATGGATTTTTTTTCTTAGCTTTCAATAGTACAATTGGGTTTTTTCTGCCATTCTGTCATCCTTATTTACACCAAGTGTGTTCCAAACCTCTCTGCAGTTAGTGGAAACATCCCACTGAACTCAGTGAACTCGTCTCAAAAATGTGTTTAGTGTTTCCCTACTCCACCTGAAGTCAGGGAAATTAGAAAGACTACCTGTGGCATAAAAGATTGCTGACTTCAGGAGGCAGAAGCCTTCCTGTATTCTGTGCTGTTTCCCTCATTTGAGGGAATGCCTGCTTTATGGAGATATAAGAGAGCTCTGCTTGCTTGTGCTTCAGTATCTGCATGAGCCCTCAATCATAATTTTTGCACTGTCAGACATTAAATACGCATTGTTCTTCTTGTAAAATAGCCGAAGGTGATAAAAGCCCAAAGATACCAAATAATATATTTCTTTTACTCTTTTGGGCTTCAGTCTCTATTTGCTGCATTTCTAGCATTTTTTTGTCTAATAATTCCCTCTAGAATACATAGATTATAGTCAAGTTTATATCTCCATCTGAACCATGCAGGAGAATTTTGAGTGCAACCAGAGATAGGAAACAGAAGTGGGAACCAGCTGTCTACTATTTTTTGTTCTCTATACCATGGAATTCTTATTTTGGACACTTGGCAAAAATTGTATAGTGGAAAAATAAGCATAATCATTCTGAGCTTTCTCTATAAACCTGGACGAGAGCACGTGAGAAATTAAAAATGCGGGGTGGGGGGGGGAAAGAACAGCTATTTGACAGGATCATTTCGTAACGGGAAGCTGCTTCCTAACTAGAGCTGGGTATGAGACACCAGGCACTCCAAGTTGAATTTGTTGCACTAACTGTGCCCTGGGGGGTTGCAGACAAGTCAGGAGGATCAGCAGAAGAAACAATAAAACATTTTTATTAGCCTTGAAGTCAGACCAGTGGGAATTTTTCAGAGAATGGCCTACCCTAGTTCTCTTTCATAAACCCAACTTCCTCTGAACTGTTAGATAACAAGGAAAACAAAAACAATCAAAAGAGGATGGAGAGCACTCTCCCATTTGTTAATTACACAGTCAGATGTTTTGGAATTACCCAAATGTGGCAGCTCCATAGTATTTCTGTCAACCACTGGGTATAAGTGGTTGTGGCCATCTTGTCTCTGTATTGGGAACCTACACTGCTCTTTGGACCCCACCTGTATTTTGGCAATGACTTATTATGGAATGATCTGTGTTGGAAGGGACCTTAAAGACCATCTGCTGCTGGAAGGGGCACCTTCCACTAGCCCAGGTTGCAAAAATCCCTGTCCAGCCTGGCCTGAAACACTTCCAGAGGCAGAGAAATGTTCCACTTCCACCCACAGCTTCTCTGGGCAACCTGTTCCAGTGCTTCACCACCCTCACAATAAAGAATTTCTTCCGTATATATTATTTAAACCCACCCTTTGTCAGTTTAAAACCAGTCCCACTTGTTCTGCTGCCTCATAGTCATGATTATTGCAATCAAATGTCTCAAAACAAAGTTACCATGCGAACGTCCACTGAGAGGCAGGGGTGTCAGGTGGAGAAATGCTTTGAATTAATAGTTGCATCTGATATTCTCAGTGGCAGAGCTGTTTCTGCTGCTATCAGATCAAATAGTGTGTTGTGTTTCTCTTTCTGTCTGGGAATGCTGCAGCAGCAGCAGGAGTCATTTCAGGTAAGGGATGATGGCCCTTAGCTTAGTTTGCTGCCCTCTGGTTCAAGCTCTGAATATTTTAACCTGACAGAAATAAAGATCGGGGATCTCAAACAGTGATAGGTGGCTGCTCAATAGCAGCACTTCTAGAAACCAGACCTTTGAGTTAGGCCTTTTATCCTTTCATGTCTTACTCTGAGCTGCTGTAAAAGATAAAAGCCCGAACTGTTGATTTCAATGGGCAATAGATACAGAAATACCTTCAAAGAGTTGATTTAACACAGCATCCAACATGCATTGGAGTTAATAGCACACTCTAAATTGATTCTGCTGAGCATACTCAGATCCTTTTATACCAGTGCTGCGGCTGAAGCTTTAGGCACTGCAGAAATGTAACTCTAAACCAGAGATTTTAAGGTCACCTGATTTTCAGTGTTGTTTTTCAGTGAAGGTGAAGCTATCTTGTTGGGTTTTTTTTTTTTTTAACTCTGCAAGAGTTTCTCAGATGCTTAAAAGTAGCATCAGTTGTTCAGTGAAACTACTCTTGCAGCTGCTGTTTTGAATTTTGAGTAATCTTTTTTCTGTATCAGAGCCAAGAAATTTAGCTTTGTGTACCTCTATATGGTTTCCTGGTATTTGTTTTTAAAGGTGACCATCAGGATTTCAAAGCAATACTGTTAATCTGTGTGCTGCTGCTCTCTCCAGTGTCTTTGTGTGCTTAAAATAAACCGAAATTATTTCTTACTAAATGTGCTGGTCAAAAAACTGGAAATACCACAGTTGATGAACTGGTGATAGGTTGGGCCAATTTTATTTTTTTTTCCCTTCTTATAATTACCAGTTATTGACTCCCTTATTGTCAAGGTCACCAGAAAGCTGTGGAAAAACTTGACCCCAGGCTACTGGGTTTACTGGTATTTTGTGCTATTTCTTGAAGGAAAAAGCATCAAATACGTGAAGGGCTCTCAGAGTCTCTGCCCTCAAGTCTCTTTACAAGGAACTATTTTTGTGATTAGATGATGGACCAAGCTGCCCTGCAATTTTTCCACTGCTATTAACTGTAAATAAATTGCAGCCTCTTGTTAACCCTTTGAGCTCACGACAGGCAGAACTGTTTTCTATCTGCCGAGCGTAACGAGAGAAACAGATGAGCTGGCAATTTGAAGCTGGGTCTGAAGCAGAGCTCTTTTTTTTTTTTGTTGGGGCTGTGTTTATGAACTCCTCTGTAATGTTCTCATTCCTAAGTCCCCTTAGAGAGTGGAAATATTTTTATCGGGTAGAACGTTTTAGGAAATATGTCCCTGGTCGGGCTGGATTTTGATCCTGTGCCCGCCGCAGCAAATGATAACGTTCTTGTTGGCCTTTGGGAAATGGCTGTGTGCTCTGCAGACATTGACCTGAAAAGACATTAGTATCTCTCTGATAGGCCCAAGCTGGAAAGCTGCATCTCTAAATTCAGTTCCTAAATCTCTGTGGTTGTCCAAAGGCAGCAAGATCTCAGATATGAGATGCTGGAAGTACTAAAAAAACCCCAAACAACAAGCTCATTGGAATAACATATTAATACATGTATAGTTAAGGAGGAGGGCAGCTCTTTCTGAGAGGGAAATTCTCTAGCCCTGTGCATTCCCTTCTGGAATGCCCACATAATGCCAAGATCAAGTCCTGGTCTTGATTCCTAAACCCTCTGCCGTGGCTTAATTACAGGGTAGAATCTGGGTGAGAACTTTCAGATGCCTTCACAGACACTAAAGGCAGCAGAAACACAGGGGGGAAAGTACATTTTTCAGAGCACGTGATGATTTGGAGTCTAAAGATTCCAAGATTGAAGGTGCTGAGATACCCACTGCAAGAAATCCTGTGTACCTGTCAGGCTGCAGTTGATCTCAGCTGAGTTTAAATGCTCCAGTCGCACATAAGAACCTGGAGAGTGACCCTATAATGGATTTAGAAGATGCAAAATCCCCTTTGCAGGGCAGGTTTTCCTCTGTTTTTCTTTATCCACAACAGCATAAGCATCTCTCCTATGAAACATAGCAGTTTCTTTTCACTTTAAGAACTCTTATCCAAGCAACACAATATGAAGTTGATTAAAATAAATTATGGATGAGGGAAGTTTTATACCTATTCTCATTATTTAAAACTTCTTGCACTACAAAGATTCCCAGGCACTGTTGCCTTTTTTTTTTTTCCTTTTTAGTGGGAATTATGCCACTGAGGCACTGGCCTATAAACTTCATTAGGTGTTTAAAATATATTGGAGCTTCTTGGTCAGATAGAATTAGAAATTGGCAGGAGGTCACAGGGGAAGCTTTTGGCAGAGATGAGAAGTGGTTCTAGCCTCCCTATGGTCCTTGGAGAAGGATTCTGCCTTTTCACTTTCCTTCTGGGTGTTGGACAAAGTTCTTCAGTTGCCATCCACCGCCAAAATGTTACCACTGGTTTGAACGAAAATTAGGTTGTGCATCAAAATGATGAATGGCTGAGTTATCACAAGATTATCTGAACTGTACCTATCTACCCTGGCCAGAAAGATGGTCCTTAGGATTTTCCATATGATTTTTTTATGCTCATTCAGTTGATAAGCGTCTGTAGTGGAATTTCTTCTGGTTTCGGTTGCAACCAAGTAACAGCCTTAGTTGCATGTTTTTGCTTTTTGAAACTGAACCTCTCAGCTTTCCATCTCCACCCTGAGGAGAGAATCAAGGCCTCTTGAGGCTTTTTTCTATGCCTCTGACAGTTATTCTCCTGCCATGGTGTCCCAACCCTCAAAAATAATCAGGACATCCAAAATAATTAGTCTTCAATGAAAGTCATGACCAAAAGATATTACGAAGTCAAAATTTTTACTGTTTTTTATTTTTTTTCAGGACTCTGCTCCATGGGCTCCATAGGAAGCTACTGTAGTTGCAGCTGGAGTAGCCTGATGGATAAATCTCTTCTTCTCTTTGCTTAATCTGGGATTCTGAACTGCATTCACTGCTCAGAAAAGGTAAATGTAAAGTTGCTTGTGTTTTCATCCAGTAACTTGCTTGTGCTGCTAATAAGGATGAGCCCGCAGGGTTTTGGGACCCAGTTTGGCTCAAGGGTTCTAAAGTGGAAGTTGGTGTTGGATTGTGCTGAGCCCAATGTGCCAGCACAGATCCCATTACAGGCCTGGGGCCCAGGTCACAGGAGAAACAACAGATGGATAAAATGTTCATAAAGAGGAGGGGAGATAAAAGGAGCAGCACTGCGAAAGGTTTAGGCTGATCAGAGGAGGTGAAGCTTAGTCTGGCTGTCTAGTCCAGTCCCAATGTGATGTTTTGCTTTTCTGTCTTTTGTGGAGGCAGAGAAAGGAACAAAGAGTGGGGGAGGAATAAAAAAGGAAAAAAGTGTGGCAGAGCAGGAAGAAGAGGGTAGGAGAGAAAACTACAAGGTTATATTGTTGATGTGGAAATTTGGCCTATGTGTGGAGCCCAGAAATGTAGTTAGGTTGTGCTAATTTTGCCTCTAATAAGCAAGGTAACTGTGCGTCCAAATTAAGGGTCAAGGAGAAAATGTTTTCTTTTCAAGATTAAGCTGGAAGACTAACTTAGTGCTGTGTGCTCTGGTTTCTGATGCGCTTGCAAATCTTTCCTGAATTATTAATTCATCCTTTTCATTTGAACTTTGAAAGGCAAAGGGTTTTATTTAACTGTTTTATCTGTGAATAGATATCAGGGTGCAAAAAGGGGAAGGAGGAAGCAGGGGATGGAGATGGGCTCTTGTGTGGTGTTTGGCTTTCAAGTCATATGTTAAACATAATCCCTTTGCATTCATCTGTAGAAACAGTGTCAGCATCCATGGGGGGCTGCTGTGTTTGAACAAGACTGCTCAATTTGTTTTTGATTAAGCATAATTATTTATTGCAAGACATGCAAGTACGGGTAACATCATCCGAGTCCTCCGAGGGAAGGTGTGTGTTATGTTTGGGGTTCGTTGTTTCTTTCTGTGTCTTGGCTTAAATTTTATCTCAATCACTCAGGATTTTTTTTGACAAACAAAAAGGGGTATGTATTTGGGAAACATCTTAAAAAGCATTATTTATCCCGTCCAAAAAAGAACTGCAAAAAGAGCAATCTTGAAAGATTTCTATAATGGAAATGAAACAACCAACACAGTAATATGAGGAAGAAATTACACCATTAAATACATCTAGACTGATGAATGATATGATGGCTGCCTATTCAAGTTGGAAATTTTACACATGATTGAAGCTTTATTTAGTCTAATGAAACGTGCTTCCTGAATGCTGCATCTGAGTGATGGCATGACCTAGAGCACAAAAGAAAGTATTATGTGATTAGACTGAGATCATTCTCATTTAAAGTCATTGTGATATAATTTTACGTTTTTAATTAGCAGCATATACTTTTGTGTCCATTGCCTCTTTTATTGCAAATACCTTCTCAGGTCTTGTCCTTCCACAGGCTTGTTTGAAGCTCAGCAGGGATTAACAGCAAAGGGGTTTGGAGTTCATTGATCCTTTTTTTTTTTTTTCCCTTCAAATCCCACCCCAAAGTGGTGAATGGTGGCAGGGCAGGAAGCTGATCTTTCAAAATAGGCTCATCTTATGCTGAATTCTTCACATGGTCCATAGGATGTTCTTTACGTTTTAGCTTGGAATCCATCTGAAATCTCTTGTTTGGCCTGTGAAAATATTTATATCACCTCCTTTAAATTAGTGAAATTAGGATTATTGATGAAGCCATTAAGTTTAGATATGTTCCCCTGAACATCTTGGCTATGGCAGCTGGGATTTCGTGAGAGCTGTGGCATTACACTGCTTTACATCACTGTGAGTTTGCACCTACATCTCCTACACCACACATTTCTTACTCCGCTTCACCTTTATGAGCTGGGTCTTTCCTTTGAAGCTGTTTTGTGCACCAAGCTGGAAGGCACCGAGTCACACAGAAATCCAGTGTTTGGATTAAAAGCTATTAAATCACATTTGACTTGTGCAAAATTTAACATGGTTCATAATGCAATTTTATGAGCTATTGAGATTTCTGGCACCATAAAACAAGTTTGTTAATGGGTTTCAGCAGTTGTTACTTAAAGTGATGTTAAAAGTAATGAAGGGGGAAAGTGAATGCAAGGGGTGAACTTGCTTCTCAAGTCTGCAGTTCTTTCCTTTCCTGGCTGGAGAGCATTAGTAGGGGTAAGCAAGCATTAAACAGATTCAGTGCGTTCTCTTCGTGTGAAAGAGCTCTCTGTAGACCCCATATTTTCAGATGAATATGAACTTGCTGACCACAATCCTGAGTTTTAGCTTGTTAGTGAGGTTGACTGATGAACACCCAGGACCAGACAGATAAGCCAGACACTTAATCTATCTACTGTATGTGTTCAGTCAGACTAAAGCTTTATCAGTCATTTCAAACTGCATTTCAAGAGCATATTGTATAGTTTCCCATTACCGTAAATCACTGAATTTGGAGCCAGTAGCAATTTAACCATCTCATTCATGAGGTATCTGAAGGTATCCGTATACCTGTAAGTACCTTATTTTGTGCCCCTATGAAAGATTCATAATTCCTTAACATGTTTTTTTGCTTAGTTAAAATTTGGAAGGGCAAAAGAAGAAAGTCAGGAACAGCCTCTCAGTAACAGTTTTAAAAATATCTGAACTAGAAATTTAGGTTAACATTCTTAGATGACTTTTTTACCTCACTGCATAGGTATCTTCTAGATCTGTCTTGTATTTCCTGCTACAGTGAATAGCATAAAGCTAACAAGAAGGGTTTTATAAATGCATGTGCAAGTTGCAGAATAAAATCCAATGCTTTGAGAGGCCAAAAAATGGTCTTTTCTTAAAGGAGACTTCCCTATTTTTTGCCTGTCTCATTATTTCTTTATTATTCTATTTTTACACATTTAGTTGTGCAAGCTAATCATATATTTCACAAAAGTAGGGCAGCATATTTACAGGTAAGGAGGGGGCCCAGTTGCCTGATCGTTTGTGACAGGGTGTACAGAATTTAGACTTTAGATGTGCTCAGACTTTTTTTTTTTTAAATTTTATTTTTTTTTCCACTGCAGTTATTGTCTGGCTTAAACTTAAAGCTGTGAGACTTAATAACCATCCCAATACTCAGGTTAACATTCTGGATTATGACAAACCCAGGTACTACCAACCAAGAGAGATTTGACTCCTTTTGGTCACCTACCTGCGTAGTCAGCTGTCCTATCTTTGGTTCCCAGGAATAAATTAAACACCACAGCTTAATTTTTAGAAGCCTCCATATTTACATCATCATCAGAATTTTGTTTTCATTATATTTAGCCATCTTTTCAACCTTTATTTTTTGCCTTAAGGGTCATAATAAGTGTCCATTAGTGAGCACAGATTGCCTTTTGACTTTGCCAAATGGCTGCACAGAGCAGATTGTTGATAAAGCACAAGGAGGTGTGAGAAGCTGGTGGGAGTCCATTTGAAGTCATGCAACAATTGCATAAGTCACAGCTTATCAAAAGCAAGTTTTGTCATTCATTTCCCTTCAAATTGGTTTATTAAGCATTATTTTCTAATAATTGATGAAGTCTAAGTACAGAATCTGTAGTAAATGACTGGCCTAGGTTTGGGCCAGCCTTTGTGTGTTATAAGCCTGTCAACAAATACCATTTTCAGTGGTGGTGCAGCACTGAGGGGCAGTTGAGGAGGAGACACTATAAAGTTTATGGGACAAATTACACATCACAAATTAATTATATGTAATGTTTGGCATAACAAACATGAATTTTGGGCACGACCGTAATATATGATTTTACTGCCAACAATTGTCATCTGTTTAAGTCACGTCTTGGACGAGGAGTGGGTTTTGCCATGGTGTGATAAACGCACAGAATATGAATAAGAGAACACCTATGGTTTTAAGCTTAGTGTGTGGAGATTAAGTGCTTGACTGTGGATAAACTTCAGGTGCATTCAGAGACATTTGGTTTCCCATGCTAACTGCAGTGAATGAGTGGGATTATTTCCATGGGTTTCAGTGAACTTTTGGATTGAGTCCCAGAGCCTGATCTCATACTTTGCCTAGAGGAGATTCCTGAGAACATGCAGACTTGGGCATCCAAAGGGGCTGCAATGCCAGAGGAATTGTAAAGGGCCACGGCAAGGCCCTTTATTTACAAGTTAAATGACTTGCCCAATGTGTAATGGTGAGCTTTAGGCAACTGGTGGTTTGTTTCACCTACTTAAAATCCCACTGAGGGAGTTAGAACTGCATCCTTTGATAGACAACAGATCATCTGGTTACAAGTGCTGATCAGCTGTATAAAAGCAGAAAGTGAGACTACACTGAAATTGAAGTTTTGGTTTCATGGCCTGTGGGAAAATTAATTGTACAGCCTTTAGGCTTAAATGCAACTCTTGATCACTGTAATTTTGAATGATGCCTAAATGTTTTCTCGGACCATGCAAACCACAGGCTGACCTGAGCTTTGCTAAAGAATGAAGAAGAGTCTCTGTGCTTCCTCACAGAATTTGTCTGTGAATCACTGAGATTTGTCAGTTCTGCTCACGCTCCTCGGGCCTGGGGAAATGAAGGGAAAGCGCTTTTGAGGGATCTTCCACTGAGCATTGTGAAGAAACTCACAGCCACACCACATAAAAAAACTTCTGTACTGACAAATGGATGGTAGTGAGGAGAATGTAGTTTAAAAATACAACACAGCCTTTTTGTGTTGTAAAACATGTTTCAGGAAATCCTGCAGTTTAGTTTTCACCTTTGAAGCATGGTGCATTTTAAGAATTTATAATACCCTATTATCTTTGGGCCCAATTTGGGATATATTTATGTAAAGTGAAATTCAGTCTGTAAAGATATTTCTTTCTGAGCATTCTTATTACATAGCTATGTAAATGTTCTTATGTGAGTAGAGACAATAATTATGGCTTAAGGCTATATGCATTACAAACAGGGAATTCCTCATACATTTAAATACATATTTTAGAGGCAAATCTGGATCTGATTTCAAAATCTACAGTGGAGTGATACCAGTTAACATGGTCAGTATCTGGCCCTTGGAAATTCAGAGAGCTCATTAAAAATAAAACTTGTGGTGGAAGGAGAATGGGGTTATATCATATAGCAAATAAGCACAGGAATGACCGTCAGGCAAATGATATGGTATGGCTGCAGATGAACTGGATGGTAGGCAGATTTGCACTGTTGTAAAACACATGGGAAAAGTCCTTTCTGTTTATTTTCTTTTTTTTTTTTCACCCCCTTATTAATTTACCACAACCGCAGTCCATGTGTTCCAGTTCCTGTCTGAGAAAAGAGGCTGGTTTATGCTGTGTTATGACTTAGTTGAACCAGTGATCTAAAAGCAGCTGGAAAACCCCAAGAAATTCTGAATTGCTCATAGAAGAGCCAAGGGATGTTGCTTGTAAATCTCAGCACAGGGACAAAGCCATTCTGGTCACATCCTTGTGCTCCCTGTGCTGTAATCCTCCTCAACAGCAGTTGAGGATCAAGTAGGCAACATATTTGCCATGAAAGCTTATGCCTTAAAATTTTTTGGTGCATAGTTCACCCCAGAATTTATATTCAATGTTAGGAAAGCAGTGTCTTGTGTGAAATATCCCAAAATCTGTGTAATTTAGCAAGAGTGGTGGTGCTTCCTGCAGATAATATTGAAGCTTGTGCTTTACACCATAGCAGCCGAGTTGGGTTTCACAGCGTTTTTACTGACAGTTTTTGCTCATTGTCTTATGTATTCCCTTATCTTGGAATAGCACATTTCTTTTGGGATGGCCCTCCAAAGAGATGCCCATCTGAGAGGATCATAGAAATTCTCAACCACATGTATCACGGCCACCTTGTGCCCACACTGCGGGTGTTGGGGACCATATGACCATCCTGCCGCAGGATCAGCCCGAAAACAGAACTCCTGCTGCAACTCCTCCTTTGCCTTCTTGCTTTCAAGGTGACAGAAGCATATTCCTGTCACTTATGCCACACAGATCATTTCTTCTTCTACCTTAAGACCCTATGACAGACCTGAAGTTCTCTCTGGTCCTCCCTCTTCTCCAGCCACGCTAAAATCAAGCCTCTGACCTGTCCTCAGATAAGACCTCTGATGCAGTATCCTAGATAGAAATGGAGAAATCTTTATTGTGCAGGTTATTAAGTAAAAATTATCAACTATTGGTTTGGAAGGCCTAAAATCCAGTGCATTGGTTTTTAAGTGGCTCACCTGTGGTTAAGCCATGATGAGTACAATTATCATGTGAGCACTCTCCCCATGGCTTTAGAAGGCTGAGCACTTTGCAAGACTGAGCGTGGTATGTCCAAGAACAGAACCACGTAAATGGAAATATATCTGGGAATTAGTGTAATCTTACCTGCTGTTATTGGTGAGACAGCAATTAATTTACATCTCACTGATAAGATTGATCCGGGTTGTTGCTGCATGGTTTTAAACTTCTGTTGTAGCTTTAAACATCTTTTGATCCAATGTTTATATTCAAATTCGGCTTTTTTTTTTAATTATTATTTGGTTAGTTTTTGCCCTTTTTCTTTTTTTTTTTTTTTTTTTTCTCCTGAGTGCCTATTTATATTTTTCTACCAGTTGAGAACTTAAAAGAAATGTTTGCCGTTTGGATTTCTCTGTCCCAAGCTTAATCCTTCCCAGAGACTCAAATGAGATTAAGGTCAGATTTTGCCATTACAGACGGAGAGGGCACATTTCTTTCCTGCAAGACATCTTACATAGTTTGACTGTGAAAAGCTGGAGGAATTCAGTAATTTTTTTATAAGGAAGGATCTCTTATAGTCTACCCCTTAAATTTAAAAGAACTAAAATATTTATAATAGAAGATAATTAATAATTAAAGTTTGTTGTGAAGGCAGACCCATTCAACAAAGAGCATTACTGTTTACTGTTGTCACTAATACACTATTTAGCAAAGAAAACCCTAAATTCCTGCTGAAATATATTTAAACTTTGAATTGTAAATAATGTAGAATTGCATCCATAATGGCTATATCACATCCATGTGCACACTTTTTTTTTTTTGCTCATATCTGGAACTAAGATGAAAACGCTTTCAAATTCAGTAACTTTAATAACACAGGTGAAAGAATTTTTATATTTTAACACTGATATCAGATTTTGTTAAGTCATTTGCTTGAGGGGAAAATTTTGATTTTGGAACTGTCAAACATTGTAACCACCAAAACAAAAGAGGGATATTGTACTGTGTGCAGTTCTCCTGGTTTAGGTAGCTGGTTAGGCTGGTACACATAGGGGTCTTTATTTTCGTATTTTTTTATTTTTATGTGAGGAAATCAATTTCCAGGGATGTTATGCTCCTTTTCCTCACACAGATTTCTGCCTGCACAGTAAATGCTGCTGAGTCAGGAAGGGTGTTTGGGTGCTGTTTGTTAGGCAAGTTTTACCCATATTTACTTGAGTCTGTGCACCTGCAGAATAAAATGTTCCCAAGCATGATTTGAAAACTTTTTATGTGGAGATTCTGCAATTCAGAATTACCCAGGTGTGTTGATCTGTGTTTGAACCCACACACATGATTGGGCTGATGGCTGTGCATGCCAGAACTGTTGGCCACGTCCATCATGTGCTGTACGGCAAACAACTAACAGCCCACAGCTCCTGGGGATCATGCGCAAGTTCTCTGGTGCAAAAATAGGAGGAACAGCCTCCTGACAAGAGTTGGCACCTTCATGACAGGCATATCCTTTCACACTGTGGTATAATGCAGTTCAGCGTGCTTTGAAGGCCCAAGTTGGTGGTGGTCCTGGCTTATCTTTCAGTAGATACTGATTTTTATCACTGAGTCATAGCAAACTGTTTGGTGGAGTTGGAGGGGGTGAGAGAAGCTTTTGGCTTCGTTTAGAGCAAGTCTGATGTGAGCATTGAGACATTCTGTCCGTTGCGTGGCTGACCTTTTTTTTTTTTGTGTCAGATTTTAAGATGTGTGCAAAAATCAGCATTGCATTAGACCTACTCCATTTATCCTGCTGGGTAAGGGAAAGAGCGAAGTTCAGTGAGATGTTCAAAATGTCAGGCGTAAAGTTCTTGTACTTGAGGACATTCTGTTTGATTCTTTAACTGCAGCTGGATGATAAGAAACAAAACAATGTATGTTTTAGCATAACTTCTCAGGCAAATACAACTTGATCTTCATAACTTGTGACCCTCTCGATTGAGAGTTTGAGGAGGAAAAACGGCAAAGTCATTCAGGGATTGGAGGAAAGTGGGGCAAAGTGTTATGTTGGGGCTGCGATATTTGGCTTCCAGTGGACACAGAAACTTGACACAAGTCAAATGTCAAACTGGCTGATAGCAGACAGGAAGCATTGGTGTTGACACAGCAGAACTGACCCCTGCCAACAGCAGAGCTGTGTTTAAATACAGCCATGACTCTCTGAAATCACCCCAGGCATGCGAGCAGTAGAAACTGAAGGTGAAGATATAGGAAACATGGTGTGTTAGGACATTCTCATGCCTAATTGGGCTGACAGCTCAGTCTGGATGGAGGACAGTGTTTATTTACTCATTGTTGTGTGATGAGCAACTGGAAAGATATGCCGGCTTTAGCCCGTTGCTGACATTGGTCCTAACGCTGTCTGGCTCCAGCTGCCGTAAGCCAGGACAATACAACATAAAAACTTCCTATTCACCATCACTTCTAAGTCTGTCCTGGCACAGATATGCAATGACCTCAGACCACAGTTGGGTCTAATAAGGAATTTATCTTCATGGAAATGTGACCTTTTGCTACCAGAAGGCTACAAAAATACGAGTAACAATGGGCAAATGAAGATAAAAGTTTATCCTGACCAACTGTTGCACTTTCAAAACAGTTCAACCCTGCCATGAAAAAATTACTGTTTGACACAGGGTGCTGTCTGAAGCTCTTAAATAAGTTTTGAGGTCACGGTTGAAAGAACATGCTCTTATTATTGTTTTTATAAGTGAAAATTACTGGACTGAGCCTCTCTTATTTTGAGTGATGCAGGCATATCACTTTTTAATTCCCAGCACTCACTTTGGATACAGGAAGAGATTTCAGGAAATTCAGTTTTTCACCAAGGAATTAGTCTTTTTCCTCTCTTAACCTCCACCCTCCACACCAGGAGTTCATACTCTGTATGTGCTTTTAATCTTGACTTCAATATATTTTACTGTGGCCAGCTTTTAGTTACAGTTTAATAACTTCAGCTTTATTTTGCCCCAGGCCATATTATAATGCATAAAAAGCTTTTTTCTGTGATTTAGCTGAATTTATACAGCTGCCCTTGAAACAGCTGCATAACTTTTCCTACTGACTCGGAAGGATAGCAGTTTGCTCAGCCCAGGCTGATCAGCTGAATTCTACTTTCAAACTCAATTTTGCCGAAAAAGCATGTGGAATCAAATGCAGATCCATTTCAAAATATTTAATGTGATGGTGTTATTTCTTAAATTAAAGTTATCCTTACCCCCAAAAGTAACTTAGACTCAATAAGGACTGTATTTTTATATGGTTATGTGTGATATCTTGTACAAGGAGATCTTTAATCTGATGAGGGCCTCTGGAACACTAAAAATAGTCTGGGGTATCTTACAGCTGCACACTGCTAGGTTCTTCCAGTGAATACAGCTTGGAAGGAAGTCAGATACATCAACAGCTCCTTCAAAATCTGCAGAAAGATGAGTCAAAAGCAAATCTGCAGAGTCTGTAAAGTGGTCCTGACGGGAACGATGTGGCAAGTTCGGAACAGGCATGGCATCAAACCCTGGATTTTGTTCATTTCATGTCTTAAGAACTGGTATCTGAAAGGGAATTCTAGCTAGGATTCCAGCAGAGCAGGCAGCTGGGACATTGGATGTGTGGGAATCTGCCTACAAATTGAAGGATGGCAGATAGAATGGAGGAGGCAAGAGGTCAGTGGTATGAAGCTTAGGAAGCACGTGGTTTGCAGGCAACTGTGAAACCTAAGACACCTCATCAATTTTTGAGACTTCTTTAATAAGTGCTCAGATTCATCTTAAAGCAGGGAATCCTCTCCAGAATTCCAGACACATGAAAGACATTAGCTCATAATTCCTCATAGTCTCCTGAGTACCTGTTAATAATTATGGTTGGCCTTTTTGGCCTCAGAAGCTTTGAATTACCTGGTGTTAAACCTTTTAGGGTAAACTGGAAACCAGGATAGGATGCAGAGTGTGAGAAGTTATATTTATTAGTACTTCTGTGCATTGACAAGTCTAAATGAAGTACATGGTTCTTACTTGTTCAGGATTAGCCAATATCAAATTGAAATGAAGAAAAACTATTTACATGTACTTAAAATAGCAGGTTTAAAAGAAATCTTGTAAAGAAAAGAAAAAAGAGCAGTAATAAAATCTAGTCTGAGATCATACTATTAAACAGAAATATTATTAAAAGAACAGTTTTTAGAAGAATGAGAATGATCAGTTTACTCAGCTGTTTGAGTAGCAAGGAAAACGTTAATGAAAACATAATTTTAAAAAAGCACAGATAGCATTAATCTCAGAAGAAAAAAACGCAAGTAAAGAAAGCAAGGCAGATTAGATCCTGGTGTTGTGGAGTGTGTGCTCTAAACTTTATAACATATGTAATAAAGGTGAAGCACCCTCCCCTAAACATAGAGAGAGCATTGAGTCATGCAGCAAACCTTTTACTCATTACAGCTCTGAAGAATTTGGGGTCAGTTCTCCATCCCAGTATAGAGGAGACTTAAATGCAGTGTTTCTGTAATATATGTTCAGTTAAAAGCCCTCCTCCCAGCTTTTCCACTGCCAGAATGAGGTAAAGAATCTGGAGATTTTAGAACTAATAAGCCAAGCAGTAAAATGGTGCACATTTGTATGGAGCCTGATGAAGGATGGGAATGCACCCAGGGAGGGCCTGGCGGCTTCAGCACACACTGACGGGCGGACGCACCAGGACTGCGTTCATTGAGTCAGCCTTGGCAAATATGAACCAGAAAATTCAAAGAGGGGGATGAAAAAAGGCAAGAAAAAACTGTTGTCCAAACCCACTGTACAGGATGACAGCTGGGCAAGCCCTCCACCTGCAAACCAACAACAGCTAAACCCCAGAAAATTGGGAAAGAACTGAAGAAATCTTTGGGATGTCTGTTGGGATACCTGAACATCCCTGTCTTCCACTGATGTGGGAGAAGAAACTTGGAAAGCCACTTTCTCTGGGCAGAAGAAGCTGTAAGTGTAATTACAGTCACACTGCACTGAACAGGAAAGCTCAGTAAGACAATTAGAATGAAATATTCCAGCTCTTGCTTGTTTGGGAGCCTCTGTAGGTCAGAGATGAGACAGATGCTCTACAATTCATCCTGTGCTACAACTCCAGCCTTTCCACAGCACTGTGATGGGATCAGAAAGTTATTCTTTCAGCTGCAAAGGTCTCAGATCCATTCAGTATTCCTACGTGCCTCATTACTAAAAAGACTTTGACAGTAATGAACCTCCTTTAAACATTCTGAATGCTGTCTTTAAACATTCTGGGTTAGAGAAATTTAAACTAGTAAGGGCAGGGGGGAAAGAAAAGGAGAATTCTTACATTTTTAATAAGATTTAAAGTATAACATTTTCCTGACAGATTTAATTCACACTGTGAATGTCCACGCTGCATGTGTGATATTTCAAAAAGCCTAGATGGAATCACATGAAGTGAGTGTTTGTGAGGTTAATAGAAGATTCTGGGCCTTCGACTCTGATAAATGTAACTCTGGAGTGCTACGAAAAATTTCATTTTCAAGGAAGCCTTTACTTTTAATGGAAAATTTTTCCAGCTGAAAAATTTTACTGGCTCCACTCCTCATTCACATTTATGACCCTGATTTGGAAATACCTGTGAAAACCAATATATTAGTTTCAAGGAACGCACTAGGAATGCAGGGATGAAAGCGTCGTAATTGAGGACATCCAGATCTGTTCTCCTAGAAATGCTTTATATTTACATGGTCCGTTACTTCCACGTGCTGAAGAGCAATACAAACAGAGAAAACTCCGAGAAGGTGAAAGTTAGCCAAGAAAACCAGCTGTGCATGACTTTGAGTCGTATCCCAAACACTCGGAATACATCTGTATGGCCTGTCAATACATCTGTATTGCTGTATTTGCAATGGGGCTGGTTTGGTCCTGGAACTCTTGAGCCATAACAGTGGAGGTACATAAAGCCAGTGCAGTCACGGAAAAAGGAGATTTCAGTGTCCTTGTGCGCTAAATTGTTTGTGTACAGAATTAGCAAGATGGGTCACAGATGTACCTCAGAGAAACAAGACAATTCAATTGGTTTGTTTCAGATTCTTCTTTTAAAAATTCTTTACAAACCTTTGGAAAGATGGGGAGGGAAGCAAGAAGGAAATACATATATATATATATATATATATATATTTCCTTCTTCTATATATATATATATATTCCTGAGAATCATTGGAATCCTCAAGGCCGTGCAAATAAGTTGTTCATTTGGTGTAATTTCTTTTTAACCACTGAGATATCTTAGGGCTGGTGACAAATTAGGCTGAGTAGGAAGAACACAGGGCAGGAAGTTGAGGGATTTGAGTTCAATTCCAGCTTCAGGACAAAATTCCACATGACCGTGGGCCTGTTGTTCGGACCTGTGTTTACCTGCGATGGAAAGACACAGTTTTACCCACACCCTGACCTGAAATAGTTCTGGAAGAAAGATGGTACTGAGCCACTCTTGAGTACAGACTGCCTCTTCTGCTTGGAAAACTTGTGAGCATTTTGGTTTTTTTCCTCCACAAGGAATTACACATAACTTGTTCTAAAGGAGGAATAACCCCTCTTCCCCCTTCCTGCAGTTTTGGTGGGTGGGTTGCACTCCCAACTTCCGAGTCTGCCTTAGTACAGTAAGTATTTTCCTCATGCAGTTCTCACTGTTTGCTGTGTTAAAATAGGTCTTAGTTGACCAATGGAAGCCTTGGCTAAGGGCAGGAGCACCTCCTCATGCTCTTAGAGCACCCGGTGAGATGGTGTTACCTTCACAGTTCAGTGCAAAACCTCTGCATACGGCTCTAAGAAGAAGAAAATTCACTTTACCATTGGATCTGTGTCTTAATATTGCTATTTAGTGTGATATTTCTACCACAGTGACATAAAGATATACTACTACTGGCTCTGTTTTTGTTTTTATGCTAGCTTGAGCATTTCCAAGTGCTGTGGATTTGCACAGTGCAGGCTTTACCTCTTCCTTTGCATGGACCTGAAGTAAATTAGCTTTTGATTTTACATTAAGCCCTTGCTAGTATTGTCTAAAGAGGTTGTAGGACTGTGATCCTGCATCACTATAATGCCTTTCTCTGGATAGTCTATCCATCCAATTTCAGGCACCTAGCTGTTGTGCCAAGTTTAGGAACCTAATTACATGGGTAGGCTGGTGAAGTGGTCTTATGGGAGTAGATGTATCCCATGGAACTGGTTTTTGTGTTCTCTTGACTGTGGAGACATTGCTTTTCTGATTTAAACACTAGCTAGTCATTGATCCAGGACTCGTCTTCCAGAATATCATTGGCTTAGTTTGTTATTTTCCCATTGACAAAAATAATCTGAAAAAGAGGGATAGAATAAATGTTTACATATGTGCAACTAAAGAAGTGAATCTGCAGTGTAACTAGTCTCACATCCTACCTTTATGTAACTTTTTTCATACATAAATCCACTGTAATTGATTCAGTCTTTGACAGTGTTGGTTTGATTAAATCTGGCACAAAAGTTGCCAATTCTGGGTTTGCTGAATCTTGAAATATGGATCCATTTGGGGCCTCTTCTTTGAATAGCAGTTCTTCAGCTTTAATGCTAGTTGAAGTCACCATGAGATTTCAGTTCCGTGGAAAAAGCGCTTGTTATAAATCTCAAATAGTCAGTAATTGATCACAACCTGGAACTGTAAAACTCTATCCAAGTGCCTGAAATAGCACATGTTTGTGGGGTGGTATGTGGTTTCAGTCCATGTTGAGAGAAAGGGAGACCTTGGAGAATATGGAAGTCTTCAGCAGCTTTCCACTAATAGAAAGCATCCCATCGTTAATGCCATTAGGTGAAAAACCCTGCTTTCAACCCTCAGTGTCTCAGCTGTTACTCACAGAATATGAACATTCCTTTTGTTCGTATCCCGGAGAAAATTGCTTGACTCTCCCTCCTTTTATGTCCCCCCCTCATCGGGTACCCTGCCAGTGTACTCACCAAGGTCACCTGGCATTGACAGAATCAGCTGTGGCCCAGCCATGCCAAGCTGACTGAACCTTCCTCAGAGCATCATTCTGAAGTGACAAAAATTACACAGCTTCCTTTTTCCCCACTGCAACCCCTATCCTCCTAAGAGCCAAGGACCTGCAGACCTCTCAGAGGTGCCTGCAGTTTAGCAGTTGTAGTATGAGCTGTGTGGTAAAAGCTGAGATTTACTGGGCATTCGAGAAACTACATCTTGACATAAGAACTTAGGTTTAGTTTTCTAGTTTTTTCTTTTTCTAAAAAAACCTCAAACAACTAACAGCTTGGGCTCTGTTTTCTGTTTTTAACAACTGTTCAATGGGAACATCCTGTGACTCTTCATTTATTCTAAACAGAATTTATTTTGATGTTAGGATCTCCATCTATTTGCTCTGTAAGATGGTTTGGGATCAACAATACTTGAAGCTTTCACAATTTCATGAGGATTAAACCTTTTCCATTTGAGTGATTTACCACTATGGCAACAATTACTTTTTGGAATTAAGGAAAAGTAAGATCTCTCCGTCATGATGCTGAACTTGGGCACTCGAACTACCATTCCTTCAGGGATATCTGATTCATCTAATGGTCTTTTGACTTTACACAACACATTAACTCAGGCACTCAGAGTTGGTGTTTTAAACTGATGTAATGCAGGACCTCTCTGACATGGTTTCCTAATGCTTAGGCGAGTGCCCTAAAAGCTGGATCCTTCTTCCGTGTTTCTCAGGAACTTGAGGGTGGCGGAGAGAAGAATCTTTTCCCATCCAAAACCCTTTAGTTGAAAAGAGCTAAACTCTGCCTGCTGTTTTTTGCCCTGTATTCAGGAGCGGGGCAACTTGAGGTAAGGCATGTGAGAAGGTGCAGTGGATGAAAGAAAGTAAATAGTAGTGGAAACAGGCAGTGTAATAATTCAGGCAGAAGGATTTGTTCAGAAATTCTCACTTATGTGGTTATATCAGAGATGTCCAGAAGTTCAACCAACAAGAAAGCTTCAAAATTTGCCTGATAGAGGGACTTTACAAACTTTCATGTGCTGAGAGTGAGTGTGAAGTGATTCTTTCTAATAACTGCTCTTGAACAAGTACAGGCTTTTTACTATTTTGCTTTATATAGTTTTGTTATTTAAAAAATCCTTTTGCTTATTACATATTTTGTAGTAACACATCAATTTGAAACGATTAATGGATCCTAATATTAAAACTTTATTGGCTTTGTAATGAATTAGCCTTTGTATCCAGCTAGATTCTGAAAGGTGTTACAGAAGTAAAGCAGTAGCAGGATGCTACAAGTTCTTTCAAATCAAATACCCCACTCTTTGCTTGAGGCAAATCTCTGTTTTTTGGGCAGAGACCTTCAGATGGAGCATTCCAAATATTCATGACAGGGTTTATGTAGCTTGTTTAAAACTTTTAAAACTTTTTAAAACTTCAAAGTTTTAAAGTTTTAAATTAAGTTTTTTAAGTTTTAAAATTAAAAAAAAAAACAAACCAACAAAACAACACAACACCAAAACCTGTGCTTTTAATCTCAGCTTGGAGAACAAAAATTTAACTAGGGTGGAAAAAAATCATATTCTGAAATATGGATCAGCTATAAAGCGGTGTTTCAGGTAAACAACTCAATTCCCTTTTTCCTTGTTCCTTTCTTTGCAGTACTGTGGCATATTTTAAGGGGAATGTGTATTTAAACACTGTCTGGAGTGGAGTACAGAGCATGTGCATAAATTTCTGCCTTGCTTGGAAGGTCCCTGCATATCTTCACTGGAGAGCACTAGAGCTGCTTAGCACAGCTCAAACAGGGTATAGGGCCAGATGAATTAGTGGGGTCTATCTCCTAGAGATGTGTTTATTTAGTATGGCTATATCTGGAGTTATCCTGCCCAAAAGGGTTTCTAGTGAACTCTCCCTTTCCCTCAGAAAAACATGACCCTTCATCAGCACAGCAGACGATGGTCAGACTTCCAAAGCTACCAGCAAAACCGGATAAATTCAAATTTCAAGAAGTCACTGTTGTTCTCCTCTGTTTTTTTTCCCAGCTGCTGGGGAATAAAAAATATGCTTAGCTGAAGCACTGACAAACCAAAAAGGACTTGCAGCTGGTGGTGGGCCCTGGTATCCACCTCAGCATAGCCGTCTGCTGAGCAGATGAAGAGGAGGGTGGTCTAACTGTAAGCAAGTCAGAGTAAAGGGAAGCAGAGTGACATGGATGACTGATTCCAGCCTTAGGTTTGTTGGGAGGAGGAGATATTGATGTTATTCTTAATGCCAATTAGGACAAAACTCTTTCTTGGCAGTAAGCAGTGGAGGGTGCCTATGGAGAAGCCCAGCTGCTGGAATGGCACCGAGTATCTGGTGGAGCACCTGCATTCCAGATGTGTATCTCTGTGCCACCCCATCTGCTGAGCACTCCATGTGCTTAAGGAAAGGGTACAGAAAATTATGGTTTTATTACTGACTATTACAGCATTTGACCACTTCAGCCTCTTTTGACCTACAGGCAAAGGCTGAAACAGTCTTGAATTCCTCTGGATTCAGTTCACTAACAAAATTCCTCTTGCAAGGAAAGGAGGGCCAAGTTTTCTTTTGGCCATGGTAAATTAGTCCATGGAATTACACCATCCAGAAGCAGTGGGGTAAATTTAGTCAGGCTTTGATTGAGGACCAACATGGCTCTGCTCCAGCAATGTTCTGCTTGCAAGAGTTGATGTCCTTTAAACAGAAAGTTGTCTATGATTATTAATCTGGGGTATCAAACACTCACTCTGTCCTTTATCTTTTCTATCAACGTATTGAGAGACCAGTCACTCCGTGACTACTGACAAGAAGGATGATGCTTTTGAGGGAATAGGGATTGATTTAGGACAAGCTGAGTAGGAAACTATGGCTATGGTGAGCTATGGTGAAATCTGAAGGAAATTTGTCATGGTTCATCCCCAGTTGTTAATATGACAAAGCCCAGATCCATACAAAAGAACACCTGGCCTGCTAGGGAACATATCTCTTGAGAACGGCACTGGCCCACATGTTTGTTGCTGTAGCAACAGGCCTGAACGTGGGTCACTATTTTTCAAAGCAGCCCAAGAAAGAACAGATTCTGCTATGGGAAATTTTCTGTCATAAAGAAAATTGTATTTGCTCTGCAAACACTGAGTGTTCTCACTTTGTAAGGACTGACTACCACTCTCTGAATCATTAAAGAACACAGAGGCCTGTTTCTTGACTCTTGAGAATCCAAAGATGTGCCAAAACATACACAGATTTCATATTTTCCAGTAGCTACAAATCAGACCCTTTCTCTCAAGAAGATCCCAGTTTAGAACAGTCTCCTAGGTCACTTTACAAACTCAAAGTGAACTAACTTTAGAAAGTAAAATAATTTCCCTTATAGGGTGAATTTTACCCCTCTGCTTAAAGCTTTTGTATCACCTTTCCTTTCAGGGTAGGGTTCAGATGATGACTTGTACTCTTTCCTCTGCACAGCAGTGCTCTCTCTCTAAAAATGCCTTTGTATATGAAAAATATGACTGTTAATGTGGTGATACATTATTAGCTTTGGTTTTAGTTACTCTCTCTCCCACTCCTCCAACTCTGAAAAACTTGTAGATACGAATATGTGTATATATACACATACACATGTATGTACAGCAGGGCCAAGAGAAGATTGGATGTCCTGTGAAACACCTGTATTACAACATGTTTCATAATCTGTGGTAATATTCTACTTTTTTGCTGCTTGGATTCCTATTTGTAGACAGACCACCTTTGTTAATTTTCCCTGTTTCTCTTCTGATTCCTGGTTTTACATTTCTTCCCCTGGTAATACTCAGCCAGCACTATAAGGGTTTTTATTTTCTTTTTAGAGGCTGGACAACAAGGAGGAGAAAAATAGAGAGAGACTTTGAATCCCAGAGGTTACTAATTTCCGTCTGAAGTGAATAAATGGCTGCATATAAATGTGTTTCTTCTTCTTTCAAAAAAGGCTTTGCTTTTTTTTTTTTTTTCCTACTGACCCTGGGTGAGTCTGGAGTTACCTGAAACTGTTTGTAACTGTTCAGAAATCGCAAGCTTTCCCACCTGAATTCCTTTCCCTGTTAGCTGGAGGGGGCTTTCAGGTGGGTGTTTGTTTCATTGCACCTCAAAGGGATCTGTTCCTGTGCTGAAAGACAAGCCCAGGACAGTGTTTTACAGAGCAGAAGATATTGTGAGGGACCAATTATCACAAAAGTGGTTCTCACGGCTTGGGCTGGTACTGTGTGCCAGGTTGCACATTAACTTCTTTCACTGCTTTTTTACCCAGTTTACTCAACATTCTCAAGTGGTGGCTTTGTCAATTGTTCCTCCTGCTGATATTTTGACAGATGATAGCCCCTTGATGCCAGCTTAGCCCAGCTAAGAAGAAATAGGCCAGCGTGAAACTTTAGACCAAGTGACTTGCTCTCGTGGTATGGAGGAGCAGTAGGCTTTGGTTCTGGTTTGGAATAGTTACTCATTTCCATCTGACAAATAGATCTCCCAAACCTGGTCTTGCAATATTCTCTGTGTGTACCCCATTAAAAAAAATCAACAAGGAGATTTTTTTTTTTTTCCCCCCCTCTGTGCCACACCAAGCTTAAGTATCCTCTAATTAAGGTCAGGATATACTTAGGGAGTGTGTGTGAATCATATAAGAACAAATGTATTTAAAGACTTATAGTGTTTCATTGATTCCAAAGGAATGCATAATGAGCAGGCAATTTTCAGTGTAGTTTTCCTATATAAATCTTACCAAAATTGCTGACATTGTGTTATTAACACCAAGGGGCTGGTGTTGCTGCAGAGTGAAGAGATTTATGTGGAGGATAAAGCAGAGATCCTGCGAAAGTGGGGTCTGCTAATTCATCTGGCTGTTCATTAGTTTAAGAGCTTTCTGTAGTTTGTATATTGCCCTGACTTTTCATTTTTTATTCTCATGATTAAGGATGCTATATTAAAAAAATATAATTAGGGTTTTCCTGTAGTTGGAGCTGAATTACATTCTTTTAAGCTTTTTCTCTAGTTTAATTCTGTTAGGTGCTGAATGCTTTCCATGGTTTCAAATTAATGTAGGAGCTGAACTCAGGCAGGGCTTATTGTTATCAGATCTTTCTTTTCCATCCTTCAGGGAATTTTTTTGACAAGGAGTGACACAGAAGGGCTGAGAGAATGGTGCTTAGAACTGAAACGGTTCTTAATAAGTACATATCACATATGTAAAGGTGTGCCACATATTTGTTTCCTTAGACTATTATTAATCTTTATAACATTTAGATAGCAAAGAACTTAGAAAAGCAACTTTACCTTTTATTACTTATACTATTTCTTTCATGTGGTTTTTTTTTTTGACCAAGCTGGGAAGATTAATGTAGATGAACCTCATTTTATTTTTTTCTTCTCTTTGTTTAGTTTCTCTTTAGAAGCCAAAGGACTATTTAATGACATATAAAAAGCTCTACTTTCAGAAAAATCTAAAGATTACCAATCATAATGAGGAAGTTTTTGTGCAACTTCCTTTTTTTTTTTTTTTTTTTTTTTTTATTGCAGAAGCCAAATCCTTTCTTCAGCAGACCTGAAAATGTTGGGGGAAGGGGACAGCCCTGTAATGTAGGATCCTTCTCTTCCTTTTCTTTTGCATATGTGTTCATATAAGTGTGTATGTCTTGGGGTCTTCGTTCCAAGCAGCAGTTTGCAAAATATTCCTGGTTATTACACATCATCTGTTAGATCATTCAAGTCAGTTGACTGTACATTTGCCTAAAGTTAAGCATGTGCTTAAAATCAAGCCCAACCTGGAGTCAGGGCCTGTATCCAGAAGCACTAAACTCCATGAGATCAGTGCTCCCTGGGATCTTCAGATAAGAAGAGTCTCAGAGGTTACAGAAATTTGGAGTCTCAGATTCTGAACTCTTGATTTCAGTGGGAGCTGACACAACTTTACCCTGTCCAGGATCAGGCTTTGAATATCTAGAGAACAGCAAGAGACATCTGCAGAAGGGTCTAGTTAAGGAACTAGGATTTAATTTTGATTTCTTATCATTCTGGGGTCTGGAGGAATATTCTGTGCTATCTGGTTGACTGATGGGTCTGAGAGAGGTCCTACTCCAGGGGGCTCATAATCCCAACCAAAGAGAAAACATACTGGAAAAACCTCCAGCAAGAAGGACTTTGAAAAAAATCTCTTTTCTCACATATTTAGCCTGAACTAGCAATAACAACTTTGATGCAGGGCATTTCCTGAGGATTAATGACTGTCTGGGGTCATCATCTCCTCCCAGTTAGTTATTAACCCCCAGGAAATACTCTGTGCCTTGATCATTATTGCTTAATTAACATTGAGAATGTGGGGGGTTTAGGTTTCTTTTCATGCATCCTGTGAATTGCTGGGGTGGGGGTTTCTTTCATTAACTTGCCCTTTTCAGCCTGGATGGGAGCTCAGGCTTTGCTTATAGTGTGCAGGTTGGAGAATTTAGTCACAGGGTTAAACCTTCCCAAGCAATCTGAGTTCCATGTGAAAGCACCACTAAAACAACCCACATCTGCAGCGCGTCAAGAAGTGCCCCCCCCCTTCCAGATCGGCTGAAAAACATCGGGTGGCACAGGGGCAGTAGCCAGAGTCTGGGAGCAGAGGATGCCAGAAAAGGGCAGGGAAAGTTGGGGGGCGGAGGAGGGAGACGAAAGGAAAAAAGAGGGAAGCTTCAAGGAGTGGAGATGTCAGGCACCGCCAAGCCCAACAAACAATTTTATCAGCCCCAGAAGTTCTCATGTCATATGAAATTTTGAAACTTTGGAGAATTTTTTGAGTCCAAGCAGCCTTCAAGGAAACGCTGCTTAATTCAAAGAGTGAGGGCAATAAAATCAGACTGTGTCCTTCCTTTGCCATTGCTGGAGGGGAGAAAGATGATGCACGAAGTTCTTTTTTGAGCGTTGTGTGGTGGGACTGAGCTCAGGAGAGCTGTCCCTTCCAACCATCCCATTCCCATCCCATACGAACTACCCATAGCACCAGGAGATAAACTCTGCATGGTGTATTAAGGTTGTTTTTGGAGATGTGGGACTCCAGCTCCACACAGCTCCAGAAATGATGGACAGAGCTTGACGTCAGGGATGTGAGCACTGCAAATCCGTGAGCCTCCAGGCACGCCGTGGTTACCTCTGTTGTTCTATTTGCTGTGTATGTAGCCTTAAGTATATTTCAAAAAGAAGATTAATTTTAAAAAGGAAATATCAAGCTGTCTGCTCCAAACAAAGTCTCAATAGGATTTTTTTTCAAGGCTTCTTTAAAAACACTTTTGCAGAACTCCACTGGGGAGAGACAGCTGATGTTCAGTGACATTTTCCTTGCTAGTTGTTCTTCAGATCTCATTGTTCTCTTCTGCTGTGGGAACCTCTGCTTGAGTCTCCTTGAAGGTCTTTTGGCATGTTTTAAGTGAAAGTTTTAGTAATGTGGGCTTAATGTTTAGGACCAGAGGTGCAAATCAGTTTCATGCCTTGCAGAGGAAAAAAAAGCTTATCCTAAACAAATATCTGACCTCACAAATATTTATGACTGTAGTGAAAATATGCAAACTTTGGTCCTTGAGTGCTACTCTTTTTAGTTTCCTGTCTAAATATTTGTATTTTTGGTGATGACACACTCCTCTTGGCTTTGGAAAAGCCATTTGTTTGAGGAAAGGTGATATTGTTAAGGAGGTACCTGCTTGGTTGTTAGTTCGAAGAGTATGTGATGTGGAACAAAAGTGTATTTCCTTTAAGTCCACTCTCTGAGTATTTATGCTCTTTAAATTTTGCCTGAAAAAAAACCCAGATGGATGCACACAATATCATCTATAAATCAATACAAATAATTATTTCCAGTTAGTTTGAAAATAGCTTTTCAAAGGCATAGAATCCACTGTAACTGAAATAACTCTACCTAACCAGATAATACTTATAATTAATTCTGTAGATATAAAGAGAGATAACTGGGTTTGACCTTTACCCTGATCAACATTAAATCTAATCCTCATTTCAGCTCTTTCCTTAAATATGGAAAAAGGTTTTTATAGAGTCAGTGGCAACTATATATTTTGGTTCTCCATGGAGTGCACTGTAATATTCTCATCCAAACCTTGGTCTTGCAGCTGGCCTCTGACAGTCAATGTATGGCCAATGTCAAATGAGAAAAGGCACAAAAAGGGGAGAGGAAATAGAAAAAGAGTCATTATGCAGATGATGTATAAATGTCCATTAATGAGACATTCTTTTGTGCTTTGAAGTTCATAGCAGAAATTGACACTGAATAGGTTAAGGGGTTTTAAGGCTTCATCATATGTATTTTTGTACAGGTTTATTCTTATTAAAGAACAAAAATAAGAGACCTGCTTTAAAAGAAGAGGCTATAGTCCAAGATAAGATCAAAATTAAATGCATGGGAAGAAATTTCTCTGCATGCTTAGGAGACAAAACAACATCATAAATACTGGGGGGTTGTATTTTGCTGTAATGAGCCCAGTCTGATGTACTCCAGCAGTGCCCAGACTTGGCTGAGCCATGTAGTACAGGAAGATGAGTAAGAGTCAACAAAACTAACTGTAGGGGAAGGCAAATCTTTGAGGACTTAGCATGTGGAGTGTCATGGGTGGGAGCTGTCCCTCTGCACTTCCCCATAGCCTTGAAGCTTCCAGCACACTTGCTGGCAGTTGGGTCTACATTTGCTCAGATGAATTAGTACAGAATTAGTCAGAGCAGGTGCCTCAGTTTAGATGAGACACAAGTGTTCTGCTGAGGAAGAATTATGAGGAAGACCCCAAACTCCTCCCTCTAAGCAACTATAAATCCGAAATTAAGAGGCTCCAATTGAGGAACAGTGTGGGAAAGGGAAAAGAAAATTGTAGCAAGGTAAGAATAACAGCCCTTTATTAAACAGTACATGTGTATTGGCAGAAACAATGAAAGAACACAAGTAAAACACCCAAACAATAATCCTACACCCAGAAACAGTCCCCTTCAAGACAAGCGAATAAAGCCAACAGTGAAAACAGTTCAATTTGCACCCTTTGGGGCAATTATAATCACAGTCAGCAGGAGGCACTGTTGAACCACTGGAGAGGTGGAGCCTGCAGTTTTTTTGAGTCAGTCGGCATGGGGCGCTGTTGGATCACTGGTAGGGTCACTGTGGGTTCTCCCAAGTGCTGGAGATGAGCTGGACAATGGATGTCCTCCCCCCATAACCAAAAAGGAGAGAGGAGGGAAAGAGAAAGACGTGGTTCCTAACAATGGAGAACTCACTCTTTCCTGCTGTCTGAGATGCACGGTGGTGTGGCTTTCGTCCCTCTCCAATGGAAATCCAAGCCAAAAAACTCCCAGCTGCAACCCAGCCACGAGCAACAATCCCTGAAGCAGCTCTGGTTAGGCTCGAACCTCTCCCGGCCCAACCCCCAGACTCCTCCCCCGCTTCCCAGGAGACGAGGACCGTGAGGCAATTAACATGGCAGTGCAGTCTTACCAGCACTTTTCTTCTGTGCCACTTAGTTGCCTGGTTACGGTCACCTTGCCCAATCCCCATCCTCCCAACACAATGGGCAGGTGGAAGGGAAAATTCCAGCCTAGCTCCAAGGACAAACAAAACCATGACATCGGGAAATCAGAACAGACCTAAGCTTCATTTCTCAGTTTTTTTCAGAACAAGGTCTGGGTCCTGAATAAAGCCCAATGGGAAAAAAATGTGGGAACAAAGGTCTATGCTTTTAGCCATATTGGAGAACTCTTCTGTCTCCCAGATGCAGAGAGATGAGATCTGACTGGGGTTTTGCAAGTAGACCAAAATATGGAATTATCCTTGGTTTTACTAGAGACAATACAGACTAAATCCCACTATTTCCCTTTGACCGACATGATTCCCACTTGACAAAATACTGGTCAGGAAAACTGTGCTAAAATTCCCTTAGTTGCAGTCTGGTTTGAGGAAGAATCCGAACTCCAATTATTACATCTCTGGATTGTGATGATATTAAGCTGCAGAATAGAAAGCACTGTGTGAAACTGTGTGTCCACTGGGGTCAGTGGAAGGCTTGCATTCAACTGAAGTGAGGGCAGTGTTTTATTCTCCACCTAAAGTAACAGATTATGTTGTTTTTAATCCACTCATCTCTGGAGAAAAGTTCCATTCTGCTTCTTGTGATCACTCTGCTCTCTAGCTGCTTCTCTGCTCACCTTGAAAGAATCTACTCAAACAGCACGATAGAAAGTGTATCACTATTTGTTCTAAGTTATTGAAAGGCCAGTAAAGCAGAGAAGATGACTTGAATCAGGGCTTCTGGTTTTTATGCTCACTTCTGATGATGGCAAACAGGGCCTGCATAAAAGTTGTGAGGCAGATTTCCTGTAACCCTGATTCTCTGCCTGCCCAGATCAGGGATGTACTGGAGAAGGTCTGGCTCTGGTCTTTTCCCAACAGGCATAGTCTGACAGTGCAAAGTATTACACCTGAGCTAGAAGAAAAGAGGAAAGAAAGGCTCTGTATCATTTGGTAAAGAATGTAACATAAACGGAAAACAGGATTCTGGGGACCTGAAGTCATCATAGCAGCCTTGTACCAGGAAAAAGAAAAAAAAGGAATCTGAAACAATTCATCTCAGCCTTCTGTTCCCTCATCTTTCTTTTAATATAGGCACAAAATGTCTTAGCACATGTACATTGTATCTGAATCCAACCTTTTTAGGGAAGCACTCAATTCTTAGACCAGCATTAAGCATGTTGATTAAAACAATAGCAGATAGGAATGGTTGAAACCCTTCCTTGTCTTTGAAAATCTGCTCCTGCTTATTCAGTAGTGGTCAAGAAGCCAAATTTGGGATTATTCTTTTTTTCCCCTCCATTTTCTTGTTGTTCTGGGAGGGGGAAAAAAGAAGTTATCTTTCTGCTCTGAAAACCAGATGTTAGCATCACTTGGTTATAGCGCTGCTGGCACAGCATGTTTTGTTTATTAAGGAAAAGACAGGGTTGAAATGAGATCCGTGCAATACATGTCATCAAGCTTAATGCATTTGCAAATAGTAAACAGTGTGCAAAGCGTGGCTTGAGCTTATAGGTTGCAGCTTACTGTCATTTTAATATAGGCCTCGGAGTACTAATGGAAGTGTAGGATCTGTATCTTTGAGTTGGAAAGCACCTTTGAAAAAAATGTTATTTTAAAAAGGCTTTCGTCCATGGCTTTCCTTTTTTAGGAAAGATGAACTCTGTCTCGTGGCAGGTCTAGTTTAAGTAAACATAAACTCTGGCCCAAATTTCATAGCCATCATTTCCTCAAAGCTAGCAGCACTAAACCAAACTGTAGTTTTGTTTGGCTAACCCCAAAGCAGGATGTGGTTGCCAGCCTCTGGAGCCACCTGATCAAGTTTCAAGCAGACGCCACCAGAACTGTGCCATTGTCTCAGTCAGAAAAGTCCTGAATGTGTGACTCCAACACCATCATTATGTTTAACAAATAAATGTAACCATAACAACAGGTATGCTAAAACCAAAGCCTCCATGTTCCTTATCCTGCCTTGGGACAGTCCAGGAGTGCCAGGACACTGCTGGGCACAGGAGGAAAAAGATGTTGGAAAGTGAAGATTGGTAAAGGCTAAGTCATAGGGGAGGACCTCATGGCTCTCTACAATTGCCTGAAAGGATGGTGTAGTGAGCTTGAGGATTTGCCTCTTCTCCCAGCTTACAAGAGACAGGATGAGAGAAAATGGTCTCAAGTTCACCAGGGGAGGTTTAGGTTGGATATTAGGAAAAATTTCTTCACCGAGTGGGTGATCAGGCATTGGAGAAGGCTGCTCAGGGAGGCAGTAGAATCACCATTCTTGGAAATGTTAAGACATGTAGATGTGACACTTAAAGACAAGATTTAGTGGTGAATGTGACCGTGCTTTATCAAAGGTTGGACTCTATCTTGGAGGACTTTTCTAACATTAACAATTCTAGGATTCTGTGATTTCCAACACCCTTCCCATTCTGCTGTAAGCACAGGGCCCTCCACAGTGCTGCCAGACATGGAGAACAAGCCCAAGTCTGGAGGACTTTCCCCTGAACCCAGGCAGAAAGTCTCCTTTCCCAAAAAGGAAGGTTGAAAGATAAAAGCCAGTAGCATGTGGCTGCAAGGTGCTGAGTTGCTCCCCTTTCTCTGCACATACAGAGCATCCATGTTCAGATACCTTTGCCCAACCACCTGCCAACTGATTCATGGAGGTGATGGGCTTTAGGATGGTGCCAAGCAAAGTACCGGATCCCTGTGGTATAAGTGGCTGTTGCTTTGTTGGTTGCAGTGGGAATAAACTGATTTTTGTCCAGCTGAAAACTCCTTAGGCCTTTCTGTTCTCACTTTCTTCTCACCCGCTTCGCTTTTCCTTTTCTATTGAAAACGCCTCAATGAGACAAGGGGATGAATAGATGATAGAGTCAGTGCCCCTAGTTAATGGCCAGCACTATATTCACAACCTCGTTTGGTTTTGTTCCTATTTGCTGCTTCAGTGGTGCCTATGAGAAGGAATTAATTTTATTGAGGACAACTCAGTGAATTAAATTAAAAACTGCTCACTTGGCTGGAAAGGCTTTGACAGACAGCACAGCAGCCGGTCAGGTCTGAAAAACTTTACATCTCCTGGACGTGGGGAGAGAAGGAGGCAAGAAAAAGGAGGGGAGGGAAGGTCATTGTAGATAGGCTGCAAGGCGACTATTTCAAGGCCTCTGAAAAACAACAGAGCAAGCTGCAGTCTCTTATTTTGATTCATGGGTCTCCCCTCCCTTTTGTTCCTTGATGCACTAAATCTGTTCCTTAGCCCCCCTCATTTTAATAAACACCCAATAAGAAACTAATCGTCGTATGGTGAATTAGAGAAGAAGAAAAGATGCTCAGAAGAAATGTTA
This sequence comes from Pseudotriccus pelzelni, assembly GCA_035584735.1. Taxonomy (NCBI): domain Eukaryota; kingdom Metazoa; phylum Chordata; class Aves; order Passeriformes; family Tyrannidae; genus Pseudotriccus; species Pseudotriccus pelzelni. The sequence goes on along the minus strand of JAWMRA010000113.1, from coordinate 113,698 downwards.
TGGTCATGGAAAACTCTTCTGCATTGTAACCATCTGGTGCACCACAATTACTATGAATGGGATAATTGAGTCCCAAATAACTTCTTTTGGGTACAAATAATAGCCGTCACCCTGATTTGTATTCTTCACAACAGCATCTCCTCCTCATTTCACATCACATCTGCACATTTCATTGATTGGGCACTGTGCTACCAAGAAGTTACTACACTTCATTAAGTCCATATAATTCTCTTCAAATGAGCAGAAAAGTTTGTGTATAGGCCAAAAAGAAAAGGGGCTGCAAATGAGACTTTAGTGACTCCACTTTGTATGAGGTATTGAGATTGATGGTGATCCCATGCCACCGAGGTTTTCCTTCAACACAGGAGAACTGTGGAAGCATTAGGCAACTCAACAGCTGTGTATAATCTGAGGAAGGCCTGATTTCAGACATTCTCCTAGAGGTGATTGAAACCCCTTTGTAGCGTAATCTCGCTTTTCAGAAAGTGTTACAATTAATTTGGTTTGATTTCTTGGGTGTCTGGCTTTCACAGCATAATTAAAAAACTCTGTATGGAACCAGGAAACAGAGTCCTCTGCAAAGCAGCATTGTCTGCTCTTCAAGTGTGTTTCACTTGAGCACTGGGAGAGAGTTGACAGAAAACAGGCAAACGTAAACCTTGGGATAAATATTGCATAAAACAAAACCTAAAAGATCAGCTTTCTCAGTGGGGAAGGATGAGGAAGCAAAATCTTTAAAGATATTTTTCTTTTCTGCCCTCTTTTGCTGTGATTTCCTATTTATGAGCTGAAGCAAGGAAGAGCACATTCCTTCAGTCTGCATCACTGATATGTTATCGTTTCACATGGGTTATTAGTCCTTTTTGAACTCCTCACACCTCAGTGACAGGCCACACAACCTGTCCTGGCCAATAAGCCACTAAGAATGTGTTGGCGAGCCCAGTTGCTCGGGATCAAGCCCAAGAAGCCTCACTGGAATGTTGGGGTCTATGGGAAGCATAATAGTAAACAAAGAACAGGGTTACAGAGAGTGAAACAAGTTAAAAGAAAAAGAGAGTAAACCTTTGCCTTGCTCAAAGGGATTTTTTCTTTTTTTTCAAATCAATGTTTTCTCATTTCACCCAAGCAAATCTAGAGCGACTTGAATGCGTTTTTTGGAACAAGTGACAAAATATCCCGTGAATGCTGCAGAGTTCACTTCACACACTCGCTCTGCCCCTCATTTGTTTATCTAAATGCTGACAAATTGCAGCATTTTAACAACATATCTCTGGTACTGAACTTCATGTGCGTGGCTTGCCCTCTATCATTGAGCTGATAATGAGGCTAAGCATAAAGCCTTCATTCACTGCTATAAAGGCTTCTGACAGTGATGAATACCAAGTAGAAGAATTAGGTGGTTTATAGGAGGACATGCTATTGTGTAAAACCTCTGTGCCTTTTATCAGTCCTTCTGCTCATTTTCAGTTCCTTCACGTAAGCTGTCTCTGCAAGCATTCCAGTGAGCTTTCCTCTCCTTACTTTTACTTTTTAAGAAGGCTATCTTCCAGCTAAGATGTTGGATCAGCAATTATTCCCTGAAATGCTGGAGACCCCTTTCATTTCACCAGTAGATGATAAACATCCCAAATACCGGTTCCTGAGCTGTTCCCTTGCGAGATGATTCCAATCTCAGCCTTGTGCATGGCACGGAGCAGCAACTGCCTGTCACCAGGACATCTTTCTTACAACAAAAGCTGCCTTGTCTTGGCAATTCTTTGGAAAAGCATCAACTAATATCCCTTTTAGATGGCTATGTTTGTAGAAGAGGTGACTTCTGGGATGGTTTTTTCAAATTGCTGGCTGCAGTGAATCAGATTAACATTTCATTGTTCAGCTCTGAGCTCTGGGCTGATTCTGGGAGCTGAGGGGAATGTGGGGAAAGGATGCTGACAGATCCTGATAGACTATCTAATTTGACTAAACTATGGAACCCCCTCAGTGGTTTTGTTCTTTGGGCCATGCAGCTCATGTTCCTGTCTTCTTCTGTATAACCCACCTACAAACACAACTGTGTAGCATTTTACTCTAAATAGGATCTGGATGTGTCTGAATTTGTGCTGATAATACTGGTAGTCCCACAAAGATTCATCTGTGCCAGAAGAACACAAGTGCAGAGGGATGGACACATCCCAGTGTGAAGGGAGAGACTAAGCTGCATTTCACATGACCTGTAGGATACCTCTGTGCTGGAGTCCTCACCGCTGTTTCCAGAGAGTAAAAAGTAGCAGCCGGGTTGCTGGCTAAAGGCAAAAGCATTTTCTCCCTTTTTTTGCAATCCCACCTTTATTCTGGATATACCCCATGTCTGACAGTGTCTGCTATGCCAGAGGTGTCTCTCCATTCTCTCTCTTCCTTCCACAGCTCTTTACAGGTAGATTCCCCAGCATTAGCCTAGAAACCCATGAGTCCCAGGCTGCCAACACTCCTCTTCCCATTTCTGCTTCTTTATCAGCTCGTTCCCTTGTTGTTCCTACATCTTTTCTCACAGCCCCTTTGCACCCCCATGTCCCAACTTTTCCCCAGCATGGCCTTACTCTGGGACAATTATTTCCCTACCTTCTTTTTGTTGTCATCTGCCCAAGTTATCCAGGTGTACAGTCCTTACTGCTTCTTGTATCTCTGGCTGTGCCCCTTTGCTTTCCATTTCCCTCCTCTGCTTTTCTCCTGGCTCTTCCCTGTTACTGGTGCTGCCTCCTGGCTCCCTTCCTGCCCTTGGCCAGCAGCTTCTGGGTTATTGCTGGCTCTGGGCTGGAAGAAAAACTCCTGGAGTGGAAGCACTGACAGTGACATCTCGTTCGAGTTTTAAGAGGCAGCTGGAAGCATCCCAGACATTTTCAAAGGTCCTTGTTGCCTTCAAACATGACTGGAAGTCACAGAAATGCTCAATAACCCATGTGCTGGCTGCCTGTCTCTTCTGCTGGCTCTTCTGGAAACTTCTGGTTATTAACCACTTCAGCATTCCTTTTCCTTTCTGCATCAAGAATATTCCTGTCACTTTAACACACACCTTCCCTTAAAAAAACCCCGAAAGACCACAAACAAACAAACAGACAAAAAAAAAAACCAAAAAAAATTGGGTACAGAGGGGGGA
>JAWMRA010000113.1:75934-110465 GCA_035584735.1 Pseudotriccus pelzelni | reverse complement strand
ACAGACAAAAAAAAAAAAAAAAAAAAAAAAAAATTGGGTACAGAGGGGGGAGAATAGCATTTTATTAAATGTACATGACACTAGGGATACAAAAACACCAGCATGGGATGAATTTACTAATCAGATGCAGACTTGGTCTGCATTGTAGTATGACACCGGAAAGGAAATATCTCTTCAAAAAGTTTATTTTAACTCCAAAGGAAAATTAAGAGAGAGAATGTTGGAATACAGAGGAGTCCAGGGGGTGGGAGAGGGAAGCTGGAGAATAATTGATGCAAGTAGGGAAGCGGAGCCTCAGTATAGTGGAGGGTCCACCCTGTATGCAGAGGGCTTCAATCAAATTACTGTGGCTGGAGAGGCAAAGCAATGGTTAGAGCTGGGTGAAGCTCAGCCATTCTCTTACTGCTCCCACTGGAGGAATTTTGGGGCTTTTACAGTGCAGATCCTTCGTTCCTCACCCCAAATGTCACCATGGAACCCAGGCTATAACTGGGGCAGCAACAGTGGTTTAAGGAGCTTCTCTTTCAGGTGCTCATTCTCACCCTGCTGAGCCCCTCAGGGTTGTCCTGACAGGCCTTCTTTAAATCGGTTCTGTGAATTGATGTGGGTTTATTACTTTCCAGGTTTATTCTTAAGCCTGGGTTCACTCACTGGCACAGTTTACAGCCTGCTCCCACAAACTGCTGGCACATCCCAGCTGGGAGGCTGTAGGCTGAGTTCAGCTCTGGGAACCAGCACATGGGGTGGGCACAGACCCCATGAGCTGGTGTGGCTGCTGCCCCCCCGCCCCACTCACCCGTTCCTCAGATAGAACCATAATTGTTTTTTTCACAGGCTTTGATGGGAAGTTCCAATTCGTATTGTTCATCCTCGCTCTGCCTTTCATTATGATGGCTGTTGGGTCCCCTTGTTGCTGTAATGAGAACCAAGGAAAACATAATAATTCAAAGGAAAACATTGAAAATGCTCTTCAAAATCAGATGTGTGAAACACTAGAGCTAAAAGATATATATGAAGTGCTGGTTAGAGGATGCTGGAGCAAAGGCAGCTTAGAAGTTGGGTTGTTTTTTTCTCTTTCCATTATTCTCCAGAAAGATGAATTCTCATTTTTGTTTCATGCAGAGTCTCTGAGCACTTAGAGCAGTGTTTTGTATGAAGAGAGTTATTTTAACATTAAAACTTTATTTCTTGGAGTCTTTGTTTCTTGGACTCATAAGACATGTGATTTGGGTAAGGAAATGGCTTTCACCCTGGATTTCTGTATGTGTTCAGGCAGAAAAATCACAGGTTTACAAGTGGGAAAATAGACACAAAACTACATGGGGCAATTACATTAATTCTCTTTCCTCTTTGGAAGACTTTTCCAAATATTGATGGCTGGTTGTTTGATTTCTCAGAAAGCGTTGGTGAACGCCACATGGCACATTACACTTGCAATGCAAGCCTCAGTCTCCTCAAAATGCTTGTAAGGCAGCTGTCCTGCTCCTTTGCTTTTGACACCACCAAACCAGATTTCTCTCCAGCATCTTTGCACGTGTTGTGAATCTATACCCCTGAAAATGCATGTGATGAGGGCCTATTGGGTCGTGTTAATGTGAGAGGAAACTGCACACCACATTTTCAAAGTGGGGGGAGGGGGTGCGTTCTGAAGAGGGCAGGAGAGGGTTCTGTGGATCACGGCAGGGCAACCCTCTATGGAAACCCAGCCATTCTTGCTGGTTTCTTCTGAGCTGCCCACAGAGTACAAACAATGCCAGACACATGATGTATGGATTTGATTCCTTAAAAAAAAAAAAAAAAAAAAAAAAAAAGGTAATAAACCCCCCTGCAAATTGTAATCTAGGTTACGTTTCTCAGACACGGTTCCTGCAACAAATTCTCTTCAGTCTTATTTATGAGAAACCAGCGACTTCTGTAAATGTAGGTGGCTGAGTCCCAACTTCTTGAGGTTTCCTGGGAGAAAGAGCTTTCAACAAAGTTGCAGTGGCAATGGGTTGTCCCTTGTGCCAATTAATCAAGGAGGAAATCTGCCACACCTCTGTCAAAGCAGGTTCAGCACTTCGAGGTGGCAGGGCCGATGGCAGAGTGGTGGCTGGAATAACAAAAATGCCACCACTCTGCTTGGGTTTTCTGCCAGCAGGGTCTCACTCCGCTGCTTTCCTTGTGATCTCCAGTTGGCCTCACCCTCCTGATGGGCAGGGGCTGGCCCGTGGGTGCCAGGGGTGACATGGGGTTGAGCAACCCTTTGGCTCAGTCTCAGGCCTGAATCCAGCTCTGCTGTTGCTGCTTGTACCAGCACAACCATGCCTCATCCACGGCTGCCCTTTGCTTGTGCTCTGCTGCTTCTGCTCCTTCTGCAGCCCAGAAGTTTATAACGCAGGCAAATCTCCCTCCTCTCCTCCCCCTTGCTCTCAGCAACAGAGATGTGTTGGAAGGGAGATGATTTCAAAGGGATTTAATCAATCAGGGTGCCAAAGTACTTTATGCAAGAGAGTTCTGTGTAATGGGAAAACCTTTTAATGAGGAGGATATGTGCAGTGCTGGGCAGCTTCAGGTTTCACTGCTGGATACGCAGGAGAGCAAACCTTGGCACTGAGCAGTGTGTGACTTCACATCCCCGTGCAGCTCTTAAGGATGTTTAAACTCCAGCAGGTAGTTGGACTCACAAAATGTTTTAAAACAAGCTGAAATGTAGATAGTGTGTAATGGGCTGTCAGCCAGCAAAAGGACTCAGCCATGGCTTTTTTAGTCTGTTTTGGTAAGGGAAGGTCAGGAAGGAGATTTGAACCACAAGCTGATTCAAAAATGTTTTATTTTTTGTAAACAACTCCATCTGGAACTGGTAAATGTTCAAAGTCTGAGCCAGGCCCTCACCACCTCCACGCACCCCAGCCTGTCTGAAATGATTCCAGCAGCAGCCATTGATTTCCATTGCCTTACAGAGCTGGGATATGATCACATCACCTCTGGGCCAGAAGAGAATACAGTCACTCACTCTGAGTCATTACATAAGCTAAAGTATGTGATTTATTAAACCACAAAAAATAGGTTGTACTAACACTGAGGCTCTGACTTGAAACCACAGAAGGAATGACATGGGGAATTAAAGCTGGGACTCCCTCCTTAACCCATCTTGTGGTGCCTGGGCATTGTGTGGGACCTATGAAATCACCCCTACTTTGGAGACTCCCTGAAAGGCAGCACACAGAGGCAACAATGGCATTTGAACCTTAATGCTGATTTTTCTTGCTTTTGTGGGCTTGAGTTGTGTTTAGCAAAGTGACGATTTAATTTTCTTCTCTGGTTTGGTTGGATCCTGTTCTAGCCTTTCTAGACTTGGCCCATTATCTTGGAATTTAAAAGAGCAAATATATAAAATGATAAATAATAGGAAACACTTGGAAGTCTAAAACGTTTCAGCGAAATATAGAGGCAATTCTCCCAAAGAGTCTGTATCTTTTTTCTCATTTTCAGTCTCAGAATAGCTGTATGAGGCACCACCTGTTAATGAGTTCTTAGGGATTCCTTACTCTGTAGGTCACTGCACCAAGAGCACGTAAAGTTTCCTAAGTGCAAATAGCAAACAGCATCTTTGGTCTTCTCTGCCTGCCTAAAGTCTGTGTACATCAGGCATGTTGCTGAGCGTGCTCACATTATCATCCTGCTTTTCATGTTCTGTTCCTTGGTCTGTGCCACTGATTGTTGTTGGAGACAGGATCAGTTCTGGACCTGGATGGGATCCTGCAGTGTGTGTTTTTAGGGTGGAAGGGGCTGCAGCAATGGGTTTGCATTCGCAGATTGTTAGTGTGATGCAAGGATGTTAGTGAAATGCAGCAATTGTTGGCTTCTGGTCCACGTTAGTGACCATGAAACATTTGTTACAGGCACTCAGTGTTTCACAGTCCTTCCATTCCACTTAGACAAGCAGATTTGCACACAGAAAATATCGAGGATTTCTGTGTGTTAGAGTTAGAGCACAAAATCTGCCTAAGTAATAGATGATGACCTAAGGGAAGGTGATCCCTGGCTTGTGATGTTGGCCATGGAAGTAACTCGGACAGCACAGAGCGTCCTTTCAAACCTGAGCAGATCAGGGAGGCATTCCCACTTCACCATGAGCCTGATACCCTAGGAAAACCAACTTTGTAGTAGCTGTTGGCTTTGGTTTCTTCTGTTGGATATGAGGCTTTGAATAAGCAGCAGATACAATATTTAAGACTTCAGTAGAATTTCGGGAGATGTAACATCTGTTTTACCCATTCCTGTTACTCATGTTTGGTTGTGCTATATAGGATTATTCTTGAGGAAAAGGCAGTATCCTTAGCCAGGCAGCACTGACTATGCTTCAAGGAAAGGAATTACCTAGGACTCTGCCTGCATTACAGATGTTTTTGAGGTTAATCATCTTGTAGTTTCTTCTGGCACATCTGTACAGTGTGTGCTCGAGACATTCTGAAATGGTCCCCATTGATCTACAGGGTTTGAAAACACCATTTCCATTAGACCAGTTTTCAGTAAGTCTGAGCTCATCACGCCCTGGGAGTGTATTAGATCTGGTGGATGCAGCCTTGGTGCCAAGAGGAGAGTCATGTTAGAAAGCTTCTCCTTTTGTGAGTGAAATGCCTGTGAGTTTGGCTTTGTCAGTGACAGAGACACAGCAGATGAACAAGTCAACGTTTATGTCATCCTTCTTTCATCTGATTCCTTCTTTCCCCAAGTCCTAACACCTTCATGTCACTAATTAAGGAGACAAATCTCATCTTTTGCTGGGATGGATGGGGGTGTGTCTGTTTTGTTCGGGTTTTTTTCCTAGCTCAGGAATCTTGCTCTACAAAGCACTGTAAGACTGAAGAGCGAGTTGCTGCAGCATCTTCCATTTCCATGGGCTCTGCAAAATATAAAAGCAGAACAGTGTCAAAATTTAAAGTATAGGTGGCAATCTTACTCTCAGCCTATCCATAAGTAAATCCTTTGTGATCCCTGCACCTTCATTTCCCTCTAATAAAGCTACTCTGCATTCCAAACTCCACCCCATCTGCCATCTTCTAGGAACAGCTATTGCTCAGGATTTCCCATTCAGTTTGAATCAATGGAAACACCAGAAGAGCCACAACGATGTGCCAAAAGGAATATGGTACAGCCAAGCAAGGGGCCAGTCCATTACCAGCAGTGTGCACAGGATGATCAGTCAATGGGCAAGTCGTTAGGAAATCTAAAGTTCCGGTGTGTGGGTGTGAAATTTTAGCCAAGTAGGCCAATTTCAGGTGGTCTGGATTTTGGGAAAAAGCCCTTAGGAGGTGTTTGCAGATCACAATCAGAATCAAGCCTGACTCCGCCCCAGGGCTCTGGTCCCAAGAGCAGCAGATAAAAAAAAACACAGAGAAGAACGAAATTAAATAGTCAACCAGCTCCTGATGACTCCAGTTCTTCCACCCTTCCTGGCCATTGCAGGCAGAGGACTCTGGCTCTCCAAGCATGGCATTTTGGACAAGGCTGAGGGTGGGGCAGAGAGGCTCCTTCTGCAGCCTCCTTCCACTATGTGGAAGAAACCAACTGTGTAAGTGGGTGGGGACGAGCACACTGGGGCATGGCAGGACCAGTGTCCTGTTGCAGAAGTCCTGGACAAATATTCTGTCTGCACTGACACTGTGTCAGGAATAAACCTCCACATTGCAGTGCTCTCTCCACGTGGCTGCTGTGAGCTGGGGCAGGAGCTTTCTATTAAGACTAGGTTGAGTTCCAGAAAGTGTCTCCCGTAGAGAGAGGGCTGTCCAAAGGGTTTTGGGGACATATCACCCCAGTTTTCAGCAGGCAGAGGCGATTCCTGGTCTCTGAAGGGTAACCTTGTAAGGCCCATCTGGACCTTTCTCTCCTTCATCCCCACCACCTTTTATTGGGAAGCCCTAAGTGTCACCTAAGCCCTTTGGATAAACAAGGTTGCATTGTACATTGGTTATTCCCATGAAAGAGGACAACAGCTCCTTTGAAGTCATTACAACCTCCTGTTTGAGGGCTCCTGGGCAGAGCACGCTGTGCCTGCCTGACTCCTCTCCCTCGCAGAGGTTTCCTGCTTCTGGGAGAACCGTCTGCATTTGCAACAATACAAGAGCAGGGCTGGAATAAAGCTCTCAGTTTGCTTACTCTGCTGAGCCCTCGTCCGCGGTCTGCTGTATTGATTGTGTGGAGTCTCCAGTTAGTAAAACGCATTGTAAAATTATTCTTGGAAAAGAAGTTGCTGCACGTGGGAAGTGGTTACTTTAGCAGAACAGTGCTTAATAGTTGTTAATACTCCTCCCCCATGTACTCTAGAGCAGAAGTTTGTGTTTAGGATTTCTAGCAAAAAGCTTATGCAGGATTTATTGGTCTTTAAAAGACATCATTTGCTGCTACTTAGCATTTGTATATTTATTTGTGTGTTTAAAGCAAAGAAGGGAGAAAAATCTCCACCTCTCCCTTTCTCTACCCTGGACTGAGGCCCCGTGTGCCAAATCTCATCCGGTACAGAGGTTTTCTACAAATAAGTAATAATAAAACCCTGAAAATAGGTTTGGTATTTTTAATGGAAATGCTGACTTGACCTTAGCTGGAGAGAGCCACGAAAGGTGCTGCTGTAATAAAGGAATGACTTCATCAGGAAATCCTCATTCAAACCTCCAAATATATAAATATAACCATTTATTCCATTGTGAATCAATGCATCACTGATGCCATGTCCTGTAATTAAGGGTGCTGGCAGCCAAGCTGTATCATACATTTATTTCAGTCACAGTGCATTAGGTGGCTCAGCAACTTTGCTTTCTTGGTCACCTGCTTCAGCAAATGGCCTTGGAGCTTTGTTTCACAGCTTATTTGGTGATGACAGAGCCTTTATTTATTCCCTACCCGAGGAGCAGGGATTCCACTAATTGCCTCGGGTCGACTGCTCTGGGACAATTTATGCACCACAGGGCAGTTCCAGTATAATAAAAGTGGTGTAACAGCTGAATGAGTTGCTGATGGCGGGTGAACCCTCACCTATCCTACAGCCTAGATGGAATAACAGTCCTCAAAAATGGGCTGTACTGACACCTGCTTTAGAGAACTTAAAAAAACAGCTCTAAGAGTATTAGTCAGTGGAACATGGCAAACAGCTCCAGTGAGATCCCAGTGACATCAGTGACAAAATCCAAGGGTGTCCCAGGAAACCAAATTCAGTCCTGCAAGATCTGACTTGGGGCTGATGAAGGCTTATCCCAAATCAGCTGAGAAATCTCTCCATGGATTTACTGGACAAGTAAGCAGCCACTGCCTTATTCTGCGAATTCAACAATCAATCCACAAATATCTGTGAGCCCTGTGTCATGATATTTTGTACTAAACAGAAATTTGTAGGGCCAAATCTTCACCTCATCGAGGCTGCCACCTCCCAGAGCAACATCAGAAGTCTTATTTCTTTCTCCTGTTTCTGGATTCTAACTCTTTGTTTCCTTCCCCCGGGCCTAAACATGAGCCACTGCCTTGATTACTCATCAGCAAATGTGCTAAAGGGGATGTCTTGAAGCAGGAGAGAACAAACTTCTCTTAAAAGCTGGTTAATGGGAGAATCTTTCCAGCCTTTGAAGTTGCCATGCAAAGTCCTAGTTCAGTTTGCTCACCCTTTTTTCCCCAGTATCAAGGGAAAGGTGTCTGTTCATCCTTTGGATTAGCATCAGATCCTGAGATCAGAAGAGTGGTGGATGAATAAACCTCAGAAGCTGTAGAAGGAGGCAGCTGGTGTGTCTGCATGTACTCCTAATTTCTGTCTCCCTGTTGAGGCTGTGAGCAGTGGGATTTGATGCTTTTCCGGCATAGAAAATCAGCAACCTGTGAGCTCCAGAAATAAACTTTTAAATTATATTGGAATAAACAGGTCTTGTGGGGGTGACACTATCACAGAGGATTATCTGATTACTGTTAGAATCAGCACCTTAGTTATGAGGCTCTAGTACTACGTGCCTTTAGTACCCACTTAGTATAAATTTCACGTGGGTTTCTCTTTGGTTCCATCAGCTGAATCCTTCCTGGCCTCACTCTATGACTGATTCCCTTCTCCTTGCCAGTGTTGGTTACACCTCTGGTCCCTACTGCTCCACAGTGCCTGATGAAGTCCTTTGCACGTGTCTCGTCCTTACCTGCCTGCCTGTGAGGGGATTCCAAAGGTAACACCTTTGTGGAGGGCTTTGCAGCGCTCTAGAGGAAAAGGAGAGGTTAGGATTTGTCCGTTGTTGTACCTGTCCAGCACTTTGCAGATGGATGTGAGAGGATATACTATTTGTGGACATTTTGTAAGTGTTAGAAGTCTTATGAGGATCTCCAGTGGGACCGTTTTCCTGCGGAACTGAGTGTGCCTCTGTTACGAGACACTGGGGAGGGGCTGCAGTCAGCTTCCAAAGCCCACTTATCCTTTAACCATCTGGCCAGACCAGAGCCAGCTCCCCAAAAGCTGGGGCTGTGGAACTGAATGTCACTTGTGGGTGGGTACCTGCCACCAGAGAGCTCTGAGATGTTGAGGTTGCCCACAGAGCACCTTCTCCCATTTCATGTTTTTTCACTCCTTCACAAATTATTTTCAAAGTCTTTTTTTTTTTTTTAGAAGTCACTGAATTTGCAATTATGCAATTCTCTTTTCATAGGAAGAAGAATTTGGAAAGATTTTCCTATTTCTAAGAGAACTGTGGTGCTTTTGCAAGTGGCTTGTTAGCTTCATTTCTTTCCAGCACTGCTATTTCTGTTGGTAATTCTGTAGCTAGAAAATGAACCCAACAGAGTCGCCCATGTTGTTCTGGAGCTAAAGCAAGCGATGGCCCACAGTGATGCACTGGATATTAGATAAAGTCTCTGAAGCATTTTTAGTAATGCTCAGACAGTATTTAATTTGCTAAAGAATTTATTCTGCTCCGCTTTTCTCATTCAATACTGCTGAAAATGAAATTAATTTATTGCTGAGCTGAAGTGCTTTCTGAGCTAAGCCATGGGAGAGTGGAGGAAAAAGCTGGAACGTGTCAGATGTTGATTTTTGTCTGCCACAGAATAAAATGAATTATTCAACTGAGAGCTGAGAAGAGCAAAGGTTATTTAATTTTGACATGTAAAACAAGACGAGAGTTGAAAAAAGCCATGAGTGAAGTATATGAAACGATTTGTGTATGGGGGTGTGGGTCAGCCTGGATAGGTGCTGTGGACTCCTCTCTCGCTAGCAAAAGGTTATAGAGATTTATTTTTCTTTAAAAAGCAAGAAAATCTGGAATACCTAGAGATAGAGTGAAAAGAAAGATGAGCGCTACCACTTGTCTTCAGACATAAGTAACAGGATGATGACATTGGTTCATCCTGCAGCAATCTGCTGCTCTGTAGCCAGGCAAATAATGCGTAAATTTTGGTGTTATGTTGGAATTTCGACATCAGTGCCTTTTTGTAATGACTGCTTCTTGTTCGTATTCTCTCTGAGAGGTCAATATTTCATGGCAATTTACGTATCTAAATATTTCTTGAAAGCAAATGTCAAAATCACAGGCAGAAATGTGTTTTGTAGACCACGTTATAAATTTAGATGCATTTGCAGGAAGCTGGAAATGCTCAGACACTCCTCCAGTCACAGCATAGGGATGTTTTTCCTTAGTGCAAATTTCCTTAGTGCAAAATGCAAATTCAGATTTTCTCACAGATTTTCTGTGTGAAGGTGCTGGGTTTGCTGCAGTCGTTCTACCCCTTGTGTGTCTTGATTCTAGTTATTTACCAAACCTAATACCATACCTTAAGTACCTCTTAGAGCAAAGGATGTGGATCCATAAAACAGTCCTTTATTCCTTTTACATTAGGTGGATGCTGAGGGTCAAGATACTTTCATCTGTCTTTCCCACATTTCAGCCTATCTTGAAATCATAAAAAATCCTCTTTGCAAATGTATCATCTCTTATTAAAAAAAAATATATATATATTCAGTGGTTTGTGGAGCTTCCTATCTAAAATTGTTAAAGACAATTTTAGCAAGGTCTAGTAAATCTGGATGAATGGGAAATCATCTATGAATATGGAACCAAATAAAACCTGCTCGCCAAATTATTCCTGACTGATGTAAATGAGAAGTCTCTGGAGTAGGTGTTGCTTTACAACAGCTCACGTCTATCCCTGTGCGTTTACTTTAGTTCCTTATGTGACTTGTGTAATTTAATATCTGTGAATGTTTAAGTAAATGAATTTCATCCAAAAGGAAGATTGCCAAAGAGTAAAAATCACACAGCTATTTTCAAGTATCTTTTAATGAGAAATTGGTGCAGCTGTCTTGAAATCACTTTGATTTTCACTTCCTTCTTATTGCTTCAGTCTGCAATTGGAGGGTGCACAAATGATGTCAGTCAAAAATCTCACAAGATATTCACAGAAAAGTCATAGTTTGAAAGACACTTATGGCCAAAACGTTGTCAACTGCTTTCCAATGTATGGATGGATAAGAGGTATGAATGTATGTATTGCTGGATTATTCATAAGGATATAGGAATAATTTTTGGATGGATAATAATAAGGGTAAAGGATTTTGTTGATACACTATGATAGGTAGCCCTTAATCTGGCTTTCTCTTTAGGCTGAGTTTCAGTCTTGACAGAAGATGTATGTTTTAGCAGGGTAATCCCAGTCTCTGGCTTTCTGCACCTGGAAGGAATGGGCTCACATGTGAGTGATGTGAGACTGATGTGGGTTCCTTCACTGCACCTCAGTTCTGTTTGGATTGTTAGTGAGTCAGGCTTTAATTTGTGTTTTGCTCCTTGGCTGCACACTGAGCTCATGGTGTCCTTTAAAATCAGTCTAGGGGTGTGAGCAGGAACTCCCTTTCTGCAGCAGCCCAAATGCCAGCTCCTTGGCTTGGTTCAGCTTGAGCTGGAACACTTTGGAGTGTCACACTAATGGAATTTTCAAAGTTAAAAGAAAAAAAAAGGAATTATTCCTCAAATCAACTGTGAAACATTTGCTGTGCGAGTTAATAACTATGCTTCTGCTCCGAAATGAAAACTGAAATGGATGCAAGCCCAGATGACAAAAGCAAAAGCCACAGGGCAGTGCTCAAATGTGCTTGTTCCTTCTTCCCATGCCCTCAGGCCATCAGTGGCAGGCTGTCCCGGCATCCCAGGCACACACTTGTGTGTACAGTGACATCTAGTGACAGAGGGAATGTCAGTGGGAAGCTCCGGGACACTGCCTAGCACAGGCATCTGAACAGCTGCAGATACAGCTCCAGCACAGACAGTCTTGATTTTGGCAGTTCCCTGAGGCTGGTGTGGTTATTTCCAAAGGCAGAGAAATTCCTGCCTTGCCAGCTTGTTATTTAACCCCCTGTCATCTGGCTGCAGTACAGACATAAACTTTACACTCTTACCTTGGCATGGTGGAAAAGGTACTTTTTTTATTCCAGGTACTGTTTATGGTAGCATTTGTTGTGCTTTTTATTTTTCTCCCCCCCTCCCCCCCCCAAAAAAAAATTATTTCTAATGTCACTTTATCCCTGGCAGGTGAGTAAGTAGACACAGAGAATAAGTTTGTTGTTTGAGCTATCATGCAGCTAAAAGGAGGTATTTCCAAAAGTAAGTTGATGAGGAAACACTTTTGAAAAAATTAATGCTTTTTAAGCATGAAAGTTTTGGGGAAAAAAGATTTAAAATTAAAAGGCTTTTCATATACTTCTTTACTTCCTTAACTGGGGTGGAATACCTCTATTTTGGGATGGGTCCCTCTCTACATCAGATTAAATGAATGGCACTTCATTTTGGCCTTACTGGATGCTTTTCACGTGGTTCATTAGTTTCACCAATGCAAACATTTCATATTCCATCAAGGCATCCTATAACTGAGCCAGGTGTGACCTGGTGGATGCCACTGACCCTGGGAACATATGGAAAAAAGGAAATGTAAAGAAAAAACCCCAAAGCTTAGAAAATTCAGTGGGATCAGTCGAAAGGGTGTTTCTGTGGTTTTTTTTTTCAGTGGAGCCATCCTGGGTTTTCATGGCAGCCTGACTGAGACCAGAGTTTCCCCCTTTCAGTTCAAGATACATAGGGGTGGTTTTCAAGCCTAATTTCTCCAATGCCAAGTCTGGGATACGAAGCTCCAAATCAGAGATCTGCCATTGTCTCAAATGTGAAAATCCTGGCTAGTTTTAACTTGTAGTGAAAATTTATTGGCTTATGTAAACAATGGAAACTGGAGGCCCCCAGAACTACCTGAGAACATGCTTTGTTCTAGGTCTAAATGTAGTTCCACTGAGCTTAATGTGATCATTTAACTGTTTAAAGTGAAGTACATGGTCAAGTGTTTTCCTGCATGAGAGCCAAAAGTCCCCAGTATGGCCTGGTTAGGATACTTACTGACAAATTCATTGGTTTTGTCAGCATAGAAGGAATTCATGAACACAGAGTGATTTTTAAAGCTCAGTTTAGTGATTCACACATATTTTATTAATTTCTCCTAAAGTCACAAACTGAGAGGGATGTGTTTTTCTCTCGATGCGCTTGAAGCACTGCTTAAGCTCTTGGCTCTACGTGATTGATTTTATGAAAAGTAAGTAAAATTGTAGCTTAGCAAAATTGTTTCTTAATTATTAAAGCAATTAGAGGGATCTAAGAAAGATCTTATTCCCACTAGGCTAAGCCTGCATATAAAGCCTCCCTTTCAGCTTCCTATTTCAGCTATTCCACATTCTTATAAAATGCCTACTAATCACCCTCTAAGCCCAGGCAAACACAACAAGGGTGAAGTGCTATCAGAAATAAATATTGAAACACCACCAGGATATAGTTAGGCCAGAGATAGGTTCCTGCAGTCCCTTTAGACTGGTTTAAGTACAGAAAAAAGCTTTTCTTCCACCCACATGGGAGGTCTGGAGAGGGAATGGATTCAGTTCAAAGTTACCCAGCAGTACCAACCAAGATACTTTTTAGGCAGGTTGCTTTTCTGGCTGTACTAGGTTGGTGGAGGACGTGGGCAGGAGAGCTGAAGTCCAGGTGGAAGAATAATCCTTACTTTTAGTGTCCACCTGTTCTTTTCTTGGCTAAAAGCACCCCACTGCAAGGATTTACCCAAGTTCAGCTCTTCTTTTGCCTGTTCAAAAATCTACTGCAGGTAATAGCCTTGAAGGTTTTGCAGAGAAATCATGGTGCCCACCTCCACCTCTGCGAGGAACTGTTTCCTGATCTGTTTCATGCTTCTTTTTGAGGAGTATTTCCTAACAACTAGCATCCTTGTTGTGCACTTTGGTCATCCCGATTCAGTAGCTCTCCTTAATAAGTGCATCCAACACACTTGCTCTGCCACAGAAGCACTTGGCCAGACACAGTGGGACTGTGGAATTGCTGCAGTGGTGATAAAGCCCCCAAAGGGTCCTATAAAACTGGTGGGGTCAAGAGAGTGTCGCCGTACACAGGGTACCACCATTCCCAGGGTTGTCATTTGTTTCTGTTTAAGTGCTGGGCTCAGACTGGTAGCAGTTGCTGTAGTTCAATGACTAAAATGTACCTGTGATTAATAATTGCTACAGTATAAGATGTGTAAAGTTTTACCACTGTGTCCTAGAGGGCTTGTAACAAGAATGACCAGTTTAGAGCCAAAGCCAGGAATGTGGTAATGAGTGTGTATAATAGAAATGTTAATTAAAACACTCACAGGAGAGAGAAGGGAGGGGAGCGCTCCCATGTTATCATGTGATATCCCTGTGCCTATTCACAGGGAAAAAAAGAGAGTCAGGAAAGCAGAAAAAAAAAAAAAAAGAAGTGCTTGTACTGTGGGGCGCTGAGCAGGTTTAAAATCCATCTTTAATGATCACAGCCTGATGAGCTCCCAGTATGTCCCTGCAGATAAGTCTGAGAGACACAGTCACACTGCAAAATCTAGCCCTAAGTCACTAGGAGGGGGCAATTAGACCAACTCGCAAGCTGAGATGCAAGAACAGCTGAAGAGGACTGTTTAGGATTAAATAATGCATGTGGTTCTTTTCTAACTTGGGCCTGTTATGGCAGTTCTGTGCTTTCTAAATAAGCAATTTTTGCTTTTCTAGCAAAAACGGTGACTTTGAGTGATGTGACAAACACAGGGCACTGTGTTCCTTTCAGCCCTGGGTGACCACATTATGTGTGTAGAACACAACACCCTAATTTATTTCTCAAAAGTGTCTTAGATTCAACCTCCCTGAGCTGCACTGGTCAGCTTAGGAGTTCCTAAGGACCCCCACAAGAGTGGAGTGTGGACATCTGGAGTTCCTCAGGAAAGCCCTGTGGATTACAGAGGAAGTACCCTAAGCCCAGGGAGCCTGAAGAAGTTTGTAAATGCGCCCATCATTTCCTTACTGCAGTGTGACCCTGGCAGGAGACACTGAGAAAAGGAAAAAGATGACTCCAACCACTAGAGAAGGCCAGAATCAATCACCGAAATTCTTAATAACCTACAGAGATGCAATGTGTCTTTCAAGATAGAAGGGCATGAGAGAGTCTTCTGTTTGAATGAAGAGATCACCTCTGAACTTCAGTTGCCGGAATTCAAAGAATTCCAGACCTTTGCAAACATGCTTGTTTCTCAGATTGGAGATTTGCCCACACCAGAGAGTGAAGATGCTTGGAAAATCACTGAGGTTGATGTTTAATTTTAAACATGTCATTTTTTATTCCTCTTCTGTCTTTTTTTTTCCCCTCTACTTCTTTTTTTTTTTTTTTTCCTGGGGAAAATTACTTCTTTTAACCATATTTAATAGTAAAGCTTTCTTATAAGTGAGCTCTAGGATACTTTAGCTTAGCATTGGTGCAGTTTATTCAAAACTAATTCAAATGCCAGCTCAAATCTACTTAAGACCAAATGGACTCAGACCTACAGTCCAGCATCTATCTGTACATCACAGATGTGTTTTCTCCTTCACACAATAGACACTGAATTCTCAAAATTCTGAAATGGGGCTTAATTTAACCTAGGTGCTAATAACTAGTTGATTTCAATATAAGCTTGAAGTTAACTGTGTAGTGAAATGCTGGGCTGAATCACAACCTATATAAATTATTCATTTAATTATTCTCCAGTTAAAAGAACGCTTTAAGTTTTTTGTGGTTGCTTGCAGTTGTGTCTGAAAGTAACTGTTGTGAATCCAAGCCTTACGGAGAATTGTCTGAGCCAGTTCGTAGCTACTTATCTCCTGCCTCTCCCTGCAACATCTGGATTGGTTTCTGGTAATATCATCCTAAACAAGGGTGAGAAAGCTGAAGAATTAAATTAAGGGGAAGTTATAGAAGTTTCCTGGACTGCAGTTCGTTGCCAGATAGTGACTCATGTTGGTGAGAGACAACAACAATAGTAATTATGGATACATCCCAAGCCAGGAATTAAAATCTCTCTGACAAGGTTTACATTCACAGTCGAGCTTTTGCTCAGTGATTTGGAGCAAAAGGTGGGCTGCTTAAACAGGAGAGCAGAAACTGTGTCAGAATTCCTCCCTGAGAAGGGGAGCATTTCAGGGTACATGACATGCATTTCTCCTGCACCCCAAAATAACATCATGTCATGTAAGGCTTATAGCTCAGGTCACTGTTCTCCTTACCCTGGCAGGATTTTGTGAGCCAGTAATTCAGAGGAACCTGGAAGCATTTCCCAGGATAAATACTGTTCATGTTGTTCAACTTGGGGAATAAAACTTCCACTGTTTTCTGCTTATGTTTACTGATTATATATTGGAGTATGTGCACTTGATTGAGAGGGCATAACCCAGATCCCACAGATATAAAGACATTTGAAACAGGCTTATGTCAAATTAGTTTTAATCAATTTTTATTGAAAACACTTCATTTCCCAGTGAAACATGTAACAGTTCAGTTTAGCTTGAGCACAGGTGAGATGGTTATAGTGTTCAGTACTTGATTTTATAGTCTTGCTATGAAAAAAATATATTTTATATTCTGTACTCTTCAAAAATATGTATTTTATATTTAGAGTTGTACTATACAATGAAGAACTCTTGTCATCTTTGCATCTCATCCATAGCAGCAGGGGCTGACAGGACCGCTGGATTTCCTTTCCAGTCAAGTTGCTAATACTATTTAGGAGTCAGAGGCAGCACAAATGAAAGATGCAGTGGGGCCGGGTTATTGTTCTGCATTCACATGTTCCTTCTTGAAAAGGAGGAAATTGCATTACATTAAAATTTCATCTTGATCTTTGGTAGAGGCCAATGCTCCAGATAATCACCAGGAAAACAGACAACAGGCAAGTTGGGGCCTGTAACACAGGGGGGTTTCCTCTTAATTTCCCAGTCTGCTGGTCTTGCAGTAATTACACACTGATTTATCTTCAGGGAGGAGGATGTATATGTGCCTTCTTTATATAACTACTAAACCTTGGCCAAAGATTTTAATTAAGGCCTTCATTTTGCCTTGAAGTTCTGGGAACTAACTTCAGGATGCCCTTGCCTTAAAACCTGATTTGCTATGTTAGTGATTTCTTTCAGTTTATCACAATTTTTGCACTATTTCAGCCTTATTTGCTCTGTGCACAGGTGTGTATGTGTGTGTAGCGATGCACTGTGGGTCAGGTCATGGTCCAGTTTAAGTCTGGGTTAGATTTGACTCAAAGACTAACACTTTAGCTCAGTTTTAGAAGGAAAAAAACTTTCTGGAAAAAAAAAATCAGTTCCCATCGTTTCACTTAAGGTCCTATTTCATTGTTATTGTTGTCTCTACATTTCTCACTGGCCCAAGTTGTGGATTATTATATTTATTACATCTGGAAAAAGACGTAACATAAAGAGCTCTGGAGGATATTAGTGAGGAAATGTATGAGTAAAATTCTTCCAGGGTTTCTTTGCTTTCATGTCAGTGAGGCTGCACTCGTTTAGAGATTTATGCTGTTCAGCTTCTTCAGGAAACTGATAAAAGAGGGAAATTGCTGAGGAAAAGAGAACACCAAGGGAAGCAAAATTTTGCTAAGATGAAGATAGCTGGTTTTACTCTTTTTTTTTTTTTAACAACAGAATTTAGTGAGCATAGGTAGAAGTATATCATTTAACTTTGCTTCTCCTTTCAAAAGTTTGAACCGGTTGCTTTTCAATTCGACTTTAAAAATTGTATTTTTCAATCCGTGCCCTGTCAGTCCATTAACTGGGATGAATGAAAAAGAGAAAAATCAGGCAAAAATTGGCACTAGTGAAATTTTTATAACCAGATGTACATAATGATCTTGCAGAAGTTGTTCTCTGGCTTCGCTGAAATCTCTTTTGCACATTTCAGCATGATATCGTGAGATTTGCAAAGGTGTCATATCACAAAAAAAAACACCTTTGTTAATTAAAAAGAGACATTCTCTAACATCACTGGGTTAAGGCTGAGGATTTTTGTGGTCTGGATTCCAGGTGATAAACTTTTGCACTTTACATAATTTCAGTGATACAGAGCAACCCATATTTGATGTTACAAACTGTCATCCATATTTGATGTTACAAACTGTCACCTCTTCTCAACCTCTATGTGCCAACAAGTTTGATAAGCATCATATTTCAAGCTTTAACAGTGTGTTAATCTTTAAACTTAGTTCTTTGACTAAACTCTTATGAAGCTTTGCATTGTGATAGTCTGATTGGAATTTGACTAATGTGACTATGTAAGTGACCAAACCTGCATTTCTTCCTTACATATGTTCTGCTGGCATTGTCGTGAGTCATTTATTATTATATTAAATTTCCCTACATGAAAGGATTTGCACTACTCCTATGGCATTAATATTAGTACAGATATGGAAATGAATGGATCAATGTCAAGTTGCTGAAAAGTTCCTGAGTTCCAATCCTAGCTAGGAGCAAGGAGTGCTGGGCAGCTTTGGACAATTAAGTTAAAATCAATTTATTCTCTCCTTAAATGAACAACCTCTTTTCATAATATAGGTCTGATTGTAAGATTAAGTGTAAATTCTGAAACAGAAAAGTTTTCTCAGCTGTAAAATGTAGCAGTAATAGTGGTCAATAATAGCACCACAAGAATTCAGACTCTCGTGTGTAGGTAATTTTTGATGTATATAGTAAACAAAAACTGTGAACTGTATCTCTCTTTGTGGTGGCCTTGCTTACTAGAACCTGTAATATTTGAGCGCAACACCCACCGCAGCAATAGTGTTGCACCTCGTTACTGAACTACAACATCATAAGCCAATGTAGCCTAAAAAAAGTGTCCAGAACAATTCACAGCAAGTTATTGCTGCAGATGGGTCAGGGCCGATATATTCCCTGTGGCTGTGTGGAAGTGTTGGCTGGGAAGGAAGGTTAAAGCTCTGTTTTAGTTCCCGTCGAGCTTGACATTGTGGCTCTGCACCTCCGAGGAGGTGTCGACTGAGAGGAGGTGGATGTGAAAACAGGCTGCATCAGGGCCTATTGGCATGGGGGTGGCAACTGAACTTGCATTTGCTGATGCCTCTGTGATGGCAGGAAGGCAGGAGAAAGAGGCTTTTAGGATTTTCACAAAAATTTGAAAGGCAGGCAGGAAAATTACTTGGGCATCACTCAAATTATAATAGAGAGAAGCAGAAGGCAGTTAAACAATAATGAGGAGGAAACAGATTTCAAGTTATAAAAGAATTTTTGGCTGTGGTACAAGTAGCCAACACAGAGGATGAAGCGCTCAGTTAATAACTCCTGATGCTTCCTTCCCAGGGTATTTACACTGGCACTTTTGGGTGTTGCATACAAGCCAAATTACACTGTGACAAATTTATATCCTTGGACTTGGTGTAGCTTCAGTGAATAACGTACCTGTCTTGAGCAGCGTGGTGCTGTGGCTGTCAGCAACCGCTGTGTTGTTTTTCCACTCATCTGGCTGAACTTGAGCTCACGTGGAGAAAAGATATTAAGTCTTTCCTGTCCCCTAAATATTTGGTTTGCCATATGGCAAATGGCAAATCAAGTGCAACTGGCAGCTCACAAATTGAGATCTGTACACCCATTCTTAGTATTTCTTTAAAGTTGTTTCATGTTTTAACAATTTTGCCTTCAGCAGTCTCTATCTTCACCTGTCCTTAAGGTGTGTGCAGGATACTGACATTTCCCTGTCTGTCATGGGCTTATGGACCAAATTTTCTTGTCTTCAGTGACATGCAAACAGTTTGAAATTCTCCTCCAGGCCACTGTGAAGAACATGGGAGATGGGAACACTCTCTGTCTGTATTTAAACGTGCACGCAGAGCACCAGCCTCTGGCTGGTTCTGCCGTGGTTGATGCCAGTCTCCAGAGATGCCTGGCAGGAGCTGCTGCAACAGAACCGGCAAAGGCTTTTCAAACCAGTAGTAACATCAGAGGCAGGGTCATGGCAAGGACACCAGGTGGTAATTGTGCAGGTTCACCATGTTGCTTCGAGAACTCCAGCAAATTAGGAATAGTCTGTGAACAGGAGTGGAAGGTAAAACCAGCACTGTCTGCCCTGAACTGTGGGGTGACTGCACCTTGTAGGGCAAAGAGCCAAACCCAGACACTGTGTCTCAACTAATTTCATGTAGTCATAGAGTGTATCATTAAATTATAAACATCTACTTATTAGCATGGTAGCAGAAATAAGCCACAGTTAGTTCAGAACTTCATAAAATACTTTTCACAGGAAGATGGGAAAGGCCCAGTAAAGTTTCTTCTTTTCTGCTGGATCTTCCAGCAACTCTCACACATGAAGTATTTTATGTTCCATTCCTAATAAAAGTCTGACAGTTCAACCTCCTCGCTAGATGCAACCTGAACCTGTAAATGTATCAGCCATACAGCACCAAGGGGAAACAGTGTTATAGATCTCGTAACCTTTTGTGATAGTTATCTAATAAACCAGATTACCAAATACCATAGGAAGGAAGGATCATATGACTGAAATCCACCAAGCTGCTGCAGCGATTCTCACTTTCATGCAGTCTCTTAGCAGAAGATGCTGTAGGGAATGGTATTCTCATAAGATGTGCAGCAAAGTGTTGAGTAATGCACCTATAAACAGAAAGTAATTAGTTAATATCTGCTCCTGGGTAACTAATAACAAAACAGGACTGCACTGTTGGACTAAATTGTTCAGAGAAACACTCAGCTCTGGCTTTTCAAAAGGGTCTGAATGTATTTTAATTTGACAAAATGTTTCCATTTGAAGTTCGAGCTCTTTCAGGAACCTTTTGGAGAGGTTCCAAAGAACGTGGGTGTAAGTGGCGCAAATAATACACTCTGCATGGATTCCCAGATTGGTTTTGCTAATGTTCCTCACAAATAGTTTTTAAGAGAAACAAAGCAGGGATGCTGCTGGCATGGATCTATAATTGGCCGAAAAATAAGAAGCAGCATGGTTGTGAATTCCAAGAGAAGGTCTGTAGTGAGGTTCTGCAGGGGTCTGTGCTGGAGCGATGACATGACAAAGTTTGGTGATGTTCTAAAGTTATCGAAGGAAGGGGAAGGACTGTGTAGAGCTGGAGAAAGTTCTTACAGCAACACGTGACTGGCCAGTAAACCAGCAGATGAAATTCAGTGTAGATAAATGTAAAATGGTACACACAGGGAGACATAGTCCTAGTTTTGCACAGGAAATGGTGGTTTCTGAACTGACTGCTCTATAAGGGCTATGATGTCTGTAAGAGCTACTTCCATCAGCACATCAGCTCAGTGCTTGGCTGCACTCAGGAAAGCAAACCAAATTACAGGAGTAGAGTATAAATCAGAAAACATCAGTTTGCCATCTGTTTAGCTCCATCTGAAATGCAGCATGCATGTCCAGGATACTCAGCTCAACAAGAGTGCAGCAAAACAAACAAGGTTGGAGAAAGGCAGCAAGTATGATGAATGTTCTGGAACAGTTTCCATGTAAGGAAGGACTGAGTAAACTAGTGCTCCTCAGCTTGGAAATCAAGAGTTTTGGTGGGAGTAGCAGTCTGAGGAACTCCTTGCCAAAGCATGCTGTACATGCAAAAAGTTTACTTGAATTCAAGAGCAGATTGGATGAGTATTTGCAAGACAGATCCTTTGGGGGTTCCCACGTTGAAAAATAACAACAGGCTCAGAAAAATCACCTGAGCTAGAAAATAATGGAAAAGAGTTCGAGGTTTTTACAAAGCACAGGCAAGTTTTCTCATTACAATTAACCTGAGAAAAATTGCTCTAAGATGAACACAATGTTTTCTCCTGTTGAAGGCTTTTCTTTTAGTTTTGCTTGCAGCATTTTAAAACCTATGAATAAATTAAGCTGATTTTGTTATGGGATATACCTTTCATTTTGAAAATGGGCAGAGCTGATTCCCTTTCTCTGTCAAAAACTAGCCATTGCCCAGGAGTTAAAAGGCATGAAATCATTAGTAGCAAAGCAGAGAGCCTGTAAACCTGCAGGGCCTTCTGGTAGTTTGATATTGGGGTATCTTGGTGTTTGAGTGATGGAAATGAATGCTGCAGTTTGTATATCTTGTCACAGAATGGTTTGGGTAGGAAAGGACCTTAAAGTTCATTTCATTCCAACCCCTTCCCATGGGCAGGGACACCTTCCATGAGACCAGGTTGCTCAGAGCCCCATCCAGCCTGGCCTTGAACATTTCCAGGGATGGAGCATCCACAGCTTCTCTGGGCAACCTGTGCCAGGACCTCACCGCCCTCACAGTAAGGAATTTTTCCTTTTGTCTGATCTACTGTTGTTTAGCACAGCCAAGAACTTGGAAAAGCTCTTCCCTGCCAAGTTAGTCCTATGCCTCAGTTTTTTCAATCACAGCAACTAATCTTGGGGCATTTTGCTTAGGAATCATCCCAAAGAGAAGCAGGTCTTTGGAAGCGCTAATAAAATACGGAACTGAGGTGATGTCTTTTACAGTCAAATATTTTGTAGCATTATTGTTATTTTTTCCGTTTAAAATTGATTTCAAACCATGGAAGACCAGAAATACGTGTGTGAATAACTGACTAGATCTATTCCATATTGCTGGAGTGTGTGTGTGGCCCTCAGAGCCTGAATTTAAAAGGCAAAAAGAGGAATTATGATGTCTGTTCTATCTATCAACTGCACCACAGCTCCCTTGTATGACTTGGGTACCTTGGTTTCCCCCTCTATGGCACTATGACAATTAATCTGTCTGTCTCCAACCTCTTGCCTTGTCAGCTTAGCCTGTAATCTCTTTGGGGTGTCAGGATGTCCTTGTGCAGATGGCTTCACTCCTGACTGGGAATTTGGGGCATAACAGTGAATATAACATTATGTAAATACCAAAAGTCAGGAGAAAGTCTTTATTGCATTCTTGATTCTACCCTACAGGCCTTTCCTTTGGCTGAGATTTGATGAAAGCATTATCATCTGTCTCACATAGACTTCCAGAGCTTTCCAGTAGCTGGATCTAGCGGGGAAATAAATTCTGAAGAAAAAAAAAAATAAGAAAAAAATTCCTGACACTGCGGGACTGATAGAGGGAAAACTGCTGATGGTGTCTCTGGCAGAGAGCAAAGCTAAAGTTGCCTGATGCCAGTGGTCTCCTTTCAGAGTGAGTTACCTGTGAGTCATGCCTGGTATTCAGATTCCTGTGCCCTGGCCCAAACAATTTGCAATGTCCACTGTCAAGGGAAATACCTGGCTTCTGAAGTTACAGCAGTGCAGTAATTTAGAAGGAAAGCTGAGCTCACAAAAGCTAGGGCTAATTCTCAGGCCTGGCTGTCATTCATCACGGGTGCGTTCCCACACAAAGCCCAGCCAACAAAGGGATCCTTGCACTGCGCACACCACATTCCCCTGCCTCCCCCTTCCCACCATGGAAAAGATGCCTCTTTGTGCTGGAGATAAGTGAAGAAGAGGGATTTACAGGACAACAGTAAGCTATACCAGTGACATCTCAACTGTAATTAAATCCTTTATTCACATTTGCTCCCACTGTGGGCCATATTAGTAGCCCAACGGCACATACTGTTAAATAATGTAAAAATATTTAAACAAATCTACTGAATCCAGGGAGCTCGGGTTGATTTCTTTCCCATACAATAAATGAACGAACACTGTGGCTGAGGTTAAAGCAGGGTCAGTTTAACTAGGCAGGATTGCAGCTGGAGGTTTTTCAGCTATGCCTGAAAACATCTCCCTGACTTCAAACCCCACAGTTTCAGTGTGCAAATGTTGTTCTCTGCTGAGTGCCTCGGGGTCGAAGGGATTCCCTGCCAAGGGCTCGGCCTCGTGTGCCAGTGAGGAGGCTGATGGTTTTGTGCGTGCCCTGCTGCTGTTCCATCTTGCTGCCAAGTTACCATCACGTGAATTCTCTCAATCAGGATTTCAACATCTCTTTTAAACACCTCCTTGGGTTTGCCTGCGGTGTGTTGGAGTCCACATGGGGGTCCAGGTGAACCCTGTGGCTTCTACTGTGAAGGCCAACTTAAAAATCTTGAGAGTTCCCTGCTGGTCTTTGAATCTCTGGCTCCAGTAAAAACTAAAGATCAGTTTTCCTGTGGAGTTGGAGGTTTATTCTGGGAGGGGCTGTGGCTTTGGTGAACAGTGGGTTCTCTTTCTAGCTTTCCTAAATTGCCTTTAATTACAAAACTCACTAAGTAGCCAGCAACAGTGAAACCCCCAGGAGTTCCAAATAGCTGCCATGTGTCTTTTTCTCACACTTGCAGAGATTTAGGATGTCTGCCAAAGTCATACAGCAATAAAGGAGCTTAAATATATTAAATTAAATAACATGCCATCAAAGCTTAGAGTGCCCTCTCCTCTAGTCCTACTGCTTTATCTGTTTTTCTCCCTCTCCTGACTCACTCTACATTCTCTATTGTTTGTAGTCGTCTGTTCTTTATTTTCTCTCTCATGCTTCTTTTTGTTTTAACCTTTTGGGAGGAGAAATAGGCAAACTGGGGGAGCCCAGACCATTATCTACATGAATTTCTTTGCTGTGCTGTGTCTTTTCGTACATATATAATTATATTTCTTTTCCCGCATCTCTGCCGTTCCTTCCCTCACTCCTCTCCATCGCACCTCCCATCTCCCGGTCTTCCCTTCTGCCTAGTTTATGTTGCCCTCCCTGCTTTCTGCCCTGGCTGTCTCCAACTGCTGCAGTCCCTGTTGGCTACATCCAGGGGAGGTGTGAGTGTGGTTTGTAGGTTGGCACATGCATTTATTCGAGCCACCTCTCTGAACGCCACGTGTGCATTTCTGTGTGTGTTCATCTGCAACAGATTGGCTTCGATTCCTGGGGCCGCAGGTACTCCCATCCATGCTTTGTTCCCTGCCGTTACCATGATTACATGGGCAGTTGTGCTAATTGTGCAGTATACAGATGACTCATTAAGTCCTGCAATTATGCGTTTTTCCTGAAGAGTTACTGTGGATGGGGGGCTGATAAATAAGTAGTTTGGCAGTCTGAAATCTGACCTTTGCTTGTTTATCATTTTACCACGAGCAGCTTGAAGGCCAATGGCTTCTTTTCAGCACTGAAAATGAAGCATTCTCGCTCGGCCTGAGACTCTGGCCATGGATAATGGTTCCAGCTGCCCAGCAAGAGGGGCTTCACATGAGCATTCAGATAAGAGCAGGGAAGGTATGTGTGCCTTGCTCCCAGCACTTGAGTTGTCCCACTGGAGTCAGAGGAGCTATTTCTGTTATTGAAGATCGGGGGTGACTTAAGTACCTCACTGAATGGTGGCACATAGTGGGGCTGACAGATTTTCTTCCTGAAGCAGTGGGCTTTTTTACACCACAGCTGTTGATGGATATGAAACCTCACTTTTTCTAACATATCCCATGAGGAGGAGATTAGGAGGTGTCTGTGTTTACCTCCCCAGCTGATAATTTACACCAGCTGTTTGTATGGTGAAAAAAACCCCAAAACTCGACACAAATGGTTTCTGAGCCTGTCATCCAGTTTTCCCAAATCACCCCCTGAATGTATCTCCCAACTCCCCTATGAGAGCAGGAGGGGAGAGATTAGTCAGGTTACACTGGCTGTGAAAAGGAGAATAGGTCTGCTCCAAGATGCTTCTTGATCAAAAGGATGAGGAGATAAGATAGGAGACCTGCAAGATGATGCAGACACCTGTAGCCAGATGGGAACAGAGTTAATATCCCACCTAATGAGAGTGTTTGTGGCTCAACTGATAAGCAAGGAAAATGCAAAACAACAAATTACAACTGTGTGCTGTAATTTTCAGGCAAAACTGAGCTGTAATATTGTTAGAAAGCTTGAGCCAGTCTTGTCCAGAGTGTGATTTCAGACTGCAGAGCAGGATCAGACAGAGGAGCTCTGGTGAGAAAATGGAAAATCAAGTTTGAATGAATTGTACCAGATTGAAGGAAAAAAAAACCCAACCAACCAAACAAAAAGCCCCGCACACCTCCATAATTTTTCAAAACTCTTTTTTGACCTAATCTGAAAGAGAGGTGAGGAGATGACAAAGGCTCATTTCAAGCAAGTTATCATATTACATGAAAGTTCCAGAGTAAAGGAAGGTTGCTGCTTCCTTAGAGCTGGGCTTGGTGTTGTTTTCGTAATACTGTGCTCTGTGTTTACAGGCTTGGCAGTTTCTGGGCAGGGTTATTCCAAAGATTTTGGAGGGTTTGTCTACTTATTTGAGTGTACACAGTGATTTGAGTTTGGCTTCAGTTGTAGATGCCAAGCTCTCTTGCATGATAAAGGGTCAATAATCAGTAGCATAACACTATGATTAAAAAAAAGTATTAAAAGAATGATGGGAGTTTTCGTGGTTTTGAAAGTTAAAGGTCACACTCAGTAAACCCAAAAAGCTGCCTATACTGTGTTCTTTAATGTTGTTATCACATTCCATACACAGGGTATGGATTCCTGAGTATGTTAAATAAGATTTAATATTTTTTTCCAAATTAACCTCAGATGTTCCATACAGCATGAAAAATAAGATATTTTGACATTATCAGAATCCCCCCAATTCATAAAATGGAACAAAATTTCATTAACATGAATTGTTTCGAAATGGACTGAATTTCGTCTCTGGCTGGAAATGTATCAAGGGTTTTCCAATCCGCTTTTATTAACTTAATATCCATTAAAAATGATCATGCTACACTTTTCCATGTTATAAAGCTTGCAGCAACTGGCAGCAATGAGGTATTAATCCAGACTATGACCATATAAAGGGAATGGAAGGAAAACAGAAACTTGAAAATAATTTTCATGGAGACAACATTTGGCAAACCAAACCCAGATTTATTTTTTCAATAATGTGTTATTTGTTTTACTGTTACTTGTTTGGATATTAGCAGCAGATAGAAACCTGGATCAGGGCCTTTGGCAAAAGCCCTCTTGTGGTTGCTGCTCCACACCAGCCATGTGGATCCCAGTTAGAAAGCTGGTGGAGAAAAATGCTGCAACCCAGAGAAATCAGGGCGTCAGCAATCACTGGCAATTATGTTAAGTGAGATATTGCACTATTTTTCCCGTTAGCCTCTCTCCAATTACCAGAGGAACATCAGCAATAGCTTTACAAGATGCTTAGAACTGAAAAGAATAAGCTGTGAACATATTTAAGAGAGCATTTTTGACTATTTCTCCACTTCTAATAATCCTTACTAGAAATGGCTATTAGTATTTCTTAAGCTGCAGAAAGGCTTCTCCATCTTCAGTAGGTTGTACTCACGTGTGGGAAGTGCAATGAAACTTTATATCTTCATCCATGCAAATATGGTTGGTGATCCATTGACCTTAGTTTTCCATTTCCGGTCATCTAGTTTTCATGTCCAATTTGGGGTTTTTATTTGGACAAGGAAAAATGACTTTTAGCAAAATTTCCCTCTCCTTTGAAAAAACGATTCCTCCAGAATTTCTCCGTGTCTGTCAAACTGGAATGATTTTTTTCTTTTAATGCTTCTAGGTTTTCTTCATTAGAATTTCTGAACAAGTTAATCTGTTTTTACAAACGTTTTCCCAATTCCCTACATACAAACGTGAGCAATCAGGAGCTGATCCCAAAGGTCCTCTCTTGCTTCTCTTATTATTTTTTGGCTTTAGGAGCCTTTCCTGTCTTCTGAACCTTTTCTCCATGAGTTTGACTTCATGTCCCAGGGAGTTTTCACCAGAAGTATTGGCAGGGGTGGTTTGTTGAGGCTCCTACAACCCCTCACTAGTTCTGTGTGACATCTGAGCTCCTCCCGAGGACCCTCTTGCCTTGCTGGCACCTCTTTAAGAAAAGGTCTACCCAGATCTGCCAGCTCTAATGGCACCTCAGTTCCTCAAAATCCTTTTCTATTTCCAACCTTTTCGCCCCGGCCGACGTTCCCTCTTTGCAATAACTAATTATTCTGCTGAAAGCAGTGTAAGATACCCTGCAAAATGAAAAAATTATTGCCTTGTATCTGGCATTAGCCTGTCTGCGAATCACAAGGCACTGAGACATGTTCGCGGGCGGACATATCTCCTCTCCCATCTTGATCCCTGTGGTTATGTGCTAATCATTTGGTTGTTGAAGCCCTGACTTTTTGGCTGCCCCAGTGTCAACTGACAAAAGGCACACATTAGTGTTATCCCAGATTGTGTCTGTCACCCAAGGTCACGCAAGATAAGCCGCCAGCTGTCCGCTCCACCACGGCACGGTACATTGGACATTAATTAAACTGGATTCACTGGGGCACAGATTGATTCAGGATGCCAAGAAGCCTCAGCTGAGTCGTGCAAAATGCACTGGCACAAATCTCGCTCCACTGGTGCAAAACCCATTACAGCAGCTTCCAAATATTCTCAGCATCCGAGACCGGGGGTTTAATAAATTAGAGGATAACCAGATAATTGATTTCTGACATGTTAGAGAAGGGCTCCAAGTGCCTAAAGGGATAGGTATTTAAGCAAGGAAGTGCTCTTTTTTTTTTGGGGGGGGGGGGGGAAGGGGGATGAACACCCCCCCTCATTTGTGTCTGGATCGTAAGAAGTTGCTTAGTAATCTAGAACTGTGCAAAATAATTTTAATTTTCATTTCAGTGACCTAAAACCAAAAGCAAACTGCTGTCCTCTGTATTTATTTTCTAACTCTTGTAAAGGAATCAAATTGTTTTTCTGCTTTTAAATGAAGAGCTGCCATGGTAAGGGAAAAAAAAAACCATATTATTTTTGCCAGGAAATGTCATCTTTGCTGTGGAAATGCTTAAATTTCTCCATGAAAATGGAATTTCCCTTCAGAAGTAATTTAGCAACTAAAAGCAATATTTCTTGTCCAGTGGCTGGAATTATAGTACCTTCCATGTGAAAAGGTTTTTGGCATTAAGCCTTCACCACAGAAAGCTGAACAGAGCCCCAAGTAAAACTCACACTTGTTCCTGACATAAAACCAACTTCCCAGTGCAAGGAAGGTTTAAGTGCCGGTTCATATCAGTGTCGTGAATTCTTCAGGGATTCATGCCTTTTTTAAAAAAGTGTAAAGAAAGGCAAATTTTGAACAGATATAGCCTCTACCCTCAGTGCTAACAGAGATATAGATGAGAATATGCTGGGGTTCTCCCTGGGACATCAATAAAAGAAGGATGTGCCCTTCAGTACCCTTCCTCTACCAATTATTAGCTCCAGGTACTAACAGGTAACACACAAATGGTCCTTGTCCCCTAAAAACCTGGCAGTCCACAAGGCAGATAAAGAACATGTAGGTGGGAGGGAACTGAGCACTGAAAACATCATATGTTTGTCCTGAAGGGAGAACTGGCTGCAGGATCTGGATCACCAAGGTGCCACCCAACTCTAAGGTTGAATTTGTTGTACTTGACTCTGGTTTTTCTACTCCCATCTGTTCATCTTCCTTAAGGGTTGTCCTGAGCAACTACAATCCACTTTGGATTTGTTTTTTCTCTGCATTTACACACTTATACCTATCCCTGGTGTGCTGTCAGTCCCAGTTCTCTTGACCTTTCTCTGTCCTTCAGAGGAAAAAGTCTGAGCTGAGGGAAGGAGCATTTTGGATGTTTCCGCACTAGAGAGCTTTCCTGAGACAAAGCACTATTATGATAACGATTTAATCTGCACATCCTGATGGCTTTACTCCCTGCCTCTTTCCCTGGGCTGTCCAGATGTCCCTGCTTGCTGCTATAAATGAAGGTTATTACTCCCACACTAACATCAGCCACTGATCGAAGTGTAGTTTTTCAAGCTGGAGGGAGGAGGAAACAGCAGAGAGCAATAAAGCCATAGCTCATTGTGTTAAACGAGTGCAACATCTCACTAAGAACCAGGTGTGAGCTGAATGGAGTGAATAGTAGGCTCCAGTTAGCACTTTGTGAGCACTCTGCTTAATAAAGTTAAGACAGGAGGCTGGCAATCAGCATTTGCACGTTCCTTTCCCACAGCTGCCTCAGAAAATCAAGGATGGAAGTGTGTGCCCAGAGTTAAGTCTGCAAATCCTTCAACCCAAACTCATCTTTCACCCTTCTAGTTTTTTGCAAAGCAGGAAGATTTTTCTCTGAAGCTGCTTGCACTATAGGAGGAAAAAAAAAAAAATTCTGGATTTTTTTTTTATTCTCCAAAATCTCATCTACACTTTTCAAATTACAGGGGTTTTCTTACACGAGAAAGTAGCATTTCCCGAGTCTTTGGCACTCTTTTCATTCAGGAAATTCAATGGGAACTTCAGCATTCACATAGAAATAGCCATGCATAAACACACAGTAACTCTGACTGCTTTTCCCACCCCAAACCACAAAGATATTATCACTTTTAACCACTTTGGATCAAATTTCAAGTGCTGATGCTGCTGTGGAAAGAGTGAGATCCTGTTTACATGAAACAAGCTCTACTTTAATTTTATCAAAATAACAATTGGAGAATGCAGGCATCAAAATGGCTCTTTGGGTGCAAGTGGCCTTATTGGAAGCCATTAGCCCGGATTTTCAGAGGGGAACAGCCCCTTCATTACACCAGTGAGTGGGGGGCGAGCCCTGTGGCTCCTGGCAGCCACAGCGGGCCTCCAGAGCTGTGTGGTCCAGCCAAGGAGCCCAGAAACCCTCCAGAGCTTAGCAGCTCCACAGGGCAGTGGAAATTAGTGGACCCTGGGTCTGCCAAACCCTTTAGATGTTGTGCTTGTAAAGCAGCCACAACGTATTCCAGTTTAGCCTTTCAGTCCTTAAAGTTTTATGAATGTAAGGCTGCAAGGAGGGAAGTTTTTAACTGGCTGAGGTCTCAGCTACTTTACCACTATAATCATAAAAGTATCCATGGCTTAATTCAGGCCGTGTAGCCCTCACTGATGTTCTAAAGTCCAGGCCATTGAGAAGAGCCCAGTCTAGGATTTCAGTTTTTCCATGTCTTTGTGCCTACTTTCTCTGCGTTCCTGCTCCGTAATTTCACGTGAGAATCCTCTCCTGTGTGAGAACAAACTTAACTCTGACTCACACTCACAAACTCTGCCATTTTACTGCTGGAATCAGGTTTCTGTGTTTGCTTAAAACAAATATGAATTTGTTGATATTTTGGGAATACTGAAAAGATAGGAATTTTAATAGGGCTTTTGGCAAGCTAGAGTTATGCTTCAGGGGTGCAATAAAGATGGCAAAGAGTTTCTCTAGGTCTCTGTATGGCTGTGCTCTGGCCCAGACCATTCCTTCAGTACTGTTAGGATTTTTTGTTTCAAAAAATGCTCTGGTCATCCCTTCTCATCTAATATTTAAATGCAAGTAAGGCAAAAGAGAAAGTAGCATCTGCCCTATTTGCTACTCTGCCCTTGGAGATAATCAGGTTCCTCTTGAGCTGCTCAAGTCTCTGGTGGCATGTGCCAACCCTGTCTCTTTTAAATGCGTGATACGGCTGTTACTCACTCCGATAATAAATCCACAGAAAGTGTTAATTCTTTGCCTAGTGCTTTGACTCTTCAATTCTCCACATGTTATCCAGGGGGTCACCTTTTTTCAGAGCTAAAAATACCCTGCATGACAGTTATGAGTTTTTAAAGGGTCAAGTAATCATTTCCAGATTGCCACAGGAGCAGCATCCTGGGGCAGGGACTGCATTTCGTGGTTTTATTTGTACCTAGCACTGTAGGCAGCACAGAGCTGCCCAGGAGGCAGAGTCTCTGCTTAGTGAAAAATAAACTGTTATCAGCAGAAGTTATCTGGCTGCTCACGGGTCAGAAGTACGGGAGAGAAAAGGTCAGAAATAGTTCATATTTCTTTTGTGCTGGAACTGAGCAGGCACATTCATTGTCCTCTGCCTGATGTTTCTGGCCACAGGCTATGGGATTTGGGACTGGTGCCACATTGTCACTCAGGCACTAATTGGGTCATCATTTGAGCAAATGCAGTCTTATTAACACTCAACAAGTGTCTCAAAGCTGCTGACCAGCCCTGATGTACATGTCTGAGCGGCCAGCTGGTATTAGTTGCAAGTACTTTTGTCAGGTGGTAGCCAAAACATCTCTTTCCTTTTGAAATGCAGGCTCTGTTTTGTCTTTTCTTCCCCTCTACCCCCCAGCACTGCACTGCATTTCATTCACACTGACAGAATCAAATCATAACAGTCAAAGAATAAAAATAGTGGTGATGTGTACATCTGCTGTACAACTGGGATAGGTGTGCGGCTTAACTTCCTTCTGAGCTTCACGCCATTGGCACAGGAGATAATAATTCACCCACTGTGCCAAAAACACAGAAAATGGGAAGCATAGTGTGCTCTCTTGGACAATCACCCCTTTATAGAGAGCAATTTCCAAGCCCTGCAGCTGTTGGTAATGAAACCTGATCGTCCAACATTCACCTCAGCACCTCAGTATGTGTATTTTACAGCCTCACTAGTCCTTGTCCCTTCAGTTGCCCTACTCCCACAGTCCATAGAAGTACACTCCACACCCAGGATGCTTGAGTCAGTCTTGTTGAACTTCACTCATTTGTATCTCAGAACATCCTGTAGCAATTCTCCCAGCTCCAGTTCCTTTATCCAGCAGGGCATGTATGTATTCCCACAGATGTACCTGTCAAACCAGCCAGGGCTGCACTTAGGCCTCTTCACAACTGCTTTGCTCAAGGTTTGTAATTCTTGCGTGCACTTACCCAGTGCACAAATTATCTTGAGTGGCAACTTCTGCTAAATAAATCTTGAACAGGAATCCACTCTAATTAACAAAGGTGGAAGATTATGATTTAATTTTTGCTTCTGAGGACAACACTATTACATGCAACTGTACCTGTACTTATCCAGATGAACAAATTCTCTTCCTTGGGTATCAGTGTTCATTTTTTCCCCTCAAAATCCTGGCCAATGCAAAATGAAATTTCCTTCTCTCTGTGTAATGTGCTTGATCACCGTGTATCAGTGTACCAAGAGGATGCAAGGAAGGGGACTTTTTTCCAAGGAAATCTTGCCTGGTTTTATTTTTTACGAGCTGCCACTGCTCTTGCAGTACAGTGTTAATATCCACCAGCTTTTCTCACTAATACGTCAGGGAAACAACATTTGATTTACAGTTGTATTTTTAGAAACATTTTGAAGCAAGCCCCTGCTATTCACAAACCTCACCCATTGTTGATGGTCAGAGATCTATTGCATGGGCAGTTGCACTGACAGGAAAGCTTCCTATCACCTCCTCATGTAAAGTTGGGAAAAACTCGAGGCTGAATTTTGCTCTGTGGAGCACACAAGTGGTTTCCAGGTGTATCCCTGGACATCTGGTTTCTAGATCACTCCTGATCTTGCGCCACCACTCAGATATTGGGCTTAACCCTTTTGATATAGAGGCATTCCAAACTCACCTAGACGTGTTCCTGTGTCACCTACTCCAGGTGACCCTACCTTGGCAGGGAGTTGGACTGGATGGCCTCCAGAGGTCCCTTCCAACCCTAACAATTCTGTGACTCTATGAAATCCATGGGAAACTTCCTTGAGGTTTCAGTAAGACTAGGTTAAACCTTGAATAAACACTGGGAATAATTTGCCACTTATCGTGTAGGCACATCTCCCGATTTCGGTGACTGGTTTTGGATAAAGGTACTTCTTGAGATAAAATTGTCAGAACTGAGCACTTTGTACTGGGCTGACTTGGCTGCGTTAAGCTGTAGCTACTCACTTTTAAGCAACAGGGTCAGTGCAGGAAGACCTGAAGCGAATGTGATCTGAATGACGTAAGTACAGATCTGTCGCCGTAGGGGTGGACGCGCGACATAGACTGCATGCATCAGGAGACCAGGAATCCGACAACAGGAACCTCTTTATTACAGTTACTGGTGCCACTTTTATACACCTTTAGGCTACACATGTCAGTGTACAATTGGACTAGTAGTCATATAAACAATCCACCATTGGACATATCACCGCTCATGTTCTCAAAAAATGACTCAGCTCATAGCCAGGAAGGAAGCGTCTGAGCTACAGGAAATCCATACCTGTGTAACAACCTTTCTTGTCCCATGTTGTCACCTTGACTAAGCACTGATGTTCCATTGGCAGTCTCCTAACACACAGAGACCTCCAGAACCAGCTGAGGGGTCTCCCATACAGATCAACTCATGTTTTGAAGTAGTTCATCTACATCGTCTGGGTCAGACCACCACCAGAATCGGTGCTGACTGTGCAGGGCAGGGCCCTTCTGATGACACAGTTGTGCTGATTAATGTCAAATGAGAATCAGGTTTTTTTACCTCCAGAGACCAAAGTGTCCAAACATCCCAGAGCTTTCCAGCAGGAAGTGAAACCTCCCCTAAGTTACATTGAAAAAACTCTTTGGGACAACATTTAATCTTCTGTGGTAGATCCTTGTAGCATCTTCTAGTTGGCAGGTCAGGGATTGCTGAGACAGAGGTTGCATCTTAATAATCACTGGAGGTGGTCTTGTCTATGAATTTTCTACTTGAATCCTTTAGGAAACAATGGAGGTTTCCAGGTAGGCAGGTGGTGACAGAGACTATAACTGAAGCTGTACATTATTTGTCCCTGACTGCTCAGAGAGATTGATGTGAACATAGTCAGCAACTCCTGAGTGATGCCTTTGCTTTTGATTTCAAAGCACGTATCTTATGGCTGTGTTACTGGACATATATTTTACTGATCACAAGTGTCATGGGTTTGCAAAAGTCCCCCTCCTTGGGGATTGGAAATAGTTTGTCCAGATGAATTTTTGGACAAAGGCCAATCAGGAGTTTAGGTGATGCCTTTGCTGATTACATCTTCAAGAAAAAACGGAAGAGAAGGGGGTGGCATGGAAGGAATTTGGGCAGCCATGTAAAGGAACGTGTCAGGCCCCCAGAGGGGCCAGGCCTCTCTCCTGCCCCGGCCCTGGGCCGGGGATAGGGGTAGCACTGAAGCCCCTCTGACTGAGATATATAATGGAGTGAAGAAAAAAACCAGAAAGACTTAGACGAGGCTGCTGCAAAAAGAATTCCAGCTAGAGAGATAACCGCAGCCTCCAAAGTCAGAGCTGGCAGCAGCAGGAGAGAAATGAGAAGCCGCAAAGGGGGGAGACGGCTCCTTCTCCCCCTCCCTCTCTCTGTCCCTTCAGCAGGGAAAAGGCTGAAATCTAAAAATCCCTGCTGCTTGTGGGACATTGCTGAGAAGCAGAGACAACTCTAATTGCAGCTTGAGGAACTCATGCTGGAGCAAAGAAGTACATGAGGAA
>JAWMRA010000113.1:0-61172 GCA_035584735.1 Pseudotriccus pelzelni | reverse complement strand
CAGGGGAAAGGTCACAACGCAGTCTTTCAGGCAGAAGGTTCAAGCAGGATGTCTTTAGTTTCTTTCCACTCTCTGAAATCTTCCACAGTCCTGAGCCTAACCCCAACAGTCATGGCTACACTTCAGACAGCTCTTCCAGGCTGCAGGTGGGAGATTCAAACAAGCTTCACCAACCGAAGGGAAGTGTATATCTGTGATATTTCTGGTGTTGAATGAAAATACATAAAGCATTACATTTGTTATGGAGCATGATCTCATCCCATTCCTCCTCTGACGTACATGGCTGGCTAGAAAAGATCTCATCCCTAACCTCTTGGACTTGCCATTGTGGAAGACCCTACTGGCGGAGGGGGAAGGGTAGTGCTGGTTTCTCTTTGGTTAAGATTTTAAGATTTCTAGTCTCAGAATAATTCCAAGTCCTAGTTGGCTACACTAATTTCCTTTTAAACTTTCACTTAATGTAGTGCAGTAACTTCACAGCATGTGCCTTAGGAATGAACATCAACCAAAAGTGCTGATCATGTTTATCTTACACTACAGGGAAGCCACCGATCAAAGCAATGTATATTTTAATCAAAACTCTTCCCAAAGTGGCAGCTTCCACTGCCAGAGTGTCTCTGCTAACACTGCAGAAAGAAAAAAGGAAAACAAGTCCTCGCAATTAGTTACAGGCTGGAGGGAAATCTGAAGCCACCCAGCAGAGCTTCACATCACTGCAGTGGATATCAAGTGGAAGACTCCGATAAAGTCGAGCTGGAGCCCCATGTGTGTTTTTCTCTCTCTGGTGGATTTTGAAGGGAGTGAGACCCTCTGCTTGCTCACAGTCTGTCTGTCATTTTAACATTTTGAAGGTTAATGGCTTTGCTTTTCAAATGCTAATCATAGACTGCAAAGAAGAGGAAGAAAGTACTATGAATTAAGAAACAGGACCACTGCGGGTTGGACGTCTCTGTGGGGGTTAGGGTAGTTGTTGTGGGAGCTTTCAGCTGTTTGCAGTCAGCACTGGATTAGGTACAACCTGTGCAGAATAAGAGATACTAAGGTTCAGTCCCTGTACAGAACAGCCAGGCACACAACTTTGGTGTCTGAGCTTGGCAGTGTCCAGAAATCACCTTAACAATGATATTTTTGGCCAATTCAGCTCAGTCTCCTCAAGATGAGCCTATGGAGCACTGTTGTTTCCTTGAGGAGGTTTCCAAAAGGCATCCTGGGAATATGCAGTAAATAGACAGTGTTAATACTGACATGAGTGAAATGACAAGCCTTTAGGCATTTGAAGGGTTGAGACTGAGATTTGTGAGATCAGAAATGGTGATTTCCTATAAAAATAGCATGTAAATTTGGACAAATTGCTTAAACTTGCTGTCCTTAATACTCAAAATTACCTAAACATCTGCATGAATCCATTTGTCTTAAAGAAACTTAACTTTAATCATACTTAACTTCAATCATACACTTGTGTCCCAATTATGCTAATAACACTCAAGTATGTACTTGAGTGTTTCACTGACTGATATTTTTCTGAATTGCGACAGCAATTCCATGTCTCACATGTCTAGGGACATTGTACTTCCCCTGAAGGAGGAGAGCAATGTGGCTGACTAGGAACTACGGGATTGCTCATATTTGTTAGATCTTGGTGGGAACTTTCAAAAAAATGGCCTTGTCTTGAGGTACAAGGACCACTCTCCTCATTTTTTTCTTTTTTTTTTTTTTTATGTTATGGTGAGACAATAATTTTTAAATAAGTCACTGAGTTCTTTCTTTTAAAGTGATTGGGCAATAGAATTTTGCTCTTCAGGCGAAGAAATTAAGTGTTAAAGTTACTGCTTGAAGAAAAAAAATGTCTTGGAGTACTAATCTTATGCTCTTTATTTGCACTCTTGAGATTTAAAATGACTTTAAAGTTTTTATTGAAAAATCTGGAGAATAAAAAAAACTGCTCTTTGTCTTATAGGTCAGGTTTCAGCAGAGACTCTTTCTCACTGCTGACTTTTGAACCTCTGAAGATGCTGCTGTGCTCGGACTCGGCGTGACTCTTCTCTTCGAAGAAGAGCAGCATTGTAAGTCATCTGTGGGATGTGTTTTCCTACTCGCTGTTGAGAATCTGCTCACAAAGGAAGGGCCAAAAATACTTTGAGCACTGTTCTATTAGTTTACATAGCTGATTAAAACCCGAGGCCCCATTTCTTTGTTGAAATAATATCCACTATCCATCACAACAGCCCGTCTGCATCATGGGGTAAATCGCTTCTCAGGCAGCCATATTGTTAAAGCTCAGCCTCACACCGAGGTGAGAAAATAAACTGAGGACCCTTGGAGGAAATTTTTGAAGACTATATGTAAACTCAATATCTTTATTATTTCTTGCCACAGCTTACTGGGTCTCTGGTTTTGTGTGTCTGCTGAAACAACAGCCCCAGCGAGCGAAGCTGCTGCCAACTCCTGGCCATGGCAGACAAGGAGCCTGCTGGGGTAGCGAGCAGCAGTTTGGCAATTCCCAAAGACATCTGAACTTTTGCTCTTCTGACCTTTGAAAGGGGATGGTTTTCAAATGCACAGCAAATACTACACACCTATTAGCCATGGGCAGATGTGACAGTGACACAGATGAGCTGGTGCCTTCCTAGGAGGTAATGATCACGTGCATCTCATTGTGCAGGCAGCAGGCAACACGAGCAGATGCATCCTCAGGATACGTGAGCCTTGCAAGATGTGTTATTGTCCTTCAGCAGTAAGCGGGGCTGCCTCTGTGGAGTGCAGGTAGGAAAGAACTGAAACAAGGCAAAAAGAAAAGCAGCAGAAACAAAGCTGCCTCAAAAGCTCTTTTTAACATGCAGCACAATGGGTACTGATTGTGATGGAGCCTTTTGCTTCCTGTAGTGCTTGGTACTCCTTAAGATGTCCTGATGGCTTTGAATTGTTTTCCTCCATTGCAGCATCAAAGAGTAAATAGGCTGAATGTTGTCCAATTTGGTCATTTGTACATTATCCTTTTTAACCTTCCTTTTTCTCTTCCTTCCTGTCTCCCTTTCTTTCTTGGATAATATTTTGCCTTCAGAAGCTGCATTAACACGATGCTGTCTGGATATGCCACCGGGGACACAAGCTCAGCACCCAGTGAACTTTATTGCCATGGAGAATTTGGCAGAAGTCATCACACCTTGAAGCCAGCATCTTCCTGTGGCAGGCTCAGGTAAACGACCAAGACCCAGGTCTTCGGACATTTCCAGTGGTTCTGAATCCTGTAATGCTTTGAAATCAATTTGTCAGATGTGCTGAACCACACAAATCTGAAATAACCTTTCCTCTTTATTTCCTTGAATATAATACAGGACTTGTATCTTTGTTTCCTTAAACTCCCCAAGAGTTCCAGCCTGACCATGCTGGTTTTGTTCTGTAGGATGCCTAGAAAATACAGATGCTCTGAGTATGAAACATTTCTTATTTCATACATCAGGCATATTGTCTTGTGATAGTTTTTACTATCTTTTCCATTTTGCCCTTTCCAGGAGAATCCCACACCAACTAAAATATTGATTTATTTAAAACACAGCTAATGAGCTTTATTTGTCCCCTGTCTCACGCTGGAAAATCCCACCTGATCCCTAATTAACAAATTGAATTTTTAAAGTTATAACTAATGGCCTCCCTTTGTCTTTTCCTTCCAGCTGCAGAATCCCACCTGATCCCAGATTATCACACTAATTTATTTATAAGTAAAATACATGCATTGCATAGCTTCTCTATCATGCCTCTTAGTGAATGCCTCAGACATATGTTTCAGTTAAGTGCTGACACTCTAATTTTTACCACTCACAGATCAAATACTTTAAGAGAAAAGCAGTTGTTTTAAATGCCACATCATACCCCCAGGTGTTCAAGCATTTGTGTATTCTTAGTATTAAGGTCAATACGAAGTCATTGGTAGAGAATCAGTCTTGCAGATCCATCCCAAGAAATAACCATAGAGTGTTTTTCTTCCAATATTCTGCTCATCCCACTGGTGTGAGTGGATCTTTGCAAGCCATTGTCCATAAGTCTCGTGGATCCAGTGTTTTGCTGGCTGGTGGGTTTGTCTCCAAAGCACTGCAGATGTCAAGTGGCGTCCCTGCCTCACACAGAATAAACAGCTGAGAAACATCAGCCAGAACAGGGTGGGCAGAACAGGACTTGCATGCCAGGGCTGATTCTCCATGGGCTCAACCTCTCGTAAACAGCTTGTGGCAAGTCTAGCACAGTCTGCAAGTGTGTGTACGAATAAAAAGGGCTCAGAAATACCACTCATCAACAAGATCTGACCTTGGGCTTGCACTGATAGGAACACATCTGCAGGCAACACGAGGCTGTTACATCCCGGTATGTAAACACTGAGGTATACTTGGCCCTCTTCCCTGCAGTGTTCCACAAAAACAGGCAGTGGGTCACTCACTGCAGGCAATGCCTTCAGTGGGAGGAACTGGAAAATAACCAGCTGTTTCAGATGAAGCAAGAGAGAGCGACACAGTCTCTAACAATGAAGACGTGTGGTTGAGGTTACATGACTTTCTTGCATCCAAAGGAGCAGGAGAGAAATATGCCCATTGATGTGCTAGGCAGCCAACCTCCTTGGAGCACAGTACGAGTAGCAGGGCCCCATCACATGCTGGTAACCACTCCAAAACCAGGCATCTTCTTTTCCTTCTGAGCTGTCCCTTCAGCCTTGCTATTTCTCCGGTCGATAAAACAGAAAATCAGACTGAAATCAAGAAGGAAAGAAAGTACCCAGA
Organism: Pseudotriccus pelzelni; assembly: GCA_035584735.1. Taxonomy (NCBI): domain Eukaryota; kingdom Metazoa; phylum Chordata; class Aves; order Passeriformes; family Tyrannidae; genus Pseudotriccus; species Pseudotriccus pelzelni. The sequence goes on along the minus strand of JAWMRA010000113.1, from coordinate 56,403 downwards.
GGCTACTACAGCCCCTGCTCCCAAGACTGACAAGACTCCCACATCAGTGGTAGTAACATTTACAGGCTCTTGAAGCTCTTTCTGAGTAGTGCAGAGCAGGTCCACCACAGCAGCTATGCTTAAAAAGGGACCCGAAGGAGAGCCAGCACCTCTGCAAAGGGAAGTTTGCAGCAGTGTCTCAGACAAAGGCGCCGAGGTGTCAGCCTGCCTTACAGGAATGCTCTCAAACTTTGGCAAGCAGGCCCATCTTAAAGTGCTCTAGTGTTCCTCAAGGAACGTTGGTGGTCTCTCTAGGGTAGCAGTAGCCTGCTCTTGTCTTCCAGTCCCTGACTCAGGTTTCCAGAACAAAGCTATAGAATGTCTGGCTCCATGACTTAATTGAGTGATAAGCTCTTTATTTCACTTGGCCAGCAACTCCTCTGGCTTCCATCCTAATGGGGAGATTTCTTAGTTAATTCTATCTACTTTTTACACAATCTCCTTTCCAGTCTCCTTGACCCTTACAGGTTTTTTTCCTTAAGGTTGGTAGCTGTGGTCCTCTATGCAGTTGTGTCTGTGAACAAGAATACAGTTACACACAACAGATAAAAAGTGTCACAGTCTAAATAGAAATTAATGAAAGTTATTTAATTTAATTAATTAATTAAGTTAATTAATTAATTAATTGATGAAGTAAAAAATAGCTTATTTTCACCTAATCTGCCTCATTGCCTAGCACTGTTTGGAGTAGATAAAGCACCTCATTTTAATTCTAACCATGAGAAGAGTGGCATCTAGCTGCCTATCCTTTAAAATGTTATTTTCCCACTCCTTCCCTAGAAACAATGTGCACACATCATCAGTCAGAAAGGACAGAAATGGGAAGTTTCTCTTTTTGTATGGGAATTTAGACAGCTCAATTCCCAGCACATCTGTCTTGCAACATAGGCCTTCTCCTCCCTCTGCTGGGTGCATTCTACAAGGCTCCCAGCAAGCCCTTCTGGCAGACAGATTGTTTTGATTGTAATAGTCCCTCAGGAAGCCAACTTGGAGAATTGGGAGCCCCGAATCCATGGCTTCCTTGCCTCAAGGGTTCAAATCCACATCTCATAGCAGACAGTGGGCTAGGATGGGATGGGTTTTTTCCCAGCTCCATCATAAGCATTGCCCTTTTGCTGAAAGGGATGAATAGAGCCAAAAGGGGAAAGTAATCATGGGTGATGAGGGATTCTGTCTGGGAGGAGGTGCAGGAGACACCTTGTTTTGATTTCTGCTCTCAGACTGTTTCCATATTTTGTTTAAAGATGATTACTTTTGAAACTCAATTATTTTCTGGAGAAGGGACCTTTCCTCTTGAGGCAGTTCGAATCATTCTCAGATTCCCTTCCACTCGCTGTAAGACCTGTCTTCCTTCCTTTAGAGCCCAAAAACCTCAGGAAAAAGATCACAGGTGCCACCAACAAAGACTACCTGTACGTGTCCAACAACCGTCTTGGGTGCTTGAATTCCCACTCCAACCCCTGGGTGTGGGATGCTTGTCTGTCATCATGCCTAACAAAAGATAAGTTACAATTAATTAAAAAAAAAAAATCCAAAAGTATGAAAGGGACTTTTTCTATGAAAATTTCTGTTTCATCAGTCATCCTCCCTTACCTTCCATCACTGCATTCATCTCACAGAAGTGAATTACCCAGAAAATGCTAAAGGAAATGCGTGACTGCCAAGCCAGTCACTCCAGGTATTATCTTATTAATCTTAATTGACATTTCCTTGTTTGTCTCTTATGTTTTTCCTCTCTGCAGCTTTCCATAACCCTTTTTCTAAATTCCAGGTGATGAGTCCAGAGAAAGGCAGTGTTTGTTGTCTAACAAACCACATCTTAGTGGAAGGCTGCTTTGAGGGTATTTGATACTAGAAGATCAGAGAGAGAGTATCCAAATGAAACCATAAGTAATAACCAGTAGCTTTAAAGTAAGGAAACCTTGAATTTCTCCTTCGCTTTGCTTCTAGGAAACTCAGCTCCAAGAATGTGGTGTCTTTATCAGGTTCTTTAAGACCCACCTCTGCTTTCAGCCGTGGTCAGTCTCTGAGGTGTAGCAGAAAACAAATCCCTGCTCTCTTGGCAGTATGTGTCTAGGTGATATTGCACATCTCATAGACCTCTACCCAGATTTTCACAAGAAAAACAAACTCTCACAGTTAAAATGTGGGAAGATACTTCTTTTTGTTTTTTTTTTCTAGAAATCAAAGAAAAATATTTTCCTGCCAGTTTTTTCAGCCCCAGCAGTACTGCCACAATGATGTAGAAAATTGACAATTGCATTCCCAGCCCTCACTATGAGACTTCAGTTCCAGAAATTGCAATTACTCAAAAGCCTGGAGATACTTGGAAGAGGCAGATCACCTACACTGAACAAATCCTTGATGTTACGGCATCAGCGATGACGAAACCATGTTGGCAAAGCTGTGCTCAGTAAATGACTGCGTCATACATCTTACCTTCTTTGGTTCCACCATGTTTAAGCAGGCAGCATATTGTTCTTGCCTGTGGAAGATCCAGAGAGAAAGGCTCCTTATTCCACTGTTAATACTTCCTTTGAGCTAAGTGAAAACTTTTGAAGTATGAAGGATGTTCTCCTGTGTTTAACATTCTTCCAAACTGGTGCACCTGGGTGAAAATGAGTTTATCACTCCTACTGGAAACAGGGAAGAGAAAATGCTGTTTGCACTTGTAGAAGAATTAATTTGTGCATCTTCAAAGCCTACAAAAACGCTTGGGTTTTTTAATAAATTGGTGATACTTAGAAAGAGGTATTTCAGAGCTGGAAAAGCTACCTTTGGGAAACAAAGCACAGGATTTACTTGGTAAAGGTTTACTTGGGTGGTCAACCTTCATGATCTCTGTTCAAGGCTTGCCTTCAAGGCTTCCTTTCTCTTTCACATGCATTTCTTCTACTGCATGGGTGTCTGTAGAGAGCTGTGTCTCTGTGGTATCTGGATACTTAACTATATTTTTAGGATAGGTTCTCATTTTTCAAGTGGGGAAACAGATCACAATAGTCCCTTGGGCAGGAGATATGTGGTGCAAACCAGGACTGAGATCCTCATTTCCAGCAGAAAAGCCTTCTGTAATGCCAAAGTAAGGGAAGAGAGGAATCTTTGCTGCTACCACATAATTAATAGATATTAGGAAATGGGAAAGCAGATAAATAGGCATGCAGAAGCCTTTATTTTCTGTTTGCAGATCCATCAGAACTGCAGACAGAAAAGGCCTGTATCTAAATTGCTTATTTGGTATAATGGTCATTTCATAGGCATAATTATTTATCTGCCCACAGGCCTAATGTCAGTAAAGTAGTTTAAGATCTTCAGATACAAGTCATTTTCAGTCAGAGCATAATGAATAAGTTTCTCTAGTGCAGAGGATGTTTGGTGTCATTAATCTTAACTGGACAAACTGGTTTATCGTCATCAATATACCAAATATGGGCACATCACAGTTTGTTTCCAAAGCTTGCTTTTCCATCTTGTCTTTCTCTGGAAAGACAAATGAATGCAGAGTAATAGTTCTCACCCAACACCTTCCTGGTGGCATCATGTCATCTTCTCTAAAGAACCAATAAATCCGTTTGGCCCTCTTGCAGGTGGTTTAGCTTTGGGAGAGAGAGTTCTAGACCTACTCATTGATGGTTCTTGACATTGGGCCCTTCACCTCAGGGATCAAAGAAACCTTTCCCCCTCAGCAAACGTGACTAAACCCAAGAAAACTAGACAGTGTCTTCCATGGGAGGGTAAAGATCCCTTTTAACAGAGTTTCTTAGGGTTTGGTGATAGGCGTGCTCTGACATTGCTTACCAGCAAGAAAACATGTGACAGGTTCTGCCAAAGGGCTGCTCTAGAATGTCAAAGAGCAAGAAGGGAACTTGTGCTCTACCATCAGGAAAAGACATTTCTTCATAATCAGAGGGGAGAAACCAGTTCCATTATATTGTCTTCTCATGTTTTGAGCAGAGCTTTGACAAAGGAGTGAATTTGCCCCAGAGCAGTTAAAACCAAAAATCCAAGAGGTCTGCTCCACAGGCATTTTCCTGCATTCTCTGACATGCAGATGACTGATAATATCACCATAACAGCTGTTATCTCAAATATCTGCCCCCAGGCAAATTAAAAGTAAAAAAAAGCCAAAACACTTGAAGAGATGAATATAGCAGGCATTTGCCAGTAATTTGCTGGATCTCCTGCTGTCAGGGGTAAAATAAAGCATGTTTGCTTTATAAGAAAATCACAGAGCTGTCATCCTTGCAGCTCATGGAGCAATGAAGAGCAACACCACTGCCAGGACTGAAGGCAAAAGGATTGGTTTTTTAACCAGAATCTGAAACATCCTTTCCCAAGGACAAGCTTGAGCCTTGCTGCCAGGGAGCAGCAGGAGAAGGGCTGTCCCCACGTGGGGCCAAGTCCAGGCCCAAGGGGGGACCCCCATGTGAGCGGTACAGTGGCACAGAGGTAGCAAGCATGGCAAGTGGATAAAGCATGTCCAGGGTCCACCTTGGAGCTCCAGCCAGGAGCAGCTGGAGATGGAGGTGGGTACAAGGTTTAATTTCAGATGGGCTCCAGCCATCATCTCTGGATTCTTGGTAATGCTCCTTGGATGCAAAAGTCCTCAGCTGGGAGATGCTGCTTGCAGGGACTCCGAACAGGTCCCAACAGTGGCGTGCTGATTTTATAGTGGGAGCCCCATTGATAGCTGTGCTGTAGCCTACAGTGCCAAAATATCAGAGAATCATAGAATGGCCTGGGTTGGAAGGGGCCTGAAAGACCATCCAGTTCCAACCTCCCTGCTGTGGACAGGGACACCTTCCACTAGACCAGGTTGCTCAGAGTTGCATCCAACCTGGCTTTAAACACTTCCAGGGATGGGGCAGCCACATCTTCTCTGGGCAACCTGTGCCAGTGCATCCCCACCCTCACAGTAAAGAATTTCTTCCTAATACCTAATCTAAGCATACTCTCTTTCAGTTTCAGGCCATTCCCCCTTGTCCTGTCACTCCATGTCCTTTTAAATAGTTTCTCTCCATCTTTCTTATAGGTCCACTTCAGGTGTGTGTCCTGGCATCAGGTGTAGGACTGAGCTAATACCTGAGTGCAGTTCATGTGCTAGATAACTTGGAGGGCAAATAGAGAAACTTGGGTCTACATGGACCTGTGCAATTAAGGAGTGACCATTTTTGTCATGCTCTGAGGGAAGACTGATGTGAAAGGGACTGACAACCTTCTCAGGTGATCATATGTGAGATGGGTTTTTCACTCTGGTTAGAGAACACCAAGCCTGCACCTCTTTGCTGCAGCCACGGCTACTTGAAGTGTCCAGTCTGTGAAATGTGCAAAAGATCATTTAAAGAAAGTTCTCTGCACTGGGCTGAAGTCAAAGCCACTGAGTGCTCCTGTCAGAGCTGTCAGTGAGGGAATGAAAATGCAATTAGCAATATTTGAGCTATTAGAGATGGTATGAGAGAGTAAGGACTGTCAGTTTCAGTGTCCTAAGAACATACTGACCTCCACAAGAGAAAACCTGTAAGTTTATAGGAGGTTCCAATTCCGGGCTATACCATATCTCACAAAAATTCTGCCTCTATAAAAAATAACTCCCTACTGGATTGTTATCCATTAAATTGTGTCCATGTGTGAAAAGCCTGGCTTCTGCATACTTCTGACAATGCTGGAAGTAGAGTTACCACAGAAATCTGCAGTATTTAAGTGGGAAGGGGGTACTACTAACAATAAAGTTCATATTGAAAATCCATCTGTCTTCTGATTTGAGACTAAGGCAGGCCAGGAAAGTGACATGGGCCCTAGGAAAAGAAGTACCAGGGGAAGGGGAAGAGGAGGTCATCTTGGGTTTTTTGGAGGGGGAAAATGAAAGCTTTACATGTGTTCAGGAAATAGGAACTTCACCATTTCACTGATGTCAGATAACTGCCTGTAACTGGGATGTTTATTTTAATATTCAATTAATTTAATATTCACATTACAGAGTGCTAACCATGGCATAAAAGGTGTCCAGGAAAGGCTATGAATTGTCAAGATTTATGATTAAATTCAAGAAGCAGCAGTATAGATAAAACAATGGTGAGGCAGTAATAGATATAGATATATAGATATAGATAATGGTGAGGCAGTGAGCACATCCTGCTTTGGCTCCTGCTTGTGACCACAGTTTTGAAAATGGTGCTTTTATTCTTTGTGTATGTGTTTCTCAAGCCTTTAGCATCTGCTTTGCATTTGTAGCAGATCTTCCTACTAAGGGAGCATTTCCATGGGCATCTTCCTAGGCTCATAAGAAGGGGTTAGTTCAGACCAGGAGGAGGCTTTCGAAGCGAACTTCCCATCACTCCTGGGTTCACATGCAGAGCAGGGCGGAGCCTTGTCCCACCATCCCAGGGTCTGGGCACTTCCACGGGGACACAACCAGTCAAAGTGAAGCTGGAGAACTTAAGTAAATGCCCACAGAATAGCGGAGTATAGCTAGGTGACGTGCCACACTTTTAAATGTCTGTTGTGTCACTGAAGCCTTTCCAAGGACTAGAAGGGGCCCACGTGGTTTGAAATGGCAGCTGAGGAACCTGCCCTGGGAACTGCCTGCAGAGCATCACCTTATTTCAGGCCACCCTGTGACAGGTGCCCTGGGACTCACCAGGAAAGAACACTGGTGAAAGGCACTTGAAGGAACGACATTTCTCAAACAAAAAGCCCTTTCTTTACTCCAAGAGTTAAAAATCCTTCATTTAAATTCCTGGGAAGTCTAGAAAGTCCTGGCGGTTCTTACGGGGATAAGAAAACAATCATGGTGGACTTTGTGTGAAACAAACAACAAACTTGGAAAAGCTTTAAATTCGGGAATATGAAGCTCTGGCTTCTCAGCATTTTGTAAAAATGCCCTGCCATGCTTTCTTGCAAATGTGGTTGTGAAACCTTGGGCAAACTTAGGCCGTTTGACTCTCTTGGTTCAAAATAATACAAGATTCTGTGGTTCTCACTTTTCATCTGCCTGAGTCAAGGAAGCAGTTGTACTGGGGTCCTTGTAAGTGTTAGGAATTGCATTTTACTAAGTAAGGTTCCAGTAACACTGGAAAAAAATCTGCTCACTGTTTTTCATGACTTCTGAAATGCCTGTGGATTCAGTCTGCACGCCTGTGCTGTGTTCTTGTGCTGACTTGTGGTAAATGTTTGAGCTGCTGGGTCTGCAACCTGAAGGAATAGAGAATTTTAAAGCATACATTGCTGAATGTTAGGGGAAGCAAATACCATAGTTTTGTTCAAACTTTAGCCTTCCTGCCATTTTCACTGGAAGCCTTGCATCGTATATGAAGTGCTAACGAGTTGTATCTCTCAAAATTACAAGCAAGATGCTGCTTCAGGTTTAAGTAATTTGGGAACAAAGTAATTGGCTTAGGTAATTGTAGCATAAATAAAACAATAACAGAGAGAGTAAAAGAAATCTTTCTTCTCATCATCTTCTGTATTTTTTAGTGCACAGCACTTGTACAGAGCTATGAGGGCTTGCACAACTTGTACTGATCAAAAATCTCTGCTGGCCTAAAGGAACATGGGTCCACTGCAATCCATGGATCTGGGCCAGCTCACACCACCTTTTCTCTGAAATGAATCAACCAGTGCAAGAAAGTTGAAGTTGTCCCAAAAAAATCTCTTCTTTTTAGAAATAACAATTTTCACTAATCAACAACAGCCAAACCCCTTTCTGTCTGCCCGCAAACCCTTGCACTTACCATCTTTGTGAGACTATAAATTGATCTTTGTAACATGTCCAGAGGATTAAAAGTAATCCAGGCTCTCACAGAATGAAGAAACACATAGCTCCTTCCAGAATTGAGGGGGCCTCAGGGAGGTCCTGCTTTAAAGTTAAACCAAGATAACTTTAGCATGAGTGTCGCACCAGTCTGGACTGTGCTGGGTCCAGGAGGTGATTACTTGGGAATCAGTTCCCTAAAGCTTCACAGATGTTGCCAAAAAGATTTTTAAAAAAAAAAAAAAGAACAGAAATAGATTTAGCAATAAAGACCTTTCTTTGCATTGAAGTATTCTGAGGAACTTGCTGGGTGGAATGAGTAGAGGCCACATAAGCTGCTGAAGCAGAAATTCTGTTTAATATCAGGTTTGCATGACACAATATAACATTTCCACAGTCTCCAAGGACCTGTAAATATCATGTAATGGTTCATATGCCACAACATCTATGCTGACTGGATTTTCAAGTCTGATGTTTACTTCTCTCTCTTCAGGCAGGACAGATCAATGTCTAGCAAGCAATTCTCAGGTTACTGTCAGCCAAACTGCGGTGCTTTGGAATCCAAACAGCACAAAAGAGTTAACATGCTGAGTCTCACAGCATCTGCCAGTGCTTCAGGTGAGTGCTGTGGTTCAGTCTTTCCCACCAGCAAAGGGGCAGAAACTGAGCACAAAGAAGCTGCCCTTGGCCCCTGGGGCTTTTGTGCTTCCCTTTGGGTCATGTGTGAAAGTCTGTGCAAAGCCCCTGATGTTGGTTGTCTTCTGGGGAAAGAAGCATGGCCCAGGAAGGGGTGACAGGGTTGCAAAGACCCTGTGGAGTCATTCAGAGCTGCTTCACACCTTTGTCACAGCAGCTTTTGGGGTTTGAGTAGCCTGTTGCTGTCTTTGAACTCCATTTCTGTCCACACCTAAGAGCAACAGATAGTCATCATCAGTTTTTTAATAAAATAAGCAAGAATTTGAAACACTGCTTCTTTAAAAAAAATAAAAAAAGTTCAGTTTTCTAGATTTCATTAGAAAACCAAACTCTACCTCTTCTCTGAAAACTCTTTCCAAACACACAAATCCAGCTAGCACAATCATCCATTTGCACAGCAAGCCCTCAGATGCTGTTTTCCTTCTTCCAGATGACTTTCGTAGCCCACCTGGGAAATAAATTACTGGGCAGTTGGTAGAGTTAGTAAACCTACATACACTCATAAAAGTTCAAACCAAAGTGTGATCATAAAGTACTTACAGGTCAGTAATCACATCCTTAATTTTCAGAAACAATTTAGAGTAGATGGTATTATCTGGACAAAAAGGTCCTTCCTTTTCCCCTCTAAATATCGCGTTATAAGCCAGTAATAAGTATAAAAATTAGGAGCTGGCTGAAGCCAATGGAAAGTCTTGACTTAATCCCAGGGCACTTTGGTGGGAGCCCTTCAAACCTTTCAATTCAGAACAGCGCCTCTGTGTCATAAGTACTTCATAAGGTCCCAATTACCTTGCCCCATTATGAGGGACATAGCTACGGCCTTGGAGTTAATCATTTGCAGAGCAAGGATGCACTTAGAGCCAAGTACAAGGCCAAAATCTGTTTCAGACAGGGCTTTAATATTTAGCAGGTCATGCACAGATCTTTTGCCATTTAAGCAAAGTTTGATTTTTGGAAAAAGAGCTTGTTCTTCAAAAAATGATATCCAAGGACTGTAGCTAGAGACAGTATGGCAGATTCTTTCAAGAGCAGGCTCTTGCAGAAAGTGATTTAATTCTGTATTCTCCCGGATTGCTCTCAGGTTACTCTGCTCCTGTGCTTCCGGATCCCAGTGTTAGAAATAAAAAGGTCACACTGGTTCCAAAAGTCATGACACCAACAAAAGGCATGAAAAGGCTCTCTGCTCCTCACAGTTTTCTTTACACTGTAGTTTTTCTCCCTTTGCAGTTGAAGACCTAAGCATGTTCCAGTGGTCCCCGTGCGCAGGGCTCGGCCCAAACAGGCATTCTCATCGCCTGGCTTCCCAACAGGGAATTTCTCCCGGTACGAGCAACCTCCTTTCCAGCAAATCACAGGTGTTCTCCACATGGCGTGAGCAGGTGAGAGCACGGCTTTGCCAAACCCTGATGGAGTTTGGTAGCTGAAACGCAAAATCCAAGTTTGGCCTGAGATCTGAATCTGGCACTCTGCTCTATCCTCTGCTCCGAGCCAAATCAAACTGCAGCACGTCATGAAAACCAAACACCACTGTGCTCTGGATAGCTTAAGATCTGGATCCTGCTGTAAACTCCAATGAGGAAGCTCCTCTCTGTGCTTGTTACAGCAGTGGCAATGCCCAACATGTTCTCTTGTTAGCTAGGGGTGGCAGCATCCTGAGAGAAATTTGAACACCGGGAAGCCTGTACCTGAAATTCCATGGGAAAATAAGGCACTGGAAGTGCAATGAAATTGCCACTCCATGTTAGCTTTAAAAAACCCCCAGAACCATGAAAGAAACACACAAGCAAGATTTATAAGTGAGTCAAGTTCTGAGGCAAAGCACCCCACCCCCCTCGGTCTTTTTGGCTCCTAAAGTCTCTTATTATTAGTTTAAGAGCTGCCAGGCAGACAGAGCAATTCATCCATCCCACCTGTACTTTTTTTTGAAGGGGGTCAAAAATGGAAAGGATGTGCTCCATATTCTTTAGGAAGTGCTCCTCACCATGGACCCAGCTCTGCTGCACCCTCATGAGCACTCACAGGACACCTGTGACATGCCAGCTCACCCAGGCAATCCTGTTGCCCAGGTAATCCTGCTCTCACATTCTCTCTTGTGCTCTTTTTTTTTTTTTTTTTTTTTTTTTGTTATTTTTTAATAGTTAAGGATTTGAACTTTTCTTCTTGTGTATTTGGCACTTCTGGTAGAGCCTTTGACATGGAAAAAGTCTCATCCTTCAAATGCCTATGGCACTCTCCGTGAAAGGTGATTTTTAAAAATCCATTTTATTTTGCTTCCTGGCATTGATATCAAAGGAACAATCAGTGCCTGACTTAGAGCCAACAAATTATTTCCATTATAATAAACAGAAAACAATGGCATGCTGCCTTATTCACTTTCCAAGTCAACAGGCTCGGAGGGTTGCCATGAGATCTAACCAGAGATATGCTTTGATGTTTTCAGTTTAGAAAATTGGTCTCCTGGCCAAAATGCTGAGCAATGCCAGTTCTGGAGGGAAGAAGGGAGGGAAGGAAAAGCAGAGGGAATGGAGACAATCCCTGAAAGCACAGGGCAGGGGATGGCTACTGGAAGAGTATTGTGGCACGTTTGTAAGATATTGGAATGGTGGTTGTGGTGCTTGGCAGCCTCACACCAGATTTAACATGTGTGCAAAGAGCAGCGGCTGGATTGATTTCAGTGTAGTTACTTTGATTTATTCCCATCAAGGATCTAGTTCAGTGCACACTCAAGATCTGATACTGTACTTCAGAACAGCCACTTCTGGGGTGTTTGCAGCGTGTGTTGTGGATGTTGATGGATCCAAACCAAACCAGATGTGCACAGCAGCACCGGTACTCATCCTTCTCTCCCAGGAACAAACTCTCCCTCTTCTGGCACTGCCACATAAATAGTGCTCTGTAGGAATGCTGCTGAGCAAAATGACTTGCATTATTTTGTTTTCGCACTGAGTTCATATATGCAGAACTATTGCAGGAGGCGAAACTCCTTAGCAGAAACATGAGAGTCACAGTGCTTGGAAGTGTTTTGTTCTATATGCCTAATATAGACAGAGAATCTATGGAAAACTATTTCCCAAGAAGGTCTTGTAGGTCGGGATAAACATCAGAGGTGAATATCTGCTGTTTTTCTATATAGAAAATATAGATGTTGGCATCGTGATGCCAACAAATAATATAAAAAGTCAAAACTCCCCCCATTGCCTTGGATGTATTTCACCAACATTCCCAGAACAATCAAAATATCCATATTATTTAACAGAGCAGAAAGCCTGTACATGGGGCAATGCAATTGACCTTTGCTTTTTATTAATCGTGTCTCTCATGGACAAGGCACTCTGACTGGTTTGGATTCTTTTCTGACAAATATACAAACACATTAAACCCGTTTTTTTCTTCTCTCACAAAACTATAAACTGCCTGAGTGGTTTGTATCAATAACCAAATGAGTAGAGATCACAGTAACTGAGGCAAATTATTTGCTCTGGTGGAGAACTATCTGTGCATTATGGGAGATATATATCTGCTCCCTACCTGTAGATTCCTATTTTAAGGGAATTTCTGTGGGAATTTTAAAAACCTGAGAAAAGTGCCAGTTTCTCCAAAGACAGAAGAAAACTTACCTCGCTCAGGAGGACCAAGACGACTTGCAAACTGTTTTAGTAAAGGTTTTGCGTGGTGATAATAAACCGTTATCTTTGAGGTGACCAAATCCAGCACAGAAAAACAGAAATAATTGTTAGGAAGCAATGTCTCTTTTAGGCAAAGATGTCCAGTAACAGTGAACATTATGTGTTATGTGTTGTTGTTGTTGCTGCCTTAAATAGCCAGACCCAGAGTTGTCCTGGAGGACAGTGTGAATGTGAAGCAGGTGATCAGCACAAAAGATCAGTTTTGGGCCACAAGAATCTGAGTAGTGATGATGATTTTCAGAGAGCAAAGTCATATTACTGGATCGAAACCTCAGAGAATTTACTGAACTGTCACTTTGCAAAAATACCCACTTGTAATGACGAGCAGTGGCAGCCTGACACTTGCAGGGGTCAATTTTTGGTGCAGAATAGCATTTTCAGATCCTGCTTGAGCAGTTTCCTCTCCTTTGAACTCTCTTTCTGATTGCCAGATGCTCAGCCACAGCCTGGCACTCATTCTCCCAGCCCTCCCATAAATTGAAGCAAATTTCCACCAAAACCTTCCTTGGGGGCATAAAGAAATTAGAGAAAGAATAGACCTGGAGTCCTCTTATGTATCTAAAAGTCCTCCAGTCAGGCACAGCAGCCAAATTCTCTTTCCTGTGCTCTGTTTCTACATGATCAGCCTTTTTCCTAGCCTAGGAATTCTGGCTCCTTGCTTTATTCCAGGTGACCTCCCTTCAAGTGAAGGCATGTGATACCTAGCCTTGATCTTCCTAACCATAACAAGCCAACGCATCCCACAAAAAAGGCTGTGCTTCTTGCCCTTCTGCTTTTTCCTGACTGCCTTCTGGACAGTAATAGATGATGCTGAAATTCTTTCAGCAGACATAGGAGCTAATCCTCCCTCTTTCCAATGCACCAGCATTTTTTCCTCTCTCTCCCATGCTCTTAATTTCACCCCAGCAGCTCAATCTTTCTGCTGGCCCCCGCTCCTTCCTCAAGCCAAAAGTCTGTAAGGTTGTTGCCACAAAGTCCCAGAGCACAACATGTTCCAGCATGAAGGGATTTGGGGTGGGCAATGGCTAAGGCCAAGCTGGATGCTGCCTCCTCTGCTGTTAAATGAGGCCAGGTGTCAGGCACTAATCACTCAAGGGTGAGGAAGCTGCAGCTGGAGCCATCACATGGCCTAAAGGAGAACACACCTAATTTAATTCCAAGAAAAAATAAGGCTGGTGTTTCATAGGCCAGCAGCAGCCATCTCTGATTCACATTTTTGTTTGTCCTTGCTGTGAGTTCAGTAAATATCCTTATTAATCAATGTAGTGCAAAGGCCTTCTCAGAGGTTGTACCTTGACCTGTCAGCATCTTGCCTCTATAATGTTGTAAGAGAGGTGAAGGCAGGGGAGGAATATTGTTCCTTCCATCCCATGGTGTGGAGGGCCAGGCAGCAAAGCTTTTATGTGGATCTGCTGAGGAACAGACAACAGGTATTGTGATTCTGTAACTCCTGTATGTCCTTTTGCTGCAGAGGCAAATCCCACGCTGATGAAATCCCACTGAAAGACAGGTAGACACACAGATTAGATGACAGAGGTGTTGCCTGTTCTTTATTCAGTCACGTCAGATTTCCCTGAAACCTGCTTTCCCTAACTGCTAACAGACAGAGCTTCTCAAATCTGCAGCCAGTCTTATTTGGTCAGGGCATGGGGGTGAAAAGCCCAGCATTCAACAGAGATTCCTTGGAGTATCTTTAAGATTGTACATCACATAAAACAGTCCCCTCTCATTAAAAAAAAAAAAAAAAAAGAAGCACACAAAACTTACCATTGTTGAGTGTTTCTTTAACAGAACCAGAAACAAATTTGTGACCTTGTGGCCCAGAGGTGGGAACAGCATCTATAAACTTACCCAGACATAGAAATACATTCTGCCTGTCAGTAGGAGTTTGCCATTGAACATGTATATAAAAAAATAGCTGGTGTTACATTAAGCCAACATTTTTTAAATGCCACAGCTCACTTTATATGCTGTAAACCTTGTTAATTCTGCTAACAAAAAAGTTAAAAACTCAAAGCTATAAAAATAGGAATGCCACTCCTAAGTAAATAAATATACATGAGAACCAAATATTCAGATACAAGTTCTGAAATGGCTCATGTCCAAGGGGGGAGGGGAAAAAACCCATGTTAAAAAACCCCACGTTAACCTGAGTCATTTCTGATGCTATAAAAGTTCACTCTAGTCAGCAAAATTGTCTCCCATCAAGTGTTTGACTTAGATTCACATGGTTCTGGAGAATTCCACACTGGAGCTTGGAGGAAGTGGTTTATTTCAGAAGTCAGGGCAGCTGGGCAACAAAGAATATGCCAGCAGGGACAATTCCATCTAGGAGACTGGATGGGTCAGGGAAAGTGGGATTTTTCTTTCTGTCTGACTCAAGAACAGGCTGTTAAGGTGGCAGCAGTGCAGAAAATGTTTCCATGAAAACAGGCCACCTACATATCCCAGCCTCTGCTGTTGGCTCTGGATCCAAGTTAATAGGCCCAGTTTGGGACTGTTATACACAATCTGGGGTTTATTATGAATCTTTTTGACAGCCTGGACTCAACAGTGGTTCAGGGGCTAAAACTTCCAAGGGTCTTTTAAGGGACTTTTTTTTTTCCTGTGGTAAGAGCTGGCAGTTTATCTGTCCTTGCCTGCCTTTTCTCCCTCACCCAGGCCGTTTTCATCCAAACCATTTGCCATCCTTCCCTATTTTTGGTCAGACACACCAAGCCTCCTGTTATTGAAGGCTGTAGTTCCAGCATAGCATAACTAAGAGAAAGAGAGTTTTGGACTTTAAGAATTTGGAAATAGCTCTTAGCAATGATTCTAATAATAATAATAAATTACTACCAATGTGGATGAATATGTCTCATGCTCAACCCCTGATTGTTTTAGGTGCCTATGGGCTGAAATGAGAAATGGATGGATGACAATGCCCAGAAAGTTCCACGTTCTCTTTGATTTAAGTATGGCCAAAAGAGTATATTTTAAACCTTTGTGCATTTGTTCACTTCCACAATGACAGAAAAACTACTTAGACTCTCCTTCTTCCTGTGAGCGGGGAAAAAATTCACTGCTCCAAGGCTACAGTAAAGACCAAAATGTTTCAGAAGATGCTTTTATGTCCCCATATAGAGATTATGTGCATGATTAACAAACAAAGATTAAATTGATTAATGATTGAAATGCAGTAGGTGGGGATGATATATTAGGACTATATTGGTGAGGAGTGAGGAAGGTAGAAAAACCAACTGAGAAATCCATTCTTTTGTTAGATGGTTAATCAACTCCCCCCACATTTTCTTTAGCTCTTCAGAATTTAAATCAAACTTGATGCAGCTATTTGGCTTAATGGAAGCAATGATTTGTTTACCTACAAGACTCAGTGTAGTCTGTCCACAGGAGTAAACTTGGTGGGACTTCAGCAAGAGTACTTCATTTTCAAGGGCTACTGGTTACATCTTGGTGAGAAGTTTTCCCTTTCCCCCTTTAATCTCAATTCAGACTGTGATTTATTCAGCTATATTTCTAGGATAACATGGTGAGATGATGATTTTTGTTGGAAGACCACACTCAAAATTGCACTGAAATTGGATGCAACATGGGAACCATCATAATCAGGACTTCACCACTGAAGCTCAGAAACAATTTTGCAGAGGGTATTGCATCTTGTCTAGGGCTTTCACGAATTAAAAATCTATTTATATATGAATTTTAAATCAAAGCAAAGCCATCCTGTGCTTTGATTTAAAGCACTTACATTTTTCTCTTTGCCTCAAACATGGGGCTGCGTCCAGAGTTCTCCTTTGAATGTTCACCAGCATCACTCTTGGGAAAGATGTTCTCTCCAGGAGTCAAATAAACTCTCTATTAATCCTGTTAAATTTCTAGCACAAGCAACTGGATAAGACACAAGGATGACAAACTGTTGAATTGTTGTTGTTGCCCATCAACCGAGGCACATGTGAAACCCGAACTTTCCAGTCTACTGCTGTAGACAGTCTTCTCACCTAGTTTTTCCCCTCTTTCCTTTGCCTCAGAAGTTTTCCAGCTGGGTTAGGCAGGTCCCAGTGCTTCTGCATGTGTGAGGTTTTCTCGCTATAGATTGTGGCCTGATCAGATTGCAGTGCTGAGGTTGAAGTGCTGATGAAAAAGATTTATAATAGAGTAATGACAGCTGTTAAAAATCAGAGGAAAAGAGAAAGCTTAGAGAGGGAGGAAAACAGGAGAAACAAAGAATTTATTTCTAGTTGATTTTTATCTCAGGAACACTAAAATCACTCTGTAATTGTTCTACTAAATAATACTCCAGTTCCAGAAACGGGGTGGTTGGCAAGCAAATTTATTTTTGTGCACTGCAAAAGACCCTGGAGCCAGTGAAATTTCTTTGATTATAAAGCCAAGGTACATAATTTCATTTGGAAACTCTGACCAGTGGCACACTGCATGCTCTCTAGGTGTTGCAGTCTTGAGTAACAACTCCATTAACTGCTAATTTGTAGTGCTGATGAGCCCAGAAATAGCAGGGGAAAGGGCAGCCTGTGACTGTCTCTAGATCAGTAGCCTTTTTTTTTTTGGCATTTATACATATAACAGCTTGGATCCTGCTCAGTCCTTCACAACCCTGTGGCTCGTGGGTCCCTGTTTCTTCAGTAAAAATGAGGATGCTGTGTATATCCTTTCTGGAGAGTTTTAAAAACATTAGTCAAAAATTATATCTGTGGGCACCTTCTGTGTGGCTTATCCTCAGGAATGAATGAATTATTACTCTGGAATTTCCAGAAATCATGTCTCCTACCTTGATTCCTTCCTCTATTTCATCACTTATGCATTGCAATATTTAATGGCAAACTCTTTCTTCTTCTGATTATAATTTAGGAACCTGTCTGCACTAATCACTCTATGGACATGTGCATCCCCTCTCAATGTCTTCTTCACTCTGAAACAATTCTGAGAGGTGTGAACACCTTAATTTCAACCTGAGAAGTAGTCTTGTGATGAAATTCAAGTTCTGTAGGCAAAGGAACACCGAGGGAAGGCAGATTTCTTCAAAGTCATCAACCAGCACCGTCCAATGAAGAGTTTAGCACTTAAGGAAGACTGAGTCAGGAGTCATCCATGAGTGGAAAAATAACAGGGAAAACTTTGAGTTCATTATTTTCTGAGCTCCTGGAACTCAGTATCTTCAGAAAATGTTGAGTGGTCAATGCATAACACCAGTTCATGCTTAAGTGTCCTTCTGATGCTATGGATGTTGGGTAACTGAAATTCAGTGATATGTTCTATTGTCAGCAATATATATCTGTACATGAATGTGTAGAGATGTGTTCAACAGAAGGGTTGTTTGGGTAGAAGGACAGGAAAACATACTCTTTTTATACCTCTGTCAGACTTCCATAATTGGCTCACCCTGACCGGACAGGATTTGTTATTTGTGGAGCAGTGGCTGCCTGGAGAAATGCCATGGCAGCCAGTTTAGCCTGAGTGTCTCACAAGCCTTCATTAATCACACCAGTGTGTGGAAAAGGCATTATCTTCATATATTACTGTCAGGGGCTGGTGGTATTCAATCTCCTAGGGTTGCTACATGCTTCTAAAACTCTACCTACGTGCAATTTGCTCTTCATTCTCCTCTTTCTCCTTTCCTTGTGTGGAGACATTCAGCATGGCCTGTGGTGCCCTCATTTCCTGCATCCCTTGCTAGCAAAGATATGAAATGGCAGAATTCTGATACCAGCCTGGGATTCTTTCACAATGCAGTGAGGTGGAAGAGGTGTTTTTTCAGTAGCAATTCAGCTACCCTTCAGTCTGTTTGAAACAGAAAAAAGAAAGAAAACAAGAACTTCTAGTAAAAGGAGAACATTATACTTCATTACAATATCCGCTAAACTTTCTTCATCTTACCTTCCCTGGAGATACCTGGAAGCATCTCTGTGTTTCAGCACTGCCTGAGCAACTCAGCAGAGGTTTCTGCTCACAGCAGATATGGGAATCAGCATAACCTGCCAATCTTTCTTTGCCAATATCTGCCCTCAGCAGGAATGCTGGCGGTCAATGAGTGCAGCACTTTCCCAGCAGCTGCCAAGGTAACTACGCAGGTGGTATTGTGATGGGAAAGAGGGCTGGCAGAAGGAATAACTTAAAGAAATAATTCAGGCAGCTCCAGCTGGCTTTGTCACAGAAGATGCCATTCCAGCACAGACCATTGGAAATTATGGGAACCGACCATGGGAGAGCAAAGCTCAGCACTGACTTCCCGAGGGAAAAGCTGTTGGTGCTCTGCACCTTCAGGGCATTTATAGTTTTTAATATATATAAATATATGTATAAATGATATATAAATATAATTTATATTTACTATTCTGTGCATAGCCCATCCTCCTGCTGTCTGGTGCTGCTGAGCACTGTATCCCAGGCTTGTAACCAGCCCTTTTTCTTCAAGGTGGAAATGATGCTTTGATGGAAAAACCATAAATTTTGCCCCAAAACAAATAAAAAAGGATTCTAGCTTTCCTTTTTTGGGAGGGAGGGACACCTGAAAATGAGAGGTTTTAAACTCTCGTTTAAACTCCAAAAAATTGGAGGTTTTGGAGAGAAAAAACTCCAAAATTATTGATTTTGAAACCTTACAACTTCCAAGTCCATCTCCTGAGGGATCCAATAAGTGGAATGCTGAGTGGCAGTAAAAATTTCATATCAAATACATGCAAAACGTGATTAATTTAAAAACAAATCTTTGCACTTCAGATCTTGGACTCTGACATAAACTGATATGATAACAGTGGTAAAAAAAAAAACCTCTAAGTTTATTTCAGCCAACATGTGGAAGGGTTTGAAAAGCATTAGCTCAGAGTTTGAGCCCTCAAATAATATTGAGCCTTCCTACTTCAAGTGGTGCCATTTTTTAACAGAAGAAACTGCTTAATTTGACTCTTATCTTCAGAGGCTTAAACAGGAATTTGGTCTGAGAGGACTGTGCAAGTTCCCTTGCCAGTGTTGCTTGCTGTGTTTTATGAGTGCATGTGATGACCTGGGTGACTTCTTACAGGCTGTTTGCAGCATGATTACAAAGATAAATGAAACATGATTAGAGATGTTAAATTCCAGTGTCCTCTCATTGCACACTAAGTCATGAACTCTACTGAATAACAACAACAAAAAAATGTGGAAAGAAAAGCGATCTGAAGTGCATCTCTTCTACTAAGGGCGTATCATCATTTCAATAAATGCTTTCTATTATGAGTTCTTTTTGCATCTGCTTATGAAAAATTAACAGAAATTGTAAACTGTGCTATAAATCCTCACTGAAATGAAATGTCTGGGTTCTGAAACCAAAAGAGACATACTTAGATCAACAAAAATTTTATTCCATGGAACTCAGAAATACAGTTTTTAAAAGAACCCAAAGCCAAAAAACTACAAACAACAACAAAACAAGACCCTCCTCTAAACTTTTTTTTTTTTTTTAATCTGTCTTGCAGTTCTGGGAGAGGAAATTCTGCAAACTGACTCTGAACTCAGGAAAGGGAGGTACCTGCAAACTTGCTGTGCTGAGGGAAAATACAGTGACATCCAGGAGACTCGGTGCTCAGTCACACAACAGCTTTGCAAGATGCAGCTCTCACCCAGGGATCTGCAGGACACTTTTACCAACAAGCAGAGTTTACAAAGAGCAACTGCAGGCAAGCATTTAAAAATTGTTAATATCAAATACCATCTTTGTACCAAAGCATCAATGCGTGGAGTAATTCCTTTGCATTTGCCCAGAGAAAATGTTTGTTTTTTCTGCTTCAAGAACTGAGCAAAGGTGAAAGGATTTGTTCTGCCTTTCCTAACTTCTCTGCTGAGCATGTTTTTTTCTAGACAACTTGCATATTGAGTAGCATTTACTGTGCTTTATTACTATATAAATGTGCTTGTTGGTCTTTTTCTGCCGCTTAGCCCCTGGTATGCAAAGTTTTAAGTGACACCTTATGCCCTGTTAAGTTGCTAAGTCCTACAACAGCATCTGGAAATTATATCTGTCTCTCTAGGTGGATTCTTGGAAGAGAATTCACTATAACTGTAATTCCCCCTTTACCTTCCTTCCCAGCCTTATCTCCTCTGAGACCTGACAGGGGAAAGTAAAGACAAGTTATAAGACAATTGATATAAAAGCTGTGTACATGTAAATATAAGTTACTGCACATAAAAGGAAGGAAAATCAAAATTAGAACAGTACTGGGAGCTATGTGATGGGAAACCTGGAAGGCTTTTGTTCCATCTTGCATTTGAAGCATAAAACAAGAAAATTGCCGGTAATGGGAATCTTGATCCAGGCAATGAAAACCAGGGATGTACAAGGGAGAGAAGAGCCAGACTGAAAAATTAGTGAATAATTCTGTTTCTCTGAAATGAATTATTATTATATAGACAAAAGTTCTTACAGTTAGCATGGGTAGACAAAAGTTTCAAAAGGAGTTCATGTTAGACAAAAGACATGCCTGAATCTTTGCATCAAAATAACACTTCCATGTTTATAGCTCAGAGTTAGTCACTAGAGTTTGCCAGTGTGCTCTGTGTGGGTTGGGAATAATGATTTCTGTGAGACTGTTATGGTCTAGCTGGGAAAAATAGTGCTTCTCACGTGAGTTTTGTCACTCTAAAATACATGGGCAGCTGAAACTGCCTGGAGAAATATTGGTTGTAGATAGCTGCATTTGGTGACTTGGGCTGCTTAAAAGAAGGTTTAATAATTCACATTCTTTATGTAACATGTTATTGACTATGCGTTAAACCCACACAAAGGTAGAGCAGCTGATGGGGCTGGAAGCCATTTGGATCCCACCTCTGAAATGGAGCGAAGGGTTTATATCTAATCCCCCTGCATCTGAAACAGAAAACATACGACTTCAGATCAGGAGTCAGGACAGCAGCACCGAATAGGCCATGATAGAGGAAGCTGGGCCATAATACTGCTTTGAGTACTTTTATTGTGGTGCTGCAGGGAACAGTGCCAGGCTGGTTTTGACTTCTCACTTTATCTGAATTGTTACCCAGTATTATGACCTGCACTGTCTTAGTACAAAGGGTAGTAAAATCCCAAACATGCAGCCCTTAGTATTAGCATAGCCAAGCCCTGTGTAAAAACTCACAGTAAATCAGCCTCGCTGTGGCCAAACCACATGTAAAAGCAAGCTGTGAAACAGACCCAACATGGCCAAACCACATGTAAAAGCACTCTGAAAACCACCCTCCACACAGCCAAATTACACAGAAATCCATGATGCAGAGCAGTCAGGCTTTTTGTGTTTATTGGAATAACTCAAGGGCTGTGGAGAATCCCCTTCAAGTCACCTTCTCTCCCACGTAAGGTTTGAGCAAACCGGACAGACCCACTCCCAAGTCTTAAGTCATTAAGGTAGGAAAAGTGGCTCCAGACGGAATTAAGAGCAGCACAGTGGATTCAGGACCAACCTGCTGCAGGCTGGAAAGTAGTGAATGAGCAAAAGAACCAAGCTCAGAAGGAGCAAAGGACTAATTTTTACTTTTCTGCTTCAGACAGAACTGGTTTTGCTGAGTGATTCCTCTTAATACATCCTACTAATGTCTCTGACCACTTAGAGAGGATAAGTCAGCCAAGGACCAAAAGAAAACCCCATCTGGCTCTCTGTGATTGATCTTTCCAGCTAGAAATGAGTGAGATGCAATTAGTAATCCCATTTTCACTTGTCCAGACTTCAAAAAGCCATCTTAGAGGTTTTATTAGATGAGAGGGAGCCCCTGGTGGCCTAGTGGTCAGAATGCGGCGCTTTCACCGCCGAGGCCCGGGTTGGATTCCCAGCCAGGGACACTCCCCGGGCAGGTGGAGCTCGTTAGCCCTGTAAGGCAATCCACCTACATCCTGAGGACCTCGCTGCCACCGTCCAAGCTCGCTTGGCCCCGGCAGATGAACCTTAGGATTAAAGGGTGGGCTCAGTTCCGCGCACACTGTGTCTCACCTAAAAAATCCAATGCGCAGGCTCGAAGGCGTAAAGACCTTCCCCGGATCTTCGTTCGCCAAGACTGGCCATTATTATTATTATTTATTATTAGATGAGAAAGAAAATGATGAGAGCTGAGCTTCCAGTTCACCGATGTTTTGTTAACTTGCAACATGCTGAGCTTTTAAATGGCTTTTTGTGACACATTTCATGTGTTATCCTCCTTACAGTTAGTTATTAATGAAATATTTTGGGGGGTTACAGACTTTTTCTCACAGTGAGTCTCAAAGCACTTTACAAAGGAGTTCAGTATTATTTTCTGAATTATATTAAGGCATGAAATGACCTGCCAGACATGCAGGAGGTCAACGACAGAGCCCAATGTGGAACTGGCATCTTCTGATCCCACATTTGCAGCTACTGAATGTTATTCTCAGTTATCTGCTGCACTGAGAAGTCCCAATAACAGCTGTTGTTTCTTGCTCTCTTAATGGAAATCTGGCAAATAAATGCTGTCTGTGGGAGCAGGTTTTCTTTTATCAGTGCGAAATATCCAATTCTCCAAAGCCAAAGGAGGGTTGCGTCGGAAAAGGCTGCTCACAGGAGCTGGTAGGAACACATCTAAGGGTGTGCTCAACCAACAAGAGTTAGTTTTGCTTTTCCCTTGCACTGTTTTGTTTGAACGTGTCGCTGTTTAATATGCCAGTAAGGAGTTTGGGAGCTGACTTGTGTGAGATAATCTGGGATTCCTGGCCTTTGACACACGGTGTGGCTGTTGAAATCAAGGTCATAGCTTCCCCCTATGTAAAACAGCAAGGCTTGACTGGCTGAGGTGGAGAAGTTTCAGCATATGTGTAAGCCAAATTTTGCCTAGGGGATCAAATCTGGATTCAGTGTAAGGGGCTTTTAATCTCTTAAAACCACTTTTAGATTCAGAAATTAATTTATTTCATCAATAGATTTATCTTTTTCCATTTCCAGTCCCCTGGCTGAGTAATCTGTCAGGATATCGATGCCATAACTTATTCACACACTTCACTAAATCCTCTAAATGCAACATTTGACAATTCATTTTTCCCTTGCTCATTTCAGGCTTGTCTTTGCAATTGTGCCTGATTGAGCACTACCAAAAATTACAGACTTGTGGAGCCAGACTGGCACCAAGCAGTTCCAGGATAAGGTAAGATGCCTGCTTATATGGTTCCATATATTAACTACGGCCAGGTGAAAAGAGGGTTCAAGAGCAAGCCTTGAAACATGTTTTGCTGTCATCTACACCTTTCCTACTCCTGTGGAGAAAGGACCTAATTAATATGATTATGTTTATTATTATTATTGTTGTTGTTGTTAACATTATGGAAGAGTTGATATTTTGAGGCAGAACAAAAATTCTCTGCAATATGTGAAAAGGCTCATTATTATCTCTACAAAGTATCAGCCACTGTATTTACCATTAATGTGACATACTCATGCAAATTATTTTCCCAGGACACCAATGATGATGATTGCAAAAGTGCTCAAAGCAATATGTGAAATAAAATAGCCCTAGGTCTCAAAAGTGATCTTGCAAAGCCCAGTGATGTTATAATTACATAGCACAGCAATGACTCTGACTAGAAGGAAGAGGCAGGACAGCAAGGGAGGGAGGGAGACTATTGTTGTTTGGCATGGAAGTCCTGGGTAAAATCCTGGATGGAGTTTTCGTATTGATTTGATTTTCTTTTTTAATTGTTTTAAGAACGGGAGAAGACAAGTGGAGAGGAAAAAAACATGGAAGTGTTTGAATGTGGAAGATTTGCTTTTGCTATCTGGGATTATGCATTTATATTCTGTACATTGCTTCTGTGCTGTTCTGCTGCTCCCTGTTATATCTGTCAGTGTGCTTTTATGTCTCATTATCTTATGGGCTTTAACAAAATATGTGAACTTAGGAACAAAAACCGGAACGAAGTCCATATTTGCTCTTGCTAAATCTTATCTCTTTAATATAGAAGGCTAATCGTGAACATGTCCACTGTGTGGTTAAATATATTCCTTCTGTCTCTGAAAATTATAATTTATAATTGGCTTTTAACTATCTCCACCACCACCAAATCAACATGTAAAAGTATTTTCTTCTGCTTTATGAAGCTAGAGGCTCTGCAGATCATAAGGTAGATAGATTCCTATCTCCCAAAACACTTGCCACTCCAATGCTCCATCACATCACTGTGGATAGAATTAGTTTTTTCCCACTTGCAGCTCAGTGGGAAAATCTTTCCTGGATCTCAGCAAACGCCCCAAGCCAGGGCCTGATTTGGCAAGGTCAGACTGAAAACATCTCTCCACACTTACTTAAAGCAAGGCACTGCTCAAACTCTGCTTTGTCCAGCTGTCAGAATCCTGAGGTGGGAAGTTACTTCAGCCACAAAGACACAGAGATTGATCAACTAGAAATACATCCATCGGATTTTGGAAGCTGAGGTGTCTCGGGATCCTTCTCTCTAGGCTTTTCAGCAACCATCCCTGCCAGAAATACAACCAACACCCATTCTTTTATTAGCCCCTTTGGTATCTAGTAAGACTGAGTTTGACAGCACCAGCTCCTGGATTGCTGCTGCAGCAGCCTGCTCTGCTTGTACGCTCTTGAGATAGGAGTCTGTGGGCAGGACCTGCTAAACACAGGGACACTGAGAGGAAGGGGCTCACAAGTGTTTCCTCTTCAGTGGGAGCTGGGAAAGAAAATTTAGTCGAACTACTCTACTGCTCTCGTGAGTCCAGGGGAGAAAACCCACGAGGATAACTTAGAGAAAGATAATTTAGGAGTTCAGAGCCAGTGTGTCTGTGAGACAGCAAAGCCTCTTCTGTCTCGCCCTGCTCACCTTTAACAGATTCAAAAATTAAGCCTGAACCTCCCACAAGTCCTTAAATCTGAAGGAGTAAGAGCAGAGCTTGATCATCTGCTCTTGGTCAAGAGTCGTAGAGCACTGAGAAAATTGTGTTTCCTGATGGGTGAGCTGATGAGTTGAAGCAGGAGTGAAATAAACAGGAAATTCTATGAAAACCTACGTGCAGAGAATTTTCTGACTAGCTGCAATAGGCTGTCAAAATGGGAACAAATTTTCACTTCCATCAAGCTTTTCTAAGGGCATAACTCAGACCTCTATTTAGATAAGTGGAGTGATGCACTGAGCTTGTGGCATTTGAGTCAGGAGCAAGAAAAAAATCCACCAAAATTATAAAAACATATGGTTAGGACTTTCCTCCCCCATTAAAAACCCCCTAACCTCAGCGACCTTGATAAAGAGAACTTCTTTCACCTTACGCCCTCCAGTTTCTCATCCAGTCTTCAATCCTTAGGGCGTGCCCTCTGCCTTCATCTTTATTTTTTGGACAATCAGGCCTATTTCTTGTTTGCCTCTGGGGCAAATTACCTCAAAATATTGGCATTCGGAAAGTTGGATGGATTTGCTTCAGGAAGGGAAGATGCCCAAATAAAAAGGAAGTGCTTTTGAATGTACTCTAATTATCCCTGCTTCTTTTTTAATATCTCTTGCATTGTTTCAATCAGAATTAGCCCATTTCCAGAAATATTTAATGACCCCATTCTTATTCTTGAATGGTTTTATCTCCGAGTCTGTAACTTGTATTTTGGGTACTCCTGAAAACAATTGAACCCTGGCTCCTTGGAGACTGCTTTCTTCTGGAAAGATCACCACCAGACCCACAAGAGATGGGGGAAAGCCTGAAAGTGCTACTTAATAGTGGCATTCTGTATAGTACTTCCCCCAGTGGCAGGCTTGCAGCAATGTTTAACAAAAAAAAAAAAAAAAAAAAAGTAATTAAGACATTCACGTCAATCAAAGCAGCTAATCAGAACAAAATGCTGATTTCTGTCTTTGTTCTGTTTCTCTTTGGATGGCAAATAGTTGCTGATATGTGTGCTGGACTTCTAATCCTTTAATGGGGGCACAGGCTTTTGAAGACTCCTTCTCAGAGGTGCTATTACCAAATATATGCTTCTAATTTAACTTCTCATGCCGTATTACAGTAGCCTGAAGCCATTTTAGGTGTTGGGTTTGTGAGAAAAGCCCAGTGTTGATGTTTATCAGATGACCTTTTAAAGGGTAATGTGGGGGTTATCCATTGGCATGATTAAGACCATATGTAGGTGACTTTTCCCAGACATTTCTTCCCGCTTTTCAAAATCCCACCTATTTTTGCCCAGACTCAGCCAGGTACCTTTCATCTCTGGTATGTTCATGGGCATTACAGGATGGGACTGCAGCAAAGTGTTTACTCCTTTGGAGTCATTTCTAGAAAAGTCAAGAAAATTTACGTGCAACAATATCTAATGTCAACACAACACTACTGCAGATAAACCTCAACTTCATTTTTTAACATTTCAGATGTTTACAGCAGTTTTTCCTTTTTCTTCTCCCCTCCATTGTTCCTTTTTACAAAGGCTTCTCAAAAGACTATGAAGAAGTGACTTTTCTCTGTGAAATTCAGGTTTCAGTGTTCACAGGATGACCTTGCAGGGATGTCCTGCTATGAAGCTGCTAACAGACAGGGTTTTGAAGAATCCATTATCTCTTCTACAGACAAGACTGTGAAATTGTTATTTTGCCGCTTTGCAAGCTCAGTATTTCACTCATGGCTCATCATGGGAGAGTACTTGCTAGAGATATGTTGCTAATGTTTCCCCTGAGAACTGAAAACATGTTGTTATCAAATATTGTTTTGTTCTTTTTCCAGGCAGATGATCTTTGTGTTACTAGATCTCTGCACCACCAGCTGGGATTGAAAAAAGAGATGGCATGGTAAGAGTCACTGCAAAGCAGGGTTCAATACTGGTGGAGATATAAAGGAGAATATGGTGCTTAGATGTCAGGCAAGGAAATAGGCACAGAGGCAGGAATTCAGAGCAACTATGAACCCTTTTAGAGGAAGAAATAAGGCAAGTACATAATGAAGTCTTTAGGTGTAAAAACTGTCCTTAAAAGGACTTCTTCAAAGGATCACGACTTTTGTTCTTGTAAGTAGCTTTTACAACCCAGTATTTTGAGATGAAGTTACAGCATGGATTGTCTAAAATAAATGCATCTTGAAGCAATTCAGTGTTGAGCAGCTGGTGATATTTTCTGCCTCAGATTTATAATTCTTTACTAGGAAGTACTAATTGCTCCTCTGTCACCATCCATATTGGTGTTGAGACATGTTTAGGAGATGCAATGGAGAAAAAACGAAGAAAATGTTATGTATGTGCAGCCTTCAGAAAGAAATTAAGGGAGAAGTAGTATGTGTGATACAACATAAGGTACTAATAACACAGGAAAAATAACTTCATTCCTGCTGAATTATTGGAGGCTTTTTCATAAGTGTCAGATACTTCTTAAAGTCTGGTTTATGTGACAGTAAACTGCAGTCAAACTCAAATTCTTATACTTGGTATGAGGTGTAACAGTGAGATGTTTGGACTGTGACATAAGATATCCGAATAAGGGAGGCCTGGCTCTCATTTCCGCTTGGAATGCTATGAAGTAGTGCTGTATTTACATCAGAAGATGAAGCACCCATTTCCCTGGGGGTAGGATGGTTGTGTCTAGAATCACTTGCTGTTTCAAAGCCATATCATGCTGGGGTTACCGAGGGCTCCATTGTAATCAAGTCACTGCTCATCAGACCTTCTGTGGCAGCTGACCCTGCGAGCCCTGCACATGGCATGTGCAAAAACCCAACTTCTTCACCTCTCTTCCCCTGTGGGCCAAAGCCAGTGGCACGGCTGGCATGTCCTGCAGGCTGAGAGCTGTGCAAGTGAGCCGTCACCACCACAGGGCCAACATGCACTTACATGTTGAGCCACAGGAATGTGATTGTGAGGCAGAGCTTTTCATCAGCTCCTACTACAAAGGCAGAGTGCTGCCCCACTGAATTCAGGGACAAAACTCCTCTTGACTTGGACACAGACAACATTTCACCCATCTGAGTGAAATGCCAGCCAGCCTCTGAGCCCTCAAGCCTGGCTGCAGAAGGTACAGTTCATGACTTGTCTGTTCCAGAGGACTGGGAAGCTTTCAGGTTTTGGAGGAGTTTGATCTCAGCACAGTGACCACAGAGGCCAGCAGTCATGTTTTGCCTTTTCCATGGCATTAGCTGCTTATCTTAGAAAACATTACACGAGTTGGGGCTTGGCTGGAGAACACTTAATGGATCTCCCTTTAGTCCAAATATATGAATTATGTTCAAATGGCTTGGGAATGGCTTGTCCATAAATTCCAGTAATAACACTGAATAATACTATCTCACCAGTTGTACCTCTCTCCCTGTTTGTGTTCCCCAGTAGCTTGCAAAAGCTATCAACAACAAATTAAGGGGTGGGATTTGGCGTGGGGATTTGGGCTTCTTAATGTGAAAGAGGGCTTTGAAAAACTCAGTCTTAGCAAACAGCAGCTAATAATAATGATAACAATAATAGAGATAAGCCAATTCATATCTCCCCACCCAAAATACTTATATAATGAATTAGTTAATTGTATTTTATCTTCTTCAGATGGGTGGGTTGGCAGCCTTTGCTTTGCAGCAGACCTGGGGGAGCTCTCGTGCAGCCTGATGCCAAGAATATGTGTTAGTTCATATTGTCTTACTTGCTTTGAGTTTAAGGTGGTGAGAGGAAATTCCCCAGCAATCAACCCTAAGTGGTTTTGCAGCGAGGAAGTCTTTCAGTGCTTGAACATTGCTTAGCAGAGAAGGGAGGAAAGAAAAAACCCCTTTATCTGCCTTTTGTAATTCGGACATTTGTCATATATCTAGAGAGAAGCATTAAAAAAAAAAAGAAGCAAGCCCAAACATTAAATGTACCCAAATTAATTCCGGTGTTATTTTATCTGCCTAATTGGGCCTAAAAATAGCCTTTGGGAAGGAGAACCAGCAGCCTTGAATGTCTGAAGCAATTTGTAACAATTATTTCTCAATGTACCAGTTGCAAGTGAAAGCCCTTGCGTGAGTACCTCCATTAGCCAGGTGTCAGAGCTCTCTGTTTTCATTACAGGCTTTTCTCTGGGAACAGGGTGTGTGTGTGCACCAGAAAGCACCAAGGAGGAACCCGAGCCTTGGCGGATCCAGGAGGGTGCCGAGAGCAGCTCTCCAAGAAAAGTTACTGCCTTCGCTCCTCTGTCATCACCAGTCCCTGAGAGCAATCACCACCCACCAACAATTCCTTGAGATAAGCCCGAGCCAGCTGGGAGAAGAAAGCCTGTGATATTCCCCTGCCTTGCTGAGTAAGTATTCCATAACAATAATACCTTGAACTTTTACAGCACCTTTTCATACCAGGGTCTGAGTGCTCCACAAACATTCATTCCCCAAGCCTCATACCACCCATTCAAGGAAACCATTTTTTTTCTTTTAATTGTCCCACTTTTTTTTAGGCGAGATCTTCCATAATGCTCAACATCCCTTGCGCCTGCACTAGAGAAGTTATTTTCTTTGTGCAAAAGAGCTGCATTATCTGGGCTCCCCTTTAGATGCCTGTGGCAAATACCAGTAATGCTTTCCCAACTTTTGCTCTAAAAGACCTGGATTTCTGCATGTCTACAAAAATAAAGCTCAAAACCTTGTAAACGCCTTTCTTCTGTTTCTAACCAACAGGAACTCTCATGAGCCTCCGATGAGAATTTTTTTGACGAGGCAAAATTTCATCACCAACATCCAGTTTCAGTCAGACTTTTCTGTTTTCTGTAGCCATAATTCTTTTTTTAGCTGATGAAAAGCATTACAAGAAATGTAGATATATTTGGTTTTTTCTTCAGAACTATTTTCTGTGGTGCTATTCTATTTGGAATTAGAGCAAGAACATACTTGTCTCAGACACAGACATACAATAGATAAATAAAAAGGGAGATGCTACTTCCCAGATAGGCATGGCATTGTGCTTTGCTACAGCAGGCAGCAGGATTAAACTTTGATTTTCATCTCCTGTCTGCTTTCTCAGTGAGAAAACACAGTCTAGGCCAATTCTGGAGTTGATCTGTCTCTCTGGAAAGTTGATTTTAAAGTTGTGCCAAATGTCAGTGAAAAATCACTGTTAAGTTTTCCACAGTAACAATAAGAGACTCTCGCAGGGAGGGTGAGTTAAGAGTGCACTCTGCAGCCCAGAGGATAATAGAAGTGCCTTCCAGTCTGTTTGGGGAGTACACACATTTTAATTTCTGTGCAGCATTCATAGTATTTAGCTCTGCCCTGCTCCTTCTCTGGCCACAGCATCCAAAGGGTAAAGCCTTTAAGCTTTACATGGGACACAGCATCCAAGTCCTACTCCAAAGTGCAACAATCCTCTGATGCCTTCAGCTCCCATTTCTCCTAATGCTACTAAAAATAATAAATCCCCTTGGCCTGTTTAATTTTGGGGCACTGTAACTATGTTAGTTGGAAATACAGTTATCACTTTGTTCCTCTTCCCGAAGTACACCAAAATCTTTGGTCATTCAAATCCCATTAATTTGAGGCAGATAATTCAGATACTTGTTGCAGTGACCCTGATCTCTTAAAATTGAAAAGTAAACTTCAAATAGACAGTTGCTTATTCAAGCCCAGCTTCTAATCTTTTGAGATTTGCCCATCACAAATCATAAGTGCAATGTGGATGAAAGGGGGAAATGCAGAGTGATAGAGTCAAGTTAAAAGCTATTAAATATATAATCTCTTCAAGTAAGGCTGGAATAACATGGAAATAGGATATAACCTGCTGATTAGTTGAACTTCCTTTAACATGTACTCCTGGGAAAAGAGAGAGACAGTAAAGACTAAATTAAAACCAAAAGAAAAAAAAAAAGAGAGAGAGACAGAAGAAACAGAACTGTAAGCCTTTGAACTGCTGGAAATATGTGCCCTCCAAATCACTTTCTTAACTTTCCCTGTAACTCAACAGCTGTGTTTCTCACAGCACGCATCTCGGAATGGACCAACAGCGGTGACTGGGCATGAAAGAGTAACACTGATGGAAGGTGTGTGTGGAAGGTGCTAATCTTTTGCCATACGTATAGGTATGTAATCGCTTAGCAGATATCTCAGATTCTGAAAAGACAGCCATTCATTTTAAAACAAACACCAAGCTCACTGTTGACAGCAAGCTCTGATCAGTTCATAATTTAGCTTTAGCTCTCAAAAGATCCTCGTCATTAAGTTAAAAGGGTGTTGAATTTGTGTAAGTCAGAATAGCCCCAAATTTCTTGCAACTCAGAGTGCAGCTGAGCATCAGTGTCCTCTAACTGAGCTTCTCTGTTACTGCCACTAGAAGGTGACTCTCTTCTCTCTGGACAGTCAGTGCATCAGTAAGACAGCTGAAGGTGAAATGATAGAAATCAATCTGCCTCTCATTAGCGGGATGAAGAGAAGCATTCCAGGGAGAGGAATCAATGAAGGGGTGAGGAGATGTGCTAAAAGAGGGATTGAAGAAGGAAGTTAATACTTTCTCAGATAGTTGAGAATAAACTTTGGAGGACTTTAGGATAATGGTGTCTCACGTGAGCAGTGTTATTTACATTCTAAGTATAAACATGCTGGATAAAACGAGCGCAGGTAAGATGCCTCGTGTCAGGCTGCAAAGTGAGGCAGGTGCTTTTATGCTTTTGGAGATTTCAAGGGGTTTTAAAATAAGAGCCTCACATTTTTCACATAATGAGGATGGGTGTCTATAGGTGTGCTGGAACTGAGCCACTGAACTGGCACAGACATTCTGTAGACACAAGGTATATTTGTGTGTTTATGCTTGCCTGAGCTCACACACACAAGCCCACACAAACAGCATGAAAGCCACTTATACATATTTATTTCCCTTTTTGCTGCTGAGTAGAATATTCATTGCCGTATTTGTAGCCCGAATTACTTGCAAGGAGGAAAAAGTGATTTAGCAGAAATAGAGATTAGGCAATTTTTCACTCGAGATGCAGTGAGAAGTGTATTATTGAAGTGGTTCTGGAACAGCAAGTGTGGACACAAGAAGGGGTCTGGCTGTGCTTCTGGGGAGCCACTTTTCCCAGGCCAAGCACCTTGCATTTCTCACAACACAAATATAGCATTGCTGCTTCTGGGCCATGGGCCAGCTCATTGCAATGCAGTGCTCCAGAGAGGAAGACGAGGCAAGACAATTTGCCATGACACCTTTTCCATCTTGCTGCCTTAGCTCACTGCTGCACTTACAGATGGCCAACATTTGTGTCTTAGACATTTGCCTTGCAAAATAGAGACTTTTCTGTAAGAAGTATTTAGTGCTGAAAAATATTTCCCTTAAATTTAAATTTTCATATTGTTTTGATTTTTGGAAAACATTTTGAAATTTCAGATGATGTTTTTTCTCCTTTTTATCACCTTCCTTCTTTCTCACAATCTGTTTTCTGAACACAGTGGATATTTGCCAAGATTGAAGGATTCACTGTGTGTCATTTTCTCTTTTTGTTTCCAATATTTTATTATTTTTCTGATTATTAATAGCTTTACCTATACTGTTAGTGCAATGCCTTCAAAGTTTGACTAGCACAGGTTCTCAGCATCCTATCACACCTCTCCATAAACTAAGTACAAGACAAAAGATTGTATTGGAATCATCTTTTTTTTTCTTCTTTACCTGAAGTTTGTAAAATTAACCAAATACACATAAAAATAGGTAATCATTTCTTAAAATTTGGACATAGAAGTTTTTCATGCAGTCAGCAGTAGAAGCTAATATTGTGAAAGAAACAGAAGAGAAAAATTTAAAAAATATTTTGGGTGAAAGACTACACTTTGTCTCTGTTTGAACTCTGAAATATAAATGACTTCAAAATAAGATGAGTCTTTACATGATTCCACTAATTGTGCCTTGTACACAAAAGTTGAGAGTAGGGTCCTGACGGGCTTTGGGTGAAAAGCAGCACTCCAAGTTCACACGAGAACAAGAAACCTCATCTCTTCACACTTTGGTTACATCCTGAGTGAGACTGAAAGGAGTAGTTTTCAAATGCCTGGTGAACTGGAATTTCTGAGAATATTTTCTTATGAGTACACCAGAACATGTTATTTCTAAAATAAAGCCTGTTCCCTCAGAGCTCCAGATTCCTGGGCCTGCAGCAGTCCTCAAGGAATCAAGATGTACAAGCTTTGCTGCTGAGTGTATTTGAGATGTCCCAGTTGATTTTTTTGGTGGGACTCGTTGCCAGGCTCAGCGCCAGCGTCAAGACATCAAGATGAGTCCTTTCAGCACAGTGAATCTGTATTTTACAGCTTAACTTTGCTTTCTAAAAAAAAAAAAAAAAAAAAGGAGTGTGTGGACTTTGCTCCGCTCTGTTTAGAGTATCCAAGATATTTGTTTAAAGATTAGAGATTTTGACTGATTTCAAGGCTCGCTCTGATTCCGGCTTGTCTCATGATTTTTGCTTGTGGGTTTAGTGTTTTGTAGTGACACAAACTATTTCAGGTCCTGCAGAAGTACTGTGTGAAAAGACATGGATTCTGCATGTCCTTCCAAAAGGTTTGTAATATGAAGGAAATATTGTTTGTTTGTAGTGAAGAAAAAGCTTGTCACGAGAAAGAGAATATGAGGGGGATGACAAGTAATTATCCCCATAGAGTATAAATGAGGTATTTATTCCCAAACAGAGGAGTGTATCAGCTGTTTTACTAGAAAAGTTCATGGGTTTATGCGTGTCTTGCTAAGATGTTCATGGGCAAAGCTTTTCAAGCGCAATTCTAGAAAGCTGCTCTTGCATTTCTTAGCATCCAGATGATGGTTATACACCACATGTACAAGGTGGTTAATCCTCTGCCAGATTTTAATAATTCATGCCTATTATGAGCAGCTGATGGATTTTTTGGCCATCTATGTAAAGGTGGGAGAGGCTGCCATGGTCACCCACAGCCACCCAGGGCTGCATGTGTGACAATCACAGGGTGGTCACTCTGGTCACCCTGCTGGGAGCAGCGGCAGCTGCAGAGCAGCGCGGGAGGAAACGCAGAACAATCAGCAGGGAAATCCAACCCAAAATAACAAGCTGACCTTCACGAAAAGGAAAGGTCACTGCTTGAAAGCCTCTATTTAAGAGCAGAGGGGAGTTGAAAAACAGTGAGCTGAGTAGACTCAATGCCTCTGTCGTTCCAAGCAATTCCTTTTTTGTAAGGAAAACAATGCAGTGGAACAATGCGGATACTTGCAGCACTTTTGAGGCAGTAGATTAATTTTTTTTTTTTTCTTATGGAAAGTAAATTGGAACTGCTTCCATAAACTATAGGCACTGGCTACAGAAAAAAGTGGGAGTTTTTCCAGAGATTTAAAAATAACCACAGGTTAGGAGCGCGTTGGCAAAATGTTCTGTTCTCCCACCATAACATGGAAAACTCCAGGCAGCCTCAGCATCTGAGGAAGAGAAAGGCTATGAAAGCAGATTGGGAGACATAATATGGCAAACTTCAAATCTGCCAGATTTTGTTTTCGAAGCCAGTATTTGATGATAGGTTACCTCATGATGGGAATTGGATCGCAGGCTTTGCCAGCTGTTTGCCCAAACATTCGAAATCTTTCAAAACATTGTTCTCCATTAGACCACTTTATTCCAACAAATTATGCTACCGTGTACTGTGTCCCAACTCAGTCTGGTGCTTAAAGCTGCCCATAACTGAATATTCATTAATTCCAGGCAAACATCATGGCTTGTTGTGCTCATGCCCTGGCATGGGGTGCAAGAACACCACACCAATAAAGCACACTAAAAATCCCCAATGCATTAACTTCAGCAGCTGTAACTTTTTAAAGGCATTTACTTAAGTTTTTTGGTTTTTTCAATTGATAAAGGTAATGGTGGTGGTGTTACCTGATTCCTGACCCGATTACACCAGTGCAGCAGTCCTGCTGCTGGAGAGGATCCTTGTACTTGGAAAAGCTTATTTGATTTTTCTGGATGAAAATAAGCTGACCAGTATGCCCCAGTACACAGGCTTTTGTAAAGAGGATTTGGTCCTTTAAAGCAGCATTTATTTGAGTGTAGGTGAGTCTCCAATGAGTTAAAAGTCATAAAAATGTCGATATTAAAGCCAAAAGGCCTTTATTATCAGATAGATGTTAAAGAAAAAAAGACACTGATATTTCTGTGCTGGCTATCAGTGCTGGTAAATGCAAGTTTAATTACTCTCTATAGCTTTCATTTGGCCTACGTGGCTGTATGCTTCTTTTTTCCCTTCTCCCATCAGAAATATAACATTGCTGAGAAGCAGTGGAAATTTATAGGTGTTCCAGTATCAGTGTCCACCCTTCCTGTCCTTTGCAGTTGTGCATCAGTCTGCATGTCCTAGTTTTCCTTTGACTTTTGTAAATGAACATCTCTGAAGCTCAGAATGACTATAAATGACTTTTGGGATAAAAGTTTTGTCTTGTAAAGTTTTCTGGCAAATTGCTGGTTTTCAGCAGGGAAAAGCTCATGATAACTGAACTCTGAACCGATTCCATCAAGGTTTAAGCAGAGCAGAGCCAACTGTAACCTGGTTTCTTTATGACAAACCTCAGAGAAGAAGGTAAGTAAAGGGATTCAGAGCCACCTCCCTCTGAGGGGTTGTTACACTGCACAGTCGGCATGAATCCTAGCCCTGACTGTTCTCCTGGGTGGAACAGCCCTTAAATTCAAGATCAGACCCTTTGTTCTCCTCAGGCCAACCCTGAGGGCTCCCCCAGGGTCCCTCCCTTAGGACTCAGTGGGATAGGCACATACCTACAGCCTTCCTTCTTGGGAAGCAGCGGAGACGCTGTACTGTACAGCTGCTAGCAAACAATTTGGGTAGGACTGCTGTGGCAAAACCTGTGATGCTGACACTGTCATGGGTTTGCTCTGGCCCAATTTCCTCTCACTCCCCACACAATTGGTAAAAGTTGAGAGAAGGTTTATGCAGACGAAAGAGATCTGATTGGGGAAAATAACATTAGGATTTATTATTAGCAAAATAAAAACTAAAGAACTATATCTACAACAATTCTAATTAGGCAAAAGTATTATGTATTTACAAAAATACCCCTCCCCCCTTTGTATCAGTTCAGGAGGAAAAGCAGTCTCTTTTCTACTTTCAAAGCTACAGGTCTTCTAAACAATTCTGCAGCATTTGAAAGTTCCTCTTCTGTTATCTCTAGGATGACAACTCCGATTCGTCGTAGTTGGAACTGTCTTTCCCTTTCTCTTCTATGTTGACCTCAGGGCTGGGCCTCCCTCCCTCCTGGACTAAGGCCGAAGGCTGGGGGTTACCCAGGTCTTGTCGGGTCTTCCATGGACTGCAAGCGGACACTTGTTTTACCATGGATCTGCATCACAGAGTCACATGTTTCCTGTGGGGTCCCTTCCCGCAGGGACAGTCCTTGATAGATCTCTCCTGTGTGGGCCCATCCCTCAGGCAAGATTATCCATTCTCTGCTGCCCCTAAGGATCACAAATTCAGCTGCACCAGCCTGGATCCCTCACTGAGATCCCAAGATCCTACCCAGGCCGTCTCACTCCAGCGTAGGTCTCTCTCTCCGTGGGCCACAGTCCAGCAAGACTCTGTTTCATCTCAGGCCTCCCACGGAGTCATATGTACTTCATGCACTCCTCTGCTCCAGTGTGGGCTCCTTCATGAGCTGCAGAGAGTCGTCTTCACTCCTCAGCAACCTTCCACAGGTGGCAGGGATTTTTAGTTTTTCAGTCTTTTCCCTGCTGAAGGGAGAGAGAGAGAGAGAGAGAGAGAGAGGGGGGGGGGAGAGAAAGAGTTCTCCCCTCTTTGCGGTTTCTCTTCTCTCTCCTGCCGCTGCCAGCTTTGACCTTGGAGGCTTGCAGTTACCTCTCTGGCTGGAATTCCCTTTGTAGCATGTCTCGTCCAAGTTCTTCTTTTTTTTTCTTCACTCTGTTACGTGTCTCAGTTAGGGGTGCTTCAGTGCCACACCTGCCCCCGGCCCAGGGCTGGGGGGAGGAGGGAGGCCTGGCCCCCCTTGGGTTCTGCTGCTCCTCTACATGGCTCATAATTTTATCTGCTCCACCAGCCTTCTCTTCCGTTTTTTTAAATATGTAATTGGCAGAGGCGTTACTAAAACTTTTGATTGGCTTTGCTCCGGTAATTCACCTAGAAAAAAGTATTTTCAGCCCCGAGGGGGGAGGGGGTTGCCAAAATCACGACGATGGCTCACTCACATCTCTTGCAGGCTGGTGTGGCAGCAAAGATTGCCGGTGCTGACGAGTGTCTGCAAGCCAGGAAAGCGGAATCAAAACCCAGGACCAGATTAAACCTTCTCTGAGCATGGATGGAGACTGGACCGACCCTGGCACATGGAAATGGACCTCTGCAGCTTAAAAGTCAGGTAAACTGTCCAGAGTGTGTGCTCAGCATAATCAGGTGACCTTCAGATTTTCAGGGCTAATGATTCTTGCACCTTCAAAGCTACAGTATCCCTCAAAACTCCCTGCCATGTCATATACATTAGAAAACCTGCCAGATAACCGCATCGGTGGGAGGAGGGGGCTGCAAGTAGGGAGCCATAAGGAAGACATGAGGATTTCAATAGTTTCTGAATCCTGAGGAATAGGAAGGGGTTCCTGAGCTAAGCAATGGAAAGCATGGTCATAGAGAGGCTTGGATGTTACGATTTAAGGTAGCTTTGATGAGTAACTGTGAAAGAAGGATAAAGAGCATTGTACAAGAGGCAAATAACTGTATGTAAGACATGACCTGGGGCATCATGCCAGGCTGTCACTTTCAGATTTGGAAGGATTCAGTGTTTTGTATGGCATGATTGAAACTTGAAAAATCATGTTTCCCCTGCAGTACAGGTGAGTGACATCTGGAAGTTTGTACACTGCCGTCTCTGTACACCTCTGTACACCTCTCCATCCCTCTCTGCTCTGTAGGCACAGCACGGAAGCAGCAGTAGGAGAGGAAGATTTGTCCCAGTGAATACACAAGCTGTGTGAGGTTATCTCAGCATGCAGCCTCCAAGCTCCAGCAGGACTCAGGGATCCAGGTACTGTCAAATACTTAGATTGTAATGACTGAGACCTGAGAACCCAGCATTGTTAGAGAACAACAGTGATTTCCAGCCATCTCTTTTGTCTAGCTTCCAGTTCTCAATCAATTTAATCACTGCTGGGCCTTTGCCCATCCTGTTGTGAAATGCTTCAGGGGTTAAAGAAAAACAGCAACAACAACAACAAAAGGATCAAACTGTGGTCTAAACCTCAGGAGGAAGAAAGCATCTGTCAGGACAAGCTCTTACCAGGAATGGCATAACGAACCCTTGTTTACTGAATCTTTCAAGTCTATAGCTAGTTCAAAGACACCTCACAGTCCTCCTCATTAGAGGAGCAAAGGAACAAAAAAGCCCTCAGTGTAACTCATTAAAAGCAGTAGCTTTGTGTGCTATGGTGTGGCAGGCATTTGTAGGTTGGATTTTTTCTTTTGCATCTACTAATGGTAAAGTTCTTTCCAAAGTGATAATTCCACCTCTGTATTGAAATGTGAGCAAAGGGGAACTTTCTGTATTGGATTTGGATTTATTCACATATTTCATAAATGGCTTTAACATAAAGATAACACACGCAGCGAGTGAGCGTGCCAGGAATTACCATGAGTGACAAAAGATCTTAAGGCAGTTAGAAGACAGTTTCCTCTTCAACATACTAATTTTTCTTGAAGAACCACATTAGACCAGAAAAGAGTTACAATGGCATTGCAGTTCCCTGGAGAGAAAATATCCAGGGAAGTGAAACAACGGCAGAATGGTGGCATTCACCTGCACCACAACTGAGAGCATCAGTCAAGGAAAGAGGACTGAACATTGCAGCATCTCCTCCATCTATCAAAAATTGTAATAGTGACAATCAATAGTTCCCTTTTCTAGAACACTGAGGTGGGGTTGAGGATAATAACCTTCAGGGGCTTGAAATTTCTTGCAGCCAGGGCTCCTCCTGCACCCAGGTGGTCATTGCTCACTGATCTCACTGAAAAGGTAGAGGCACACTGCAAAATTCCTGCTTGAGATCCCACTGAAGCACAGCTTTGGTTTTCAGGCATTTCCCCCCACACACCAGTACCTTGTATTGTTTCTGCAGGGGATTCATTATTAATTAATTCTTTCCACTTCTTTCTTTTCCAAAGACTATCAGTTGACATTCTCAGCCCCTTCAGTGCTCCCTGAGCTTCATATCACACCTGAACGCTCATTTTCACTGCCTGAAGGTCTTTTGCAACCTAAATGATTCTGTACTTCAGCTGAAGGGAAAAGCCACACATTGATTGAGTTTTGGAGGAAAAGACTGGATTCTTCAGCTGTAAATTTATCTTGTCTTATGTCTTCAAGGTTCACTCATATTATACTTAGCAAATGACAAAACAACATTGCTATTTATTAAAAAACAACAGTACTTTCATAATTTTGATGGAAAAACAATGGTACAGGGGTGATGATTATTAAATATAACTCCCACATCTTCCCCAGGGCCTGGGCAGAGCGAGGTGGAGCTTGGCTGTGGAGTCTCCCTGATCCTTCCATGGATATCAGCGTCTGCAGCACCTGGGGTCCACAGCAAAACTCTTTCCTCCAGAGGTGAAGAGCTGAGTCTATAATTTCAAGCAGGGTAATCGCTTTTCCAAGGCAATAACAAGTACTTCTCAAGACCAGCTGTTTTAAGATGGCTCAGAAGCAATTACAAAAATGTGGAGAAAAAGTTTGGTCCATGAATCTGGCTTCTGCACGTGGCAGGGAAGAGACACCTTTTGATAAAACACCACTGGACACTTTGTATTTTTAATTCTTCGCGTCTATCTGTGTTCCCACTCTAATCACCCCTTGCACTATTATTTTGCAAAAAGATATGTAGGAGATAAATTATGCCTACTCAGGAAGAAGAAATGGATTTTTGTTGTTGTTTAAAATGCAGCAGGTATGTTTTAAACCCTATAAACACACCAAAAGCTCGAGAGTGTGTACTGAAGTTTTCTGCAGGCACTGATTTCTTCTGCACTTTGTACTATCAGTGCCCTGGGGTACCAATTAGGCACATTATGGGGAGTGGAAGAAGCAGATCTGGGAATATGCCTTGGGTACAGCTCAGAGAGGTATTTTGAAGCCTTTGCATGCTGCCCTCACGTTACACACTGGCCTGCTGTTGCCATCTGCTGGAAACACCCGTTATGGATATTTCCAAACACAGTGAGCAGGAGTGTATCTGTTCTTATTACAGAAATACTCGAGGCTTTCTGTGCTTTTTAAGACAGGCTTTTTCCCTGTGGGTCCTGTGTGATCTGGCAAAGAACTATGTTTGCACCAGACTTACTTACAGTGTGCAGTGAACACACAGTGTCTGGGCAGAAACTGATTTCTTACATACTCACACCATGCTCTGAACAGTAAAACACCTTCAACCAAGACCAGTGTAAGACCAAAGCCACTCTTCCATCAAATGTCTCCTACTATAGAGGCAAATATTATCCTTCCAAAGGAAATTATCCTTCCTCTTTCTTGCAACTCTTCTGTTTCATGGCATCATAGAATGGTTTGGGTTAGAAGGGATGCTAAAAACCACCTAGGTACAATCACCCTGCCCTGGCCAGGGACACCTTCCCCTCAACCAAGTTGCTTTGCAATGCCCCCAGGTCTGTTGAGCAGAGCAATCCCATTCTCTGTGCATGTTCACATGGAGACCACACAAAATTTTACACAAGGCAAAGTCCTAAAGCTCCTGTCCCTCCCGACACATTAAATCAAGAATTTATTTCTACACTCCTTTCAATTATTTCCTTCTCAAATTATCATGCCTAGAGAAAATATTTCTACAGCCTGCTCCTAGGGGATTTTCAGAAGCATTGGATATAATTTCCTTTTCCCTCAGATATCTTTTCCTCGCAGCAGGAGTCCTCAAAAATCCTTTCCTTTTCTTAAAGATTCTGTGGCTAATCATCCTGTAAAATGTAAGAGCACATAATATTGTGGGACAGACAAAATCTCTCCTTGCTTGCAAGGAGCCTAAAGACAGACAGGTTGCTGGTTGCCACAGGCATTCTTAACACCATGTCATCAGGCCCCAGTTTAATCTATGAGGTGTAATTGCCATGGCATTAAATCCGTTGCTGGTGGCTGATCACCTCCAGCTTGCAGGATTACATGACTCTGAGCTGGTGCTAACAAAGGCAGGAAGGGTTTAGAAAATGCTGACAGGGCTTTCAAGTCTGCTACTCACAGAAGAAGTCAATGGGGTGTGAATATCCACCCCCTCCTCCCCCCAAAACTGAGAACAACGAGACCCATGACTGCACTGTCTCTAAGATATCCTTACACTGCCTGTGAACTGTCCTGTAACAGTGCCCTTGAATTCCAGAACAAGGGATGTTTAAGGCATAAACCCCAGCCAGAGGTGCTGGGGACTGCTTCAGGTAGCACAGGGAATTGTCACTGCCATTTCACTAGGAGCAGAAGGTGTAAAGGCAAGTTAGCCCAGACCCAAGGCAGTGCTGGCTATGTTCACTGACTTCTAGTTGGCTCAGCATGGGGACAGAGACAACTTGCACCTTTACAAGCCTATTTATTATTTAAAGAACCTCTATTAACCCTTGCTTGCAGAATTAAACATCTTCAATTACACCGAATTTATTTTCAAACAAACATACGTATCTACTCTGGAGTGTAGGACTTTCAGTATGAGGGAGCAAAGACTCTGTAACCTCTCTGTGCCATCCATACTATTACTTGATGTGAAAGTTGTACTGTTGTTAGTACATAAGCTTTAAAAGGTAGCTAAAATCATGTCTGAATGCTAGAAAGACAAGGGAAAGCACATATGATACTGCCCCTTCTTTGGTATAATTATTTTTCACTCAAGAATGTCCTGATGGCGGTCTGCTTTCATGTATTTAGAGACCCTGAGAGTTTTTGTTTCCCCCCCTTTAGCCTATGTAAGCTCTGTGTCCACCACCCCATCCTCCAGCAATGCCTTCCGTAGGCCTCCAAACCATTTCAGGAATGTGTCCTTATTTTGGCTTTGAACTCTGATCTTCTGACTTGCTACCCTTTGTTCTTACATGAGCAATGATGGTGAACCTCTTGGTTTTCATCCTTCTTCCTTTGCTCAGCTGGTTGCTTTTAGGACTTTAAAACCAAATATTTTGTCTTCTTGTGGATGGTAAAACCAATTCCTTGCAATATCCATGGAAAGATGAGCATCATGGTGTTGATCAGAGCAAATAATTCTTTCAACTGCATTTTATCATTTGTCCCTGGAATTTGCAAGTCCCCTTCTTCAGCTTCCCTGTGACCTTGCCCATGTTCTGTGGAGCCACCAGAGACCTCTCCAAGGCAGTGAGAATGTGCTTAACTAAATTGTGAAAACAGACAGTTAACCAAGTCAACAATTTTTGTCTGCACACTTATCCAACATGCTTTTGATGGCTCTGTTTCCCTGCACTGAAACTTTGTAGCACTGGAAAACTCTGGCAGTGAAAAATTCTTCAAGTGTTTGCACCTCTGCAAAGCAAATATTAAGGAAAATAGCGTAGCTCTCTCACAGACAACATCTCGTCCTTTACAGCATCAGAGGCACTAACCTGTTTGTGTGCCTAGCTTTATCAAGTTCACAGAATCATGGAATGACACGGTTCGACAAAGAAGACAAGAGATCTGCAGGGTTCGAACAGGGTTACAGATCCTAGGCAGATCTGCCTTTATTCAAAATGACTCCCCTTTTATAGGGGGAGTAAGGAGGGTTCTGCAAAAAGGGAATGAACATGTTGAATATGAGATAAGGAGGCGGGGGTTACATGAATATGGATAAGGTGTGTGGGCAAATAGCTGGATGAGGTAAGTAGGGGATGGCTATAACCTTATATAGAACGTCTGCATTGTAGCAAAAACTGACCAATAAGGAAACAAGAAGCCATCTGAGGGGAGAAACTTGACAAAACCCTGGGGTACAATGTGTTTTAACACACGCACTAACATTTTCGAAGACTCAACCCCAAAGTTCTCAAAATGCAGTCCATCAAACAAAACTGGGTTCTCCACTCTTCTCTTCTTTTTCTCCACTTGAGAAACAACTCCTCTTTGCCATAGTCACCTCCAACAATGGAATCGTTTGGGTTGGAAGGGACCTTAAAGAACATCTCATTCCAACCCCTCTGCTGTGGGCCAGGACACCTTCCACTAGACCAGGTTGATTGGAGCTCACTTCCAGCGTGGTCTTGAACACTTCCAGGGATGGGGCAGCCACAACTTCTCTGGCCATCTTATTCCAGGTGGGTGCCAGTGGAAAAAGAGACCCCTCTCGAGCTGGAGCAGAGGCCACTGCAGCCTGTGCAACCCATCACACAGCTTGTGAGGCGGGAAGGCCTTTTCCATCAAGCAAAAGATCTTCTGCAGGAAAACCAGAACAATGAAAAACCAGAGTAGCCTTCAGCTCTCCCAGCAGATTTGAGAACAAACTGAAGGAGGAGCAGTGCTGGCTCGGTGTCACAGCTCTGCAGACAGTGGGGATGGAGAAGCTGTGATAACGTGTCTCCTTGGCTGAGTCTTTAAAAATAAGGCACGCACTTTCTTGTTTTTTTCAAGCATTATATTTCTTAGGCTGAGGAAGTCAGGAAGAGGCAAAGCAGGCAGAAACATCAGATAGGTCTGGATAAAAAACTTGGCTAACCTATTTTTCCCCCCTCTTAAACAGCCAAGTTCTAAGCACTCTGCAGAGCTCTGCCTAGGAGGAAAAGCAGAGCCAACCATTGAAAAATGACATCTGAGCTCTGGTAAGAACCACAGCTCTCCCTGCCTCAGAGTGGGAACTCCTGAGGTTCTGTTCCCTGTGGTGGGAGTACTTCTCCTTCATTCAGGAAACTCAGAGACCTTATAAGTAACAAGCAGATAACTTTAGGTAACAAGAGATCTCCCAGTTAAGAAGCAATAGGAAATGGCCTCAGGGGACCACTCAGGGTGCCAGGGGAGGTTTAGACTGAATATTAGGAAAAATTTCTTCACTGAAAGGATGGCCAGGCATTGAAACAGGGAGCTCAGGGAAGTGTCAAGTCACCTTTTACATATCCCTGGAGATATTTAAAAGATGTGTAGATATGGCACTTGGGGGCATGGTTTAGTGGTGGGCTTGACAGTGCTGGGTCAATGGTTGGACTCAATTGTCTTGGACAGCTTTTCCAACCTGAAAAATCCTATGATTCTAAAAAGCCTTGACCCCTGCCAGTTCTAACACAGCATATGGATGTTGACAAAATGAGGCTTGTGATAGACACTGAAGGTGTCCATCCCACAGGGAGAGGATAAGACACTGTCACCCGCAGAGGGGGTCTTGTCCCCAGACATCACGGCAGGAACTCTATCGCTGCCCGGGACTCTGGACACGCATCCTTGTGTTTCCCCCTGGGGATCCTTGAAGAGAGCAAGGTCCATCTGAAAGCTCCAGGGCTTGCTGGCTCTGGAGCTTTGCAGTTGTAGCGCCTTGACAAAAGGTGGCAGGGATGTGATACTTCCTGGCACGCTTCTGTACTCAGTGCTCCTCAAGTCTATCTGGGCACTACACAAGGAGCAAGAACTTTGGGTGCGAACACTTTTGGTTTTGGAGATATCTTCGTCCCAGTTGAATTTTGGCCGCGAGTCAGCCAGTTGCTATCTAGCACTCCTACCAGTAAATGACTGCCATTCCTCCCAGGAAAAAATGTCATGATTCTCCACCTCTCAATTCCAATTCATGCAATGATCTGGGTCCCACACAAGGAACAAGATCTTTTGGTGCGAACGCTTTTG
Organism: Pseudotriccus pelzelni; assembly: GCA_035584735.1. Taxonomy (NCBI): domain Eukaryota; kingdom Metazoa; phylum Chordata; class Aves; order Passeriformes; family Tyrannidae; genus Pseudotriccus; species Pseudotriccus pelzelni. The sequence continues at coordinate 11,535 of JAWMRA010000113.1, read as the reverse complement.
GTTTTGGAGGTATCTTCGTCCCAATTGAATTTTGGCCGTGAGTCAGCCAGTTGCGGCCTAGCACTCCTACCAGCGAACAACTGGCGTTTCTCCAAGGAAGAACGACATGAGCCTCAAACTCTCAACTCTAGTTCGTGCATATGTCTGGGCACTACACAAGGAGGAAGAACATTGCATGTGAACACTTTTGGTTTTGGAGACATCTTAGTCCGTATTGAATTTTACCAGCCAGACCGCCAATTCTTTACCAGCATTCCTACAAGAAAACGACTGCCTTTTCTCCTAGGAAAAAAACATGAGCTTCAGAGTCTAAACTCTAGTTCTCGCACCTGTCTGGGCGCTACACAAGGAGCAAGAACTTTCATGTTAATACTTTTGGTTTTGAAGATATCTGTGATTGTATGGAATTTTGGCCGTGAGTCAGCCAGTTTTGGCCTAGCACTCCTACCAGTAAACGGATGCCGTTTCTCCCAGAAAAAAAGCACTGAGCCTCCATCTCTCAAATCCAGTTCGTGCACCTATCTGGGCACTGCACAAGGAGCAAGAACTTTGGGTGTGAACATTTGTTTTGGAAATATCTTCGTCCGTATTGAATTTTGCCAGCCGGATGGCCAATTCTGGCACAGCACTCCTAGCAGTAAACGACTGCCTTTTCTCCCAAGAAAGAAAGCCATGATCCTCAACCTCTCAATTCCAGTTCTTGCATCGATCTGGGCCCCACACAAGGAGCAAGTATGTTGGGAGCGAACACTTATGGTTTTGGAGATATCTTCGTCCCAATTGAATTTTGGCAGTGAGTCAGCGAGTTTCGGCCTAGCACTCCTACCAGGGAACAAAAGCGATTTCTCCCAAATAAGAAAGCACAGAGCCTTAAACCCTCAAATCTGGCTCGTGCACTTATCTGGGCACTACACACGGAGCAAGAACTTTGGGTGCGAACACTTCTGGTTTAGGAGATATCTTCGTCCCAATTGAATTTTAGCGGTAAGTGAGCCAGTTTCGGCCTAGCACTCCTACCAGGGAACGACTCTCATATCTCCCAGGAAAAAAAGCACTGAGTCTCTACCTCTCATTTCCAGTTTGTACACCTATTTGGACACTACACAATGAACAAAAAACTTGGGTGTGAACACTTATTTGTTTTGGAGATATCTTTGTCCCAATTGAATTTTGCCAGCAGGACAGCCAATTCTGGCCCAGCCCCCCTTCTAACTAACCACTGGCTTTTCTCCCAGGAAAGAAAGCCATGACCGCCCAACTATCTAGTCTGGTTCGTACACCTATCTGAGCACTACACATGGAGAAAGAACATTGGGTGCAAACGCTTTTGGTCTAGGAGATATCTTCGACCCAAATGAATTTTGTCCGTGAGTCAGCCAGTTTCAACCTAGCACTCCTACCAGTAAACGACTGCTGTTTCTCCATGGATAAAAAGCCATGATCCTCCACCTCTCAATTCCAAAACCAAAAGTGTTCACAACAAAGATCTTGCTCCTTGTGTAGTGCCCAGACATATGCACGAACCAGAGCTGAGAGTTTTAGGCCCATAGCTTTCTTTCCTAGGAGAAATGGCATTCTTTTGCTGTTAGGAGAACTGGGCCAGAGTTGGCCATCTGGCAGGCAAAATTCAATTGAGACGAAGATATCTCCAAAACCAAAAGTGTTCGCACCCAAAGTTCTTGCCCCCTGTTCAGTGCCCAGACAGGCGCATGAAATGGAATTGAGAGGTGGATGCTCAGTGCTTTTTTTCTTGTGAGAATCGGCAGTCATTCACTGGTAGGAGTGCTAGGCCGATACTGGATGACTCACGGTTGAAATTCAATTGGGACGAAGATATCTCCAAAACCAAAAGTGTTCGCACCCAAAGTTCTTGCTCCTTGTGTAGTGCCCAGATGGGTGCACGAACTGGAATAGAGGTGGAGGCTCAGTGCTTTTTTTCCTGGGAGAATCGGCATTCGTTTAGTGGTAGGAGTGCTAGGCCTAAAGTGGCTGACTCACGGCCAAAATTAAATTGGGAAGAAGATATCTTCAAAACCAAAAGTGTTCGCAACAAAGTCTTGCTCCGCTGTAGTTACCAAATAGGTGTACAAACCAGAGTTGAGAGTTTTAGGGCCATAGCTTTCTTTCCTGAGAGAAATGGCATTCGTTCGCCGGTTGGAGAGCTGGGTAAGAATTGGCCGTCTGGCTGGTAAAATTCAATTGGGACGAAGATATCTCCAAAATCAAAAGTGTTCGCACCCAAAGTTCTTGCTCTGTCTGTAGTGCCCAGATCGGTGCATGAACCAGGTTTGAGAGTTTAAGGCTCTACGCTTTCTTTTTTGAGAGAAATGGCATTAATTCGCTGGTAGGAGGGCTAGACAGAAACTGGCTGACTCAAGACCAAAATTCAATTGGGACGAATATATCTCCAAAACCAAAAGTGTTCGCAGCAAAAGATCTTGCTCCTTGTGTGGGGCCCAGATCGATGCACGAACTGGAAGTGAGAGGTGGAGGATTGTGGCTTTTTATCCTTGGAGAAACAGCAATCGTTTACTGGTAGGAGTGCTAGCCAGAAAGTGGCTGACTCAGGACCAAAATTCAATTGGGACGAAGATATCTCCTAGACCAAAAGTGTTTGCACCCAAAGTTCTTGCTCCATGTGTAGTGCCCTGATAGGTTTATGAACCAGACTAGGTGGTTGTGGGGTCATGGCTTTCTTTCCTGGGAGAAACGCCAGCGGTTCGTTAGAAGGGGGGCTGGGCAAGAATTTGCCGTCTGGCTGGCAAAGTTCAATTGGGATGAAGATATCTCCAAAACCAAAAGTGTTCGCACCCAAAGGTCTTGCTCATTCTGTAGTGCCCAGACACATGCATGAACTGGAATTGAGAGGTGGAGGATCATGGTTTTTATCAACGGAGAAATGGTAGTCATTTAGTAGTCGGAGTGCTATGCAGAAACTGGTTTCCTGGCAAACAAAATTCAGTTGGGACGAAGATATCTCCAAAACCAGAGTTGAAAGTTTTATCTTTATGGCTTTCTTTCCTGGGAGAAATACCAGTCGTTCGCTGGTAGGAGTGCTAGGCCTAAACTGGTTTACTCACGGCCAAAATTCAGACCTCTGGTCACCTCACTGAGCACCCCTTATCATCTCACTAGCCACCCTCATCAACTCACTTTCCATCCTCATCAAATCACTGACCATACCTGATCATCTCATTAACCACCCTCATGAACTCACTTTCCATACCTGATCAAAAAACTGGCCATACCTGATCAGCTCATTAACCAACACTTGACATTTCACTGACCTTTCCTGATCACCTCACTGACTACCCCCGATCAAATCACTGACAATACCTGATCAGCACATAAACCAACACTTGTCACCTCACTGACCTTTCCTGATCACCTCACTGACCACCACTGATCAAATCACTGACCACCCCTGATCAACTCGTTGAGCACTCCTGATAAACTGTGACCACCTCTGCTCACCTCACTGACCACCCCGAATACATCACTGACTACCCCTGATCGTCTCATTAACCATCTCTGATCACCCTACTGTCCACCCCTGATCAACTCATTGACCACCCCGGATCAGCTCACTGACCACCCCCCATCAACTCACTGACCAAGCATGATCAGCTCGTTAATCACCTCTGATCATCTCACTGACCACCCCTTGTTAACTGACTGACCACCTCTGACCACCTCACTGACCACCCCTGATCACCTCACTGACCAGCCCTGATCAACTCATTAACCACTCCTATCCAGTTCACTGACCACCACTGCTCACTTCACTGACCATCCCTGATCACATCACTGACGAACCCTGAGAAGCTCATTAACCACCCCTGATTAACTCAGTGACGACCTCTGGCCAAAATAGTGACCAACCCTGATCAGCTCATTAATCACCCCTTTTTAACTCACTCACCACCCCTGATCATTTCACTTACTACCCCTGTTCAAATCACTGAACATACCTGATCAGCTCATTAACCACCCCTTGTCACCTCACTGACCTTTCCTCATCACCTCACTGACCACCCCTGATCAACTGACTGACCACCCCTAATAAACTCAATGACCACTCCTGATAAACTCACTGCCCACCTCTGCTCACTTCACTGACCACCCCGATCAACTCACTGACCACCCCTGATCAGCTCATTAACCACCTTTAATAACCTCACTAAACACTCCTGATCAACTCCGTGACCACCCTGATCACATCACTGACCAGCGCTGATCAACTCATAAACCACCCCTGTTCAACTCACTGACCAACCCTGATCAGCTCATTAACCACCCCTCACCAACACACTTACCATACCTGATCACCTCACTGACCACTGACGATCAACTCACTGACCACCCGTTATCATCTCATTAACCGCCCCTGATTACCTCACTTACCACCCCTGATAAGCGTACTGACCACCCCTGATCATCCCATTAACCACTTATAATCACCTCAGTGACCACCCCTGAGAAAATCATTGACGACCCCTGATCACGTCATGAACCACCCCTGATCAACTCACTTACCACCCCTTATCAATTCACTGACCACCTCTGATCAACTCACTGACCACCCCTGGCAAATATAGTGACCACCCCTGATAAACTCATTAACCCCACCTCACTGACCACTCCTGATCCAGTCACTGACCTTTCCTGATCACCTCATTGACCACTACCGATCAACTCACAGACTATCCCTGATCAGCTCATTAACCGCCCCGATCAACTCACTGACCACCTCTCATCAAATCATTCACCACTCCTGACAAACTCACTGACCACCTCTGCGCACCTCACTGACCACCCTGATCAGCTCACTGACGAACCCTGATCAACTCATTAACCACCCTCATCACCTCACTTTCCATCCCTGATCAAATCACTGACCATACCTGATCAGCTTATTAACCAACCCTTGTCACCTCACTGACCTTTCCTGATCAACTCACTGACCACCCCTGATCAACTCATTGACCACTCCTGATAAACTAAGTGACCACCTATGCTCACCTCACTGACCACCCCGAATACATCACTGACTACCCCGATCGTCTCATTATCCATCTCCGATCATCTCACTCTCCACCCCTGATCAACTCACTGACCACTCCTGATCACATCACTAACCAACTCTGATCAGCTCATTAACCACCCCTGATTAACTCACTTTCCACCCCTGATCATCTCACTGACTACCCCTGATTAGCTCCTTAACCATAACCGATCAACTCACAGACCACCCTGTCCACCCCTGATGAGCTCATTTAATCACCCTTAAACAGCTCACTGACCACGCCTGATCAGCTCACTGACCCCCTCTGATCAACTCACTGACCAACCCTAATCAAGTAACTGACCACCTCTGCCTACATTGTGACCACCCCTGAGCGACTCAATGACCACCGCTGATCACATCACTGACCAACCCTGATCATCTCATTAACCACTCCTATCCAATTCACTGACAACCCCTGCTCACCACAGTGACGACCCCCGGTAAGCTCAATGACCACAGCTGATCAGCTCATTAACCCCCCCTGATTAACCCATTCACCACCCCTGATTAACCCATTCACCACCCCTGATCACCTCACTGACCATTCCTGATTAACTCATTGACTACCCCTGATCAACTCACTGACCACTAATCAACTCACTGACGACCCTTGATCCGCTCATTAACCGCCCCTGATTACCTCACTGACCACCTCTGATCACCATACTGACCACCCCTGATGACCGTACTGACCACTTCTGATCACCGTACTGACCAACCCTGATCAACTTATTGACCACACCTGATTAACTCACTGACCACCCCGATCAGCCCATTAACCACTTCAAATCACATCACCGACCACCCCTGACCAACTCATTGACCACCTCTGATCAAGTCACTGACCACCCCTGATCACCTCACTGACCAACTCTGATCTGCTCATTAACCACCCCGGAACAACTCACTGACCACTCAGAACAACTAAGTGACCACCCTGGATCAGCTAAATGAACTTCCCTTAAGCAACTAACGTACCATCCCTGATCAACTGACTGACAACCCATGATCACCTCACTGACCATGCCTGCTATACTCACTGACATCCTTTTATAACCTAACTGACCATCCCTGATCAACTATTTAACCACTACTATCCAACTGACTGACCACCCCTGTTCACCTCACTAACTACCTCTGATCACATCACTGACGACCCCTGATCAACTCACTGAAAACCCCTGATTAACCCATTAACCACCCTCATCAACTCACTAAGCATCCCTGATCACCTCACTGACCACCTCTGATCAACTCACTGACCACCCCTGCTCACCTCATTGATCACCCCTGATCAGCTCACTGACAACCCCTCATTAGCTCACTGACCACCCATGATCCGCCCATTAACCACCCCTGATTATCCCACTAATCACCTCTGATCACCTCACTGACCACCTCTGATCAAGTCAAAGACAAACCCTGATCAGCTCACTGACCACCCCTGATCAACCCCCTGACCACCACTGATCAACACATTGACCACCTCTGATCACCTCACTCACCAACCCTGATCAAGTCACTGACCACCCCGATCACCTCTCTGACTACCCCTGAGCAGGTCATGAACCGCCCCTGATTACCCCATTGACCACACCTGATCACCCTTCTGACCATCCCTGATTACCGTACTGACCACCCCTGATGACATCACTGATCACACCTGATCAACTCACTGACCACCCCGATCAGCCCATTAACCACTTCTAATAAACTCACTGACCACCCCTGATCAACTCACTGCCGACCCCGATCGAGTCAATGACCACCCCTGATCACATCACTGACCACCCATGACAAACTCACTGACCACCTCTGATCACCTCACTTACCACCCCTGATCAGTTCACTGACCACCCCTGACCACCTCACTGAAAATCCCTGATCAACTCATGACCACCTCTGGCAAAAACTATGACCACTCCTGATCAGCTCTTTAACCACCCCTAATGAACTCACTGACAACCTCTGCTAACCTCAGTGACCTCCCCTGATCAGCTCACTGACCACCCCTGATCGGCTCATTAACCACCCCTGATTAACTCATTCAGCATCCCCGATCACCTCACTGACCACCCCTGATCAGTTCATGAACCACCGCTGATCAACTCACTGACCACCTCTGGCCAATATAGTGACCACACCTGATAAACTCATTAACCCCTTCTAATCACCTTACTGACCACTCCTGATCAACTCATTGGCCACCCCTGATCACCTCACTGACCACCCCTGATAACCTCACTGACCATCCCTGTTCAGCTCATTTAACCACCCTTAAACAACTCACTTACCATCCCTGATCAGCTCACTGGCAACCCCTGATCAGCTCACTGACCATCCCGATCAACTCACTGACCACCCCTGATCAGCTCACTGACAACCCCTGATCAGCTCATTAACTGACTGTGATTACCTCACTGACCACCCGTGATCACCGTACTGACCACCCCTGATCAACTCACTGACCACCCCTGATCACTTCCCTGACCACCCCTGATCAAATCATTAACCTCCTCTAATCACCTCACTGACTACCCCGATCAACTCATTGACCAACCCTGATCAACTCCATGACCATTACGGATCAAATCACTGACCACCCCTGACCTGCTCATTAAATGCCCCTGATTACCTCACTGACCACCCTTATCAACCCACTGACCACACCAACCAATTAAGTTACCACCTCTGATCAGCTCATTTATCTGCCCTTAAACAACTCACTTACCATCCCTGATCAGCTCACTGACCACCCATGATCAGCTCATTAACAACCCCTGATCAACTCACTGACCACCTGTGGCCTACATACTGACCACCCCTTAACAACTCACTGAAAACCTCTGGTCACCGCACTGACCACACTTGATCACATCACTGATGAACCCTGATCACCTCATTAACCACATCTGATAACCTCATTTACCACCCAGATATACTCACTGACCACCCCTGGTCAACTCATTATCCACTCCTATCCAACTCACTGACCACCCCTGCTTATCTCACTGACCACCCTTGATCACATAACTGACCAACCCTGATCAGCTCATAAACCACCCCTGATTAAAGCACTGACTACCCCTGATCATCTCACTGACCACCTCTGGCCAAAAGAGTTAGCACCCCTGATCAGAGAATTAACCACCGCTAAGCAACTCACTGACCACCCCTGCTCACCTCACTGACCACCCCGATAACCTCACTGACTACCTGTGACCAGTTCATTAACCACCCCTAATTAACTCACTCAGCACCCCGATCATCTCACTAAACAGCCCTGATCAAAACATTGACCATACATGATGAAATCACTGACCATAACTAATCAGCTCATTAACCAACCTTTGTCACCTCACTGACCTTTCCTAATCACCTCACTGACCACCCATGATCAGCTCATTAATCAACCCTAACTTACTCACTAACCAACCCTGATCAAGTCACTGACCATCCCAGATCATCTCACTGACCACCTCTGAGGAACCCATGAACCACCCCTAATCAACTCACTGTCCAACTCTGGCCAATATAGTGACCACCCCTGATCAACTAATTAACCACTTCTAGTCACCTCACTGACCAACCTCTGAGCACCTCACTGACCACCTCTGATCAACTCACTGACCATACCTGATCAGCTCAATAACCACCTCTGGTCACCTCAACTGAGCTTTCTTGATCAGGTCACAGACCATCACCGATCATTTCACTGACCACCCCTGATCAGCTCCTTAACCGCCCCTGATTACCTTACTCAGCACCTCTGATCACCGTACTGACCACCTCTGATCAGCCCATTAACCACTTCTAATCACCTCACCGACCACCCCTGATCAACTAATTGACCACCCCTGAACAACTCACTGACCACCCCTGATCAGCTCATTAACCACTGGTTATAACCTCACTAACCACTCCTGATTAACTCATTGACCACCCCGATCAACTCAATCACGACCCGTGATGAGCCTATGAACCACCCCGATCAACTCACTGACCACCTCTGGCCAATATAGTGACCACCCGTGATCAGGTGTGTTGATCAGGTGTGATCAGTGAGCCAATCAGGGGTAGTCCGAGAGGCGAACAGGGGTGGTCAATAAAGTTATCATGGGTGGTCAGTTAGGTAATCATGGGCAGTTAATCAGCTGATCAGGGGTCGTCAGTGATTTGATCAGGGATGATCAATGAGTTAACCAGGGATGGTTAATGAGTTGGTCAGAGGTGGTCAGTGAAGTGATCAAGGATGGTCAATGATTTCGTTAGAGGTGGTAAATGAGCTGATCAAGCGTGGTCACTTGGTTGGCCAGAGGTTGTCAATGAGTTGACCAGGGGTGGTTCACGAGCTGATCAGGGATGGTAAGTGAGTTGATTATGGGTGGTCAATGAGGTGATCAGGAAAGGTAAGTGAGGTGATCAGGTGTGGTTAATGAACTGATCAGGTATTGTTAGTGAGTTGATCAGGGGTGGTCAGTGAGTTTAACACGGGTGGACAATGACTTGATCAGGGGTCATAAGTGAGTTGATCGGGAGTGGTAAGTGAGTTGATCAAGAAAGTCTGTGAGGTGACAATGGCTGGTTAATGAGCTAATCAGGGGTGGTCACTGAGATGATCAGGGTGGTCAGTTTATTGATCAGAGGTGGTCAGTGAGGTGATCAGAGGTGGTCAGTGATAAGATCAAGGGTGGTCAATGAGTTGATCAGGAATGTCAGTGAGGTGAGCTGGGGTGGTTAATGAGCAAATCAGGCGTGGTCAGTGAGTTGATCAGGGGTGGTTAGTGAGAAGATTAGGGGATGTGAGTGAGTTAATCATGTGTAGTTCATGAGATGATCAGGGGTAGTCAATGAGTTTATCAGGTGTGGTCAGTGATGTGATCAGGGGTGGTCAATGAGGTGATAAGGCGTGGTCAGTGAGGTGATCAGGGGTTGTCAATGAGCTGATCAGGGGTGGTCAGTGAGATGATCAGGGGTGGTCAGTGAGTTGATCAGTGGTGGTCAGTGATTTGATCAGGGGTGGTCACTATGTACGCCAGAGGTAGTCAGTGAGTTGATAGGGGGTTGTTAATGGGCTGATCAGGCGTGTTCACTGAGGTGATCAGCTGTGGTCAGTGAGGTAATCAGCTGTGGTCAGTGAGGTAATCAGGGGCGGTTAATGAGCTGATCAGGGGTGGTCACTATATTGGCCAGAGGTGGTCAGTGAGTTGATCAGGGGTGGTTCATGAGCTGATCAGGGGTGGTCAATGAGTTGATAAGGGGTGGTTAGTGAGTTAATCAGGGGTGGTTAATGAGCTCATCAGGTGTGGTCAGTGAACTGATCAGGGGTGGTCACTGAGGTAGGCAGAGGTGGTCAGTGAGCTGGTTAGGAGTGCTTAATGAGCTGATCAGTGGTGGTCACTGTTTTGGCCAGAGGTGGTCAGTGAGTTGATCAGGTATTTTCAGTGAAGTGATCAGGGATGGTCACTGAGCTGATCAAGAGTGGTCAGTGAGGTGATCAGGGGTGGTCAGTGAGCTGATTAGTGGTGATCAGTGAGCTGATCTGGGCTGGAGAACGAGCTGATCAGTTTTGTTCAATGCTGTGATCTGCGGAGGTCAGTGTGGTAATCGGGGGCAAGTAATGGGCTGAACAGGAGTGGTCAGTGAGGAGATCAGTGATGAAAAGCGAGCTGATGAAGGTGGTTAATGAGTTGATCAGGGGTGGTCAGTGAGTTAATTGCTAGTGGTCAGTGAGGTGGTCAGGGGTGGTCAATGTCTTGATCAGGGGTGGTCTGTGAGGTGCTTAGAAGAGGTTAATGAGTTGATCAGGGGTGGTCAGTGAGGTGATCAGGTGTGGTGAGTAAGGTGATCAGGCGTGGTAAGTGAGATAATCACGAGCATTTAATGATCTGATGAGGGTGGTCAGTGAGCTGATCAGTGGTGGTCAGTGAGGTGATAAGGGGTCGTCAGTGAGGTGATAAGGGGTCGTCAGTTTGGTGATAAGAGGTGGTTAATGAGCTGATCAGGGTTGGTCAGTGATGTGATCCGGGGTGGTCAGTGAGGTGATCAGGGATGGTAAGTGAGTGAATGAGGGTGGTTAATGAGCTGATCAGGGTTGGTCAGTGATGTGATCAGGGGATGTCAGTGAGGTGACCAGGGGTGGTCAGTGAGATTATCAAGGGTGGTTAATGAGCTGATCAGGGGTGGTCAGTGAACTGATCAGGGGTTGTCAGTGCCTTGATCAGGGATGGGAAGTGAGTTGGTGAGGGGTGGTTAGTGAGATTATCAGGGGTGCTCAGTGAGTTAATCAAGAGTGGTTAATGAGTTGATCTGGGGTAGTCAGTGAGGTGATCAGGGTTGATGTCATGGTTTGGTTCTTGGAATTTTACCTTTCCCCCCTGCCCATTGTGTGTGTGGGGGGAAGGGGAATTAGGTAACTAGGTAACGAAATGGCCCAGTACAAAAGGCCAAGCAGAGATGTATTGTCT
>JAWMRA010000093.1:70725-135926 GCA_035584735.1 Pseudotriccus pelzelni | reverse complement strand
GCTATAAAAACTGCGCAGAAAAAGTCTCTTGTGGAGTCTCACTGGTGAAGGGTCTTGAGGGGAAGCCGTATGAGGAGCAGCTGAGGTCACTTGGTCTGTTCAGCCTGGAGAAGAGGAGACCGAGGGGAGACCTCACTGCAGTTACAGCTTCCCTGGGAGGGGAAGAGGAGGGGCAGGCTCTGATCTCTTCACTCTGGTGACCAGTGACAAGACCAGAGGGAATGGCCTGAAGTTGTGTCAGGGGAGGTTTAGGTTGTATGTTAGAAAAAGGTTCTTCACCCAGAGGGTGGTTGGGCACTGGAACAGGCTGTCCAGGGCAGTGGTCACAGCACCAAACCTGAGGGAGTTCAAGAAGCGTTTGGACAACACTGTCAGGCACGCAGTGGGATGGTCCTGGGCAGGGCCAGGACTTGGACTTGATGCTCCTTGTGGGTCCTTTTCAACTCAGAATATTCTGTGATTCTTTGAAAAGTTTCCTCAAAAACTAAATAAAACTTTGGACAAGCATTTATTTTTCTCCGTCTGAGAGTAAGATAACGTCTTGTGAGTAAATCTTCTGACAATTCTCTTTTTTTTTCTTTTTCTTTTTTTTTCTTTTTTTTTTTACAAGACATAGGGTACAAACTATTTAGAGCCATCCATCATTTGCAGACTCCTTTCAGGATAATTCGCAATTATTTTCAACTATGTGATCCAGCTTTTGTATTAATTGCTGTGACAAGATATGTTTACCATATGCTGTGGGGCATCACCTGGTATCTCGCCAGATGAAGAGCCAGACTCCTCCATTTCTTGTTACAAAGCTCTCAGTTTCCTGCTCAGTGTTTTCATTGTTTTGCACATTACAGCAGGCCTACATGCAGAATCTCCAGGAAAGAGGACTTTTTTTGCATAGGGACATTACACTGAAATGAAACACATTATCAGTCATTAATCCATCTCAGTACTCATGTATGTATTTGAATGTGCTGCATTTTACAGTCACACAAATACAAAGATAGATATTTCTAATAATCTTGAATAAAGGGCCCAGCAAAAAATACATTGCAGAAATGAAATACATAGCAAAAAAACCTGGCTTTGCTTTTTGGAGGCAAGGAGGCTCCCTCGTGTGGTTAACACATAAGTCTTTTTTCTGTGATCTTGGCACATACCTCTTAAGTTTCTGAAATAACAGAAAACACAAATTCACAGGCATAGCCATATGAAAGGTGCTGATTGCAGTGGGATGGATTTTTAAAGTCAACTGAAGTAAATATGCATACTGTAGAACACCTCAAAAACCAAAGATTATCATTTCATTCTGGGCTGTTGCAAACCTGAACTATCCTCTCCAGCTCACTCTAAGTAGCATTTCTGCGTATCTGTCTAGGAATGTAGGCCAAAAATTGTGACTCCAAGTGTGTTTTATTAAGGCAAAATCTTAAGGTTATCTTAACAGAAAAAGCTAAGATTTAGTTCAAGTTAAACCCGAGTAAGTAAGAATGTTACACCTTCATACATAGTGTTAGTGTTAGCAGGAGATATTGATGTGTGATTACAAACCAGTGAATATGTAATTACAGAAAAATCATCAAACTTTCCCTTGACTCAGGTAATACGACTTTCAGAAAAGTTTTTGACATCTTCAGCTGTCTAAGTGGAGTATCTTGCAGCTATTTTTCCCAGACCTCAGTGAGATTCCTGAAAGTTACTTCTAAGGAATGTCAGCAGTGAAAGACATGCAAATAATGTTTTTGGTGATAAGGCATCTTAAACACCACAGAGAAACCACTGGGATATTGTATCAACTTGTAGACTTGAAATATGGAATACAGTCCTAGATCTTCTAATTGTATAAAAATTGTCAGATACATGCTATGGATAAGTTGTCTCAGAGAGGAAATATAGTACCAAAAGCATAATTTAGAGAATTGGCAATTTGATGTACTAAGTTCTTTCATGCAGTGTTAGTTGTGAAGGAACAGTTATACACTTAAAATTAGAAACTAGGCATACTGGGCTATTTTCAGTGCAAACCTCAATTGTCAATAATTTCTTTGCACATTTAAGGTGCCACGTTGCTAAATTTCATTATAATTACACCAGAGAGCAAGAACAGCTGGGAGCACCTGTCCATTTTACTTGCTGGTTTTGTACTCACCTAGAGAATTATGTACACAGTGGTATATTCTGATAAATATAGGATTTTAAAAACACATGAACCTTTCCACGTGACAGTTCTGTATCCCATCACATCCACATAATGGATAGTGCCCTGATCCCCTGCTCCGTGAGTTGCCTCAACATCTCATTAGTTAATGCTATTGGATTGTTTTATTCTCTGTATCTCCTGCTTCATTCATCCCAAACAATGGAGAGAAGGGGATAAAAAGAAAGTTCTTAAAGAACCAAAGGAGGAGTGAATGAGTTTATCAGACTTTGTCTTGGCACACTGGAGTTACAGTAAAGCATAAAGGTCTAAATAAAAATTGATTTTATGCTTTTTGACCTGACCAAAGGACAAGCTTCCTGCTTTGAAAGCTTTTATGTACAGAGGTTGATGGCAATACAGAGGTGCCTCAACTCCTCAAATTACTTGTTCGTAAGATTCAAGTGGAGCTTTTTTCAACAAAAAACAACATTGCATTGTCTGGAAACAATACACAAACTGAGCCTTCAGTACATATGAAAATATGGAAAGTTGAAGTTTCAGGCTTCGTGAAAGTAAAAAAGATTGTGAGAAATGGAAAAGGTGTATGAAAGAAAGACAACTGTTTTCACCTTCGTGTAGCGCATCCAGTGTGGAATAGAGATTGGTGAGGCTTTCCTACGTCATTTGTTCCTGTGCAAAGGGGGGGCACAGAAGGGGATGATCCTGAGAGAAAACTTCAAATAAGTTATTTGTAAGTGGGAAGAGGGTGCTGTAAGGAAACTCTGGACTAACCATGATGATAAAGAATCTTGTGTTCCCTTTGAAATATGTAGGCAATATTTACTCTGTAATACATTTGTCTTTTATCTGTAGATAAGCAATAAGCTACAGCCATATCTGTCTTATAAGCCAAAGTACTTTGCATGCAGCCTGACCTTCAGGCTCACTTTCATTCAGGTGTCTCAGACACAGACAACGCTGTGCCTCTGGTACTGCCCTTCATCTGCTTGCTCCCAGTGGTTACTCTGTAAAGCCCCACAGGGATTTTCCAGCCTGGGATGGACATTTTGCTGTGGCTTGCTTTAACTGCTGCCCAGTGACAGCTTTTCTGTAGCCATGTTATCTGGGACTTGAGGAGCTGTGATTGTACTTCGGGGTTGTAGAGCAAATGCTAGGAGTTTTAGAAAATGGGAGCATTCTACAGGACCTTGTGTGGGAATTTTTTCAGTTTGTAGTCCTGTTGAACGGTATCTGAGTAAATAAATAAGCAGTAACTTCTTGTGCTTTCTTTGACTTTCTTTTCTTCAGATAAAGAAAGAAACAATTGACCTTCTGGAGATGAGTATTATAAAGCTGTGCAGAGAGGGGTCTGTGAAGCTGGGACTTTTTTGAAGAGTTTACCAACCAGGAAGTAATCTGCAGCTGCATTTTACTGTTATCCTGTCTGCCATTGGCAAGTGATGAACAAGTGATGAAATCAAGAATTTCAACTTTTCAGAGGTCGGTCAAGACAGCAAGAATGCACATTGCAACTTTTTCTGGATTTCCTTTCCTTTTAATAATGAAAGAGAAGTTTTGTTCATAGTTCTAGTCTGATTTTTATAGCAGGAACAATGTCACACTGAAATTAAAATTACATTTTTACTTTCACCTGCTAGATTTAGTGCTATATGTCACTATTAAGACTTCAAAGATGAGCAAACCTGAGTATTGACTTTCTGTTCTCTTCTGCTGTCCCAAAGGAGACATGTATTTCTCTCATGAGAGTGGTAATCTAGTTCTTGCCCTCGAGGGTCCTTGCAAAAGTCGTATGAATTTCAGTAATAAGTCAAAAAGATATTTTTCACCTGCCTGTACTAGAGCTGGCCAAATGCTGTTTTTTGCTTTTACGTGATAAACTGTCTGTATATTACATTGAGATTTTATTTTGGTTAAACTGTTGAAATGTGCTAAAAATATTCTTCTGTTTGTCCATTGAAATTAAAAGGAGATGAACTCTGGGTGTTTCTTCTGTCATTGTGGATAGCAGGGAATGGATAGATTATTTTCAGAGAAGAAGGTGAATGGAGGTGATAAAATCATCAGTGTCTTAGAAAGCCATTGGTCCAAATCAGATATTTTGCAAATGAGTTGTTCTTCTGTGATAAAGGGCACATAACCTTTTTACACCTTTAATTACATCTCAGCCAATAGCAATTAATGTAATAGGTCAAGAAAATTGGTTTGGTCTGCAAAGCAGTGTTTTCTGTCCAGCGTACTCAGTACCTGCAGTCCTCCCCCGTGGAACCCAGTGCATTTGCAGTAGAACTCCTTTCATCATATGCCTTGCCTGTTAGTTGGGCAGCTGTGGGAGTGAAGGGAGAAGAAATCTGGAATTACATGGAAATTCCAGTATAGCTGACAGTATCCCTGCAAATGAGTAAGACATAACAAATCCTACTAGGTTGTGGGGCAGGAAAAACATATTTAAGCTTTTCCAGGAGGCACGAAATGGACACCCTGATCAAAGTACACAATCATATGATTGGTACAAGCTGATCATGGGGATCCAGGCACAAATACAGAAAACAAGGAAGAGAGAGATATAGTTAATAAGTAATTTCTGGCCATAACGCAGGTTTGAACAAACAATACAGTCTCCCAACAATAAAGACAGTATCTCAGCTTAAACACTCTCCAGCACAAGTATACCATTCCTTCCTCTCACCAAGAAGAAAATGAAAAACAAGACAAATTTTCCTTCACAAGAAGGAGAAGCACGTCCTTCCAGATGTCCAGATAACAGTGCATTCAAGCAGCAGAGGCTGCCAGCTTGGAAGCCCCAGCTTAATATCGTGACTGTGCTCTCCAGCTTCTTCCTGACGGGCGCATTCTGCCTTACTGTGGGAGTCTGCCTCATGCTGTCTGCCAACAGCGTCAGAGAAATCCAGGTTTGGTTGGGGGTGGGTGGTGGTCTTAGATATTCTGTAGAAACTGGGCTAACTTTGGAGGGAAAAGCCTTTGAATTTTTGCTTCTGAATAGAGTGGTAGCAATGGCTTCATGCCGTGGACATCTGTCCAACAGGTAGTATTCCTGTGAAAACCTTCCGAGGTTGTCAATAATACCCAAGCACTGGGTGGTTAACTGAGTGCTAATGTCTGAAATAGGGGTGATAATTACTGCTGCTGGCTGGTAATGCCTGAAACGTTGCCATTATTTCCTGGGGTTTCGAAGGGAAATAAACACATCCCTTTGATAGTGTTTGGTACTGGAAGAACGTACATTTGCCAGAGCAAAATCTTAAAATACAGGGAGTCCTGATGTTTAAATCCCTCCTGGAGGCAAGGTTGTTTAGACCTGTGGTGTTGTTAACAGACAGACTCCTGGTTGGAGCCAACACTCAGCGCTACATCCAGGCCGTTCAACAGGGGTGGGCCGTGCTGCATGTGGAGATTTGTCAGGCATTGCTTGGTCAGCCAGAAGTGCAGAAGGTGCAGAAGTGTTCTTCACTCAGCACTCCTTTGCCGAGGAGCAGATGTGAAGGTTCTGCAACAGTCATCAGAAGGCTCTAAAACAGCTTTAAAGTGGGGATAAATTTTGTGAGTGTTCATTGAGGCCAAGTCCTCATTCTCTGCCTCTTCACTTTTAGCAGTGTTTTTTTGGCAGTGCAGAGACACTTAGAAGAAAACTGCTCTGAGAAGTCATGGGGCTAAAACCTTTTCTTAGGCACGTGTCCTTTATTGCAATATCTCTACTTGTTCGCTTCTGAACAGATAGATTATTCAGATAAATGCTCAGATTGTTCAAAATTCCGTGAAGATGCCTCTAACTGGAATAAGGAATGCCACTGTTCTGTTAATTTCACGCTGAAGGAAGATATATTGGTAAGTAGATGCAAGAAACAACTGAAGTTGCTTAGTAGAACCTGTTACTTATATCGCTGTATGATAAAATACACTCATTCAGTTCTGGAAAGCTCCTGACTACATTTTCTTTGTACTTTTTCAAAACATGAAATACTCAAAATTTTATGCTTTTGCCTTCATTAATAATTTTGGTAAAGATAATCAAGACCAGCCTACCTCTGTCCTTATTTGGGAGATGTCCAAGCAGAAGATGGGGGTGAAGGAAATGATATTTGATTGTGGAGATGATGTCTCTGTGTATCTCCCTTTGAGTCAGTAGCAGACCCTTGCCCTTGGCCTAGGGTTAGTTGTTACTGCCCTGCTAAGCTCTTGAGAAGGAAGTTTGAAGCTCTGACCACTTTACATAAGTAAACCCCTGTAGTCTTTTTTACAAGGGTTATGCTGCTAATCCCTGAGGTCCTTGAAATAACTCAAGTCTAGCAATGTGGTTCTGCAGTTTCATTTGGAAAAAGTATCCTTCATTTCCTGTCCTGAACTACCACGTCATGTTGTTGAGACTGTTAAAATGCTTCATGTTCCACCGAAGAGATGTTATACTTAGTATTGCATAAATGATCCCTTAAAATTATAGTGCAATTTAAATCATAAAGTCACTTTAGGATTCTTCAGTATTGAAGAGGATGTTAAAATACTTTGTAATTCTTCAGATTACAGTGATGTTTGACATGAGAAGTTAATTTAACTGAATAATGGGGGGGGTTTATAGTTGAATAATTATCTTTCATGCTTGATTTGCCTGCCTAGCATTCTCCTTTTAATTTGAAGGTTTTTATGCACCTTCTTTTGTGGAAAATGAGTGTCTGTCTCTGTGAAATTATTCATTGGCCAAGTTCATGGCCAGCCATGCCATCTTGAGTAAAATAATTATGAGGCATTTTTATTTTAGGTTTCATTTGGTAATTTAAAGTATGTTTAATTTTGTGCCAAAATCCTAAAACTTTCAGTTAGGGTAAAGACTGGATTCTAGCCTGTGTCTGCTGAATTGCTCAGAGTGGAGTTACCAACACTGAAATACAAACTGAGTGCTCTGTTCCCCTCACTTTTTTAGCAAGCAGTAGGATTTCTCATTGTGTTCCTGAACTCACCTTACTGAAGGGATTTATCTTGGAATTCTAGGGTGATGTTTTTATGTACTATGGTCTGCAGAACTTCTATCAGAACCACCGCCGATACATGATCTCCAGAAGTGACGCCCAACTGTTGGGGCGAAACGTAAACGTGAGTTTTCTTTTTATGTTATGAGATCACCAGCAGGTGCATCTTTTACCATGTGGAGAGCTAACCAGGCAGAACTGTTAAGTGTGTTTAGATGGCTCGAGGGAATGATAAAGTACGGGTTTTCAGTGTTTGGTCTCTGCTTTTATGATTGATTGCTACAGCCATGAGGTCTAATAAGTTAATAAGAGAGAAAGATTGAGGGGATAAAAGCTGTCAGTCCACTGTTGCAGTTCTCAAAACCAAAGTTCTTTGGCTTAAAAGTAGCATTTCTTAATATACACAACAATCCAGATGCTGTCCTTTCAGTATGTATGATGGTTGTGCCATAATATGTTGTTTCTGTAAAATGCTTCTTGTTAAGTTCAAGACATGTTCCTCATACATCTGCTTCTCAAAGTGTCCTGTCAGCTTGTTTGTTTGCATCCAGATGCAACTGCTTCCGGCTTTTGTGCCTCTCAGTTACACAGCTCGTTGGAGTTACGTGAAAATGTTTTCTTGTTTAAACCTGAAGATTTATGGTTTCCCATGAACTAGGATAGGAGAGATGTGATAAATTTGAGGCGGACTTTTGTTTTTCAGTTCATACATCAAGATTTCTCCATGTTCAACTGCAATAATGTGGCTGACTATATCTGCTGTTCTCCAGCACTAAAGCAGACCAGGTCAAAATTAAAAAGAAGGAAAAATAGGATGTTCTATGATAAGCCAAGGCTTCCCTGGAACATTTTCAATTGTAGCCATGTTACAGTAGCAGATCCCCAAATCTGTTTTTGTAGTCTGGAGCTTGCAAGTCTGCAGCAGAATTTAGTGAAGACCTTAAGTTTACGTGCCGTGATATAGAAGGTGTTCTCAGCTACAGCCTCATTCATTTGGATGTTTCTCTAATGTCATCAGAAGGTACTGGAGGCTTAATTGTTCAGTGGCTTTTCAGAAGAAGGAATGGGGGAGGACAGCAGCAAATTAAAACAAACCCCCAGGTCTGTGCCTGACTGTTCTGTGCCCTTGAATGCAGGTTCAGAAGAGCTACTGTGCGCCCTTCAGCACCTACCGAAACGGGACCCCCATGGCGCCGTGCGGGGCTATTGCCAACAGCATGTTCAATGGTGTGTAGTACCTTCCACACCCACCTCACTGATTGCCACTCGAAACTATTCCACTGCCCTGTGACCATTCCATTTCCCCATTACTGGTCTGGTGTTGCAAGGTCTCTGTCTTTCTCCCCCAAAAGGTGGTGTTTGGTGCTGCGGCTCTGGTGAATATGGGGCTCTGCTCCCTACCTAACTTTCCCCTTGTTTTGAAACTGAGGGAGATTTTTCATTTCTTAAAGGCCCTCTTGAATGTGAACATATAGCAGGACTGAGGAATTGAGTCCCTGTTGAAATAAGGCACAATGATAAAACAGATTTAGTGCACTTCCTTTCTAAAACGTACATTCTTGTACAGTGATGGGAGAGCACAGATTGTGCCTTCCCACACTGGTGTGCTTAGAAGGAGGTGACAGATTTCTCCACATTGGTTTGGACCTTTGGATCTATGTGGTTTCTTTTTCGGTCTTTGAATGCTGGAAGCGTACATAGTTTTAATTTGATATGGGGTTAGATTTTCTTTGGAGTAACCTAGTAGGCATAACCTGCCTATGAGCTTAGGAGATTTCAGAATGTATTTATTTGGAAAGAAAGGATACAAAAAGGCTTCGCAGACTTTTGTCCCCTACTCCATCCTTTTTGACAGCCCATCTCTGCCCCTCTTTTTTTTAACCTGTTGCACACAGCAGGTTTTGGCAAGGCAGCAGCTGTTCTCAAGCAGCTGAGCCACCCACACCAGAAGACTTGTGAAGGTCAGCTGCATTCAGTAACTTTTAGATCCATTTGATTTTCGTCTGCCTGTGCACATACCTGCTGCCCTGGAAGTCTGATTTACTGTGCTGGGCTCAGACCTAGGCCAGCACAGCTGCCTGTGTGAAGCCCACACTGTTCTGGAGCCCCTGCTGAGGGCGAACCTCTCAGTGTCTGCCTTTGCATCTGTCCTTAGTGCACAGTTTGGTGAAAAGTTCCATCTGCTGGTGATGTGCTGACTGACTGACTGTTGACTGACTGTTGACTGTTGCCTGACTTTTGCCTGACTGTTGCCTTCCTTACAAGGTGCTTCAACGTGCCATTGTTTTGTTAGCCCTGCTGGTAATCAGGATGACTGTCTTTTACTCCAAGGTATCACTTGTTGTATTCCCTGCAGATACTATTGATCTTTTTTACAACCGTAACTCAGCTGTGATTCCAGTGCCACTGCTGAAGTCTGGAAACAGTTGGTGGACAGATAAAAATGTGAAATTTCGCAATCCTGAATCATACAATCTCTCTTCTGCATTTGCAGGTAAGAATGGTTCCTTCTGCTGGTATTCCTTGTTTTTCAGTGGCTTCCCTACCTCCCTGCTCATGTGTCTCTCATTCTGAGAAAAATCCCTTTGAGAAGAAGTACCAAAGCGGGTTGGAGAAGCAGCTCTAAAGGGTGACTGAAAGCAGAAGACATATTTCGCCAAAATATCACCTTTTTATTTTTTTCATTTGGTGGCCACATTTCATCTCCGAGAAATTGGAAAAAAGTGGGTTTGGAAGACTGAAGTTAACCCACATCAACACCTTTCTGTATAGTTTCTTGTACTGCTTAATCTGGCCAGGGAAAGCAAGGGTGCAGTTGCTATGGGTCTTTTCGTTTTGGATGCGTGTCACATCTTTCCTTTGTGCCTTTGCAGATTCTTAGGCAGTTGTGAGACAATTGAGGCTGCCTTCGTCACTGGTTCTTTCAGACCTGTTTCCTGGGGCTCTTTCCTTGTTATGGTTGACCTGTATTGACGTGGGACTGAAAGCTCCCTATTCTGCATCAGGGCAGTGCTGTGCTGGATGCAAAATGCAAGAGTCAATTAGCTAAGTTTCATGAGACAGATTCTAAGTATCACAGGCCGTGCCATTAAGCTGCAAAAAGGTGTCTCTCTGGTTGTTCAGGAATAAATTAATGTATAAAAATGAAGGCAAGCTCCTCATTACAGAGAGCATGTTGCTTGTTGAAAAGGCAACAAGAATCCAGAATAAACAGTATTTTTCTTCTGTGCAAGTCACTTTGTCTTTCCTGAGCTTGAAGTTTCTGATGTGTGGCAACAGTACTGTTAAACTGTTCATTGCTGTTTGAGGTGAGTGGAGATGCTTGTTATCTGGCATATCTAATTTCTGAATATTGGCCGGTGTCTCATGTCTCTTCCAGAACTCAGATTCTGCGTTGGTTTTGAGTAGGCCCAGAATTTAGCCAGCAACCATGGTTTTTACTGACAGCGTGTCTTTCCTGCTTTGTTTCTTTTCCCTCAGGGACAGCAAGACCTCCTTACTGGCAGAAGCCAGCGTACCTGTTAGATGAGGAAGATGAGAGGAACACCGGTTATGTCAATGATGACTTCATCGTCTGGATGCGAGTGTCAGCCTTTGCCACGTTCAGAAATCTTTACCGCCGCGTCAGACGGGTCAGGCACTTTGCGGATGGGCTGCCAGCAGGGAATTACACCTTCCGGATCTCCTACAGTATCCTTTCTCTCTCAGCTGATAGAGCTGTGGTTTTAAGTATGGCACAGTTCTATTCTGAAAGCTCTCATGAGAGAAACGAAAGGTAAAATCATGTAACATTCTGGGTACAACGTATTAGGTGGAGGTGAGCACTTATCCTCACTGAGACTGCAGTATCAGGATAAACTGCCCCAAAGGCTCGTTTTCAAGCTTTCATAGCAAATTAATGCAGTACCAGTTATATAAATTATGAATCTGAAATTTGCAATGTTTTTAAAATGAAAGTATTTGCAGGTGCAGACAAAGACTGTAACTAAAACAACTGGATTCTTACCACCAGCTGCTACTGGGGTTTTTGGATCCAGAATAGCAGAGATATCACAGATCAGTTAAAGGAGTTTCGGCAGCAAATGCAGACCTCTTTGTGCCTTGGAAAGGTTTTTGAGCATTTAACCATTCCTTTGTCTTCTCCTGGAAATAATATAAAGTTTGTTAGTAAAATCTTAACATCCTTCTATCAGATTTCCCTGTTTCCAAATTCAAGGGAAGGAAGCACGTGATTCTCTCAACCGTGGTGTGGAGTGGAGGAAGTAACCCATTCCTGGGAATTGCCTACGTGGTTTCTGGCACAGCAGCAACCCTGGCAGGTTTTGTCATAACTGCCATCCACTTGAAGCTCAGAAAAAAGAAAACATACTTTCAGCGGCAATAAGGTTCCCTGGCTTTCTGAACAAGAGCAAAGGTGTGCTGTGAACGAAGGACGTGCAGCACAGACCGTTCATTCTTTCCCCTGAGCTCTGGGCCTGTTTCACTGTCAGGTTTGGTGAATGTGAGCAAACTGAGGAGCAGTGCTCTTCCATCATCTCAACCCAAACTTTCCTGGGGCAGGATTCTCACTGATGTATGTGTGCTCCTAAATTTGTTTCCTAGGAAACTTGTAGTGAGATGAGCTTCAAACAACAGACAGCACAGTGGATTAGAATTGCAATGGCAAAGAAATGTGGCACTGATGTGTGGCCAGGAGTAAGGGTCCTTATTAATTTCTTACTCGGCCCATAATTCAAACAGCGTTTCTCTTGGCTTAAATGGAGCTTTGGATGGGTAGAAAGTGAGGACTTGACCCAACAAAAAGCTTGAGCAGGTAGAACTTACTGCTGAAATCTGTTTGTGAGCCACATACATGTGTGGAATGCATGGCTTGGATTTTATATAACCTATCTATCCTGATAAGCTATCCTGAAAAAGCAACCAATTTAGCTCAGCATATTCACTGATACTCAATTTATGATTGAATTGAGCTTGATAATCAATTTATGATTGAATACAGGTCATTTATTAGGAGTTTGGGATTTTTTTAAACCAAATTTATTGTTTTTATCTATGTACTGAGAACTGGAGGGCATCAAAACACTGATTTACAATTTTTTTAATGATGGTGTAATAGAAAGCTTAAATTAAAAACTCCTTTAATTGTGAATAATTTAGCAGAAACACCTACCTGATATAACTACTAGGCCACAATTAACACTCCTACCTATCCCACCCTTCCATGTGAAAGTTCACAGATTCTCACGACATAGAATGGTGACTCATTGTCAGTAGAAAACAAAGCACCAAAAAAGCTGTCAACCTAATTTTGAGAAAGTAAACACTACAGCTCATTGATAGGCTTGTCATTTTTCATGTTTCATGAAAATTTTACATATTTAGGAGTTTCTGTCATGAAGTCTCTCACAAAAGGAAGGAACAGCACTGAAGAATTTAGGTCAAGCACACCATGGTACATCCAAATTTTTTTAAAACCATTTTTCTGTTGCAAAAGTGCAAACGGAATAAAACACTTTGCTAAGTGTTATGCGTGACTTGCCTCCATTTCTCCTAAGAAAACTTCACATTAGAACAAGAAAGAAATCACAGACTAGAGCAAAAGCTGCTCAGGGCCAGTCACCTCCTTCTGGAAACTGTAGAAAGAGGGTTCCTGTATTTCAACCCTTGTGTCTGACTCTGTCAGTAGCTGTGGAGAATCCTACCCCTCACTGGGCTGGACAAGACAGAGCATGAAAAAGTACATTCATCAATGCTTAAGCTTATTAGTCTGAATCACTTTTAACAATGAGACAGGCTCCTAAACCTTTTAAGTCCTTTTGAAAATGTAATTCCTTGCAGCTCTCTGGAAAGCCCTGGTGGGAGTTCCTGCCAAAGCTGAACTTAGGTTTTCTGGCTCCTAAAAGACCACAGGAGCTTCTTTATTTTTTGTCTTTCCGTTTTTTCTGGTTTTATCTTTTTTTAATCCTCTGAGAAACTGACTTTCAGGAAATGATATGGGTGGTTAAATCACCATGCAGTTGTCACTTATCTTATTTCTTCGTGAAGTATCTGGTAAAAATGTTAGTAAAAGGAGACTGAATAATGAGGTGTGTATTTCAGTGAGTCAGTGTCTACTAGCAAAAAGAAAATGCAGTCTGAGTCTAGCACATAGTGTTTGCCCATCATCTCCCAGAGGTTTGTGCAAGAACCTCTTCTCTCAAAATGTGCACTGCCTTCAAACTGCTCCACAGGGAAAACCTGTCTTCAAGCAAGTCTTTCTGTTTTTCCAGAAGTTGTTTAAGTCTTCATTCATAAAGCCAGTATCTCATTTTTCATCTTACCACAGCTTTAAACACACCTTCCATCTTTCTTGTACCCTCTGAACAGTGTCCCTGGAAACTGCTGCTTGAGCTTCAGCCGTTTCTGTTGTTAACTCCGAGAAGTTCTGCAGTGCCTGTCACGTTCGGGATTGTGCAGCCCAAACCAGAACAGTGGGAATGGCAGTTCTGATTAATTACTCCCAATCTGCCTTGCTCAAAAGGCTGAAATATAAGTTTCAGCAACCTCCTTACAGTGCCTTTTGTGCCAGTGCTGCAGCTTCAGTGTTGGTCTGCCCCTTGTGCAGGGGCTTGCACAAATGTGCCTTTACAAATAAGTTTTGTGGATGGGTTCCTCAGTGCTCTCACTGGGAATACTCTCCTACCTATATGAAATGTTTATTGAATTTTTTATTTTGCTGCTGTTGCCTTATTCCCTCTAGTGCAGGGGCTGGAATAGAAGTGAGAGCTTTGGCTGGAGGACTGGCCTAACATAACAGAACAGTGGTAAAAGCTATCGTTACCTGCTTCCTGTGGCATGTCTCAGGAGATTGTCCCTTCTGTTAGCTGCTGGTACCAGCTGAAGGCATGATTTTATGAATTAAGGTTATGTGTCTTGTGTAAAGGGAAAAAAAAAAGTGCCTTGGTAAAACTTTTCAAAATGGAATTTTAATTATCTGTCAAATATATTTCTCTCACAGGTAAGTGGGCTCTTTGCTCTGGGAGGTTAATGCGTGCAGACTTGGCAACTCCATGCAAAGATGTCCAAGTTTAGGATTGTTGAATGGCATTAAGAGCTGTACCTGAAAAGTGTAAGTCAAAGCAGCACTGTGAGTGTTGCCTCACTAAGCCATAA
Organism: Pseudotriccus pelzelni; assembly: GCA_035584735.1. NCBI lineage: Eukaryota > Metazoa > Chordata > Aves > Passeriformes > Tyrannidae > Pseudotriccus > Pseudotriccus pelzelni. The sequence continues at coordinate 121,640 of JAWMRA010000093.1, read as the reverse complement.
AAGGCTTTTTGCCATTACTTGTAATACCTTTGCATATCGAAATTATTAAATTGTTGGGTTCCTTTGCTACTGCTGCTTAAAGCCTTATCTTGTATCATTGCTGTATATTCAGTCCCTTTGAGCTAATGAAACTTTGCTATTTACTTCACTCATAAGAGGAGAAAGATGCGTGTCAGAAATGGGGTTTAAGTTTGGTGGACTGAAATTATTAATATCATAGATGTTTAAAGTAATAGTGCTTTTTTTTTTCTTTTCCCTATCTTTTTTTCTGGAACAGTTAAATAAAAGAGGACTTTATTTATTCATTTTTTTTTTCTTTTGGGAAATGGATATTTAGCAAATGGAAAACTGGACAAAGAATTCCTGTTAGCAGATGTAATCTAGATTTATATGATCTGAAATAGGTGAGCTAAATGGGATGTAAGTTTCTGATGTTTGTTTGTGATTTGGAAGATGACAGTTATTATTGTGAAAAACTGTCATGCAATTTAAATCTCATTTCAAAATTAAAAGGAGGTATAGGAAAGAGCTGCATTTTACTGACAAAAACTGTTTCAGTAGTTTTGGTTGCCAGCTCCTTTCAGGATTAAATTTCACTGATGGATATAACTCTGTATCCACAGAGAGAGAGAGATAAAAGTGAATCAGGTGTTACAGGATTTTTCAGTGGCACTTCAGCTAGAGAAGTTTTCCAAGTCTTTTTCAGGCTTTACAGTCTCATGCATATACATCCAGCATTTGTCTGCCGTGGTTGGTTTTTCAGTTTCTAATCACAGACATTTGCTTAACTCATCTCATCTAAAAATAAAGGGATGAGTCTTTCATGTGAAACAGATTAGCATCATCACAGGCCTATAGAATCTGGAAATGTTAGTTACATGTGCATCTATTTTATATTAACAGCTGTGTTGCATGGAGATTTTTAGTGTTTGGGTGGGGTATTTTAGTGATGCACCACCATGTAAAGGTTTTCTCTCTTTCCTCTGAGAAATGTAACTAATAAAGGAGTAAAGTCAAAGTTTGGGAAAGGGGGGAGGGCTCTGTAAGTTTTGACAATATAAAGAGAGGTTGCATACAAATTTGAATTTGAGTTTAGATCTGAAATAGGAGAGAGCATTTGCTTGTCACATGGTAGAAAGGTGCTGTCCTCCTTGGTTGGGAGCAGGAGGGCATGAGACAGAGCTGATTTGAGAAAAAGCTGTAACCACACAAGGAGGGGATTGGCAGAAGCAGGAAAAAGTACTTTATCTGTGCTTGGGTATGGAGACATTTGGCTGAGATGCTTAAGACGATGGTGTATCCTGACATGTGATCTGGAAAGCTCATATGATTTTGGGGAGCAGCCAAGTCAAGTAAAAAAGTTTCTCTGTTTTCAGTGCACTCTGAACTACAGTGCATAGTTTTTTAGCTAAGTGTTTTGACTGGGTTCTCTGTAATTGCATTATTCCCTACAATTCCAAGAACAATTTTGTTATGAGCTGGGAGTGCCTTTCCTTTGGTGGCCTCTTGTTTCCAAAAGAGGGATTGCGTAGCAGTTTTTGTTTGCTCTGGGTCCTGCTTTTTCCTCAGGTTATGGGAAGCCAGGCAGAGGAAGAGTGGGGCTTGTTTTGCTTTTGCTCTCATCCATGAGTGCACGAAAAATGTTTTCTCCCTCTCGCCATGTAACCACCTTGGAGAGGAAGAGGCCAGCAGGGCTGATTCTGGTCCAGTGCAAGTAGAGGCAATGTTTAGATGACATCAAAAGGTAATTGCCACAGGTAAAGATATCAAAACAGCTCATACCCCAAAAGTTTGTATTTCACAGAGCTCTAACCAAAAGATCTGTGCATCTACTGAGTATGTGCTGTGTACTCTGCAGACAAAGGTACAGCAGGAAAGAAGAAAAAAGGCCATTTGGTTGCACTCCTACTCAATTGCTTTGCCTTGAAGTGCCTAAAGTGATCCCTTTCAAACCCAAACAATTAAAAAACCTTGTGAAAAAACGAGGTTTTCTACTGTGTCAAACCCAGCTACCCAAAGTTATTTGCCTTTTTCCCCATGACAGTTCCTGTCTGTAGTGAAAAACTGTTCCATTAACAGCTCTGTTAACCCAGTTGTAATAGTGGAGGATTCTGGGTTTAAGATTAGGTTAAAAGTTCTTGGGATTTCTCAGATAACTTGTATGAGTCCCTGGGCTTTCTCAGGACTCTATTATTAGTGACAATGAACCTGGAAACAGTGGATGAAGAAATGTGTCCAGAAAACCGTAATGGTTTAAAGAAAAAAGGAAGAAAGTGTAATGTGCCCATAGCCCCAGTGGTCACAGGGAGTTAATGTGTGGGGAGAGTGTGCAGAACGCCTGTCCCGCCTCTGAGATACAACGTGGCACCCATTTGGCACAGCAGAGAGAGGCTTCACAGCAGCTCAGACAATGATGACATCTGCAGTTACTAACACTCCTCCCCAGCGCTGGGTGGAAGGAGCAGCTTAACGCTGGGCCAGGGACAGGCTCTGGTGCTGCTTCATCCTGGTGGGTGGCAGGGTGTGCTCCCAGGCTCTTGTCATTCGATGACAGCCGCAGCGTGGAGTGCCTTTTGCTGGCCTGCGTGGTGCCATCCAAATGTGGGCCATCCAGAAATTGAAATGAAAGTCACTAAAACTAACACAAGAATAATCAATGAGTCATCAGCGACACCTTACACCAGAGGTTGTACTCACATTTCTGCGTTTTAAGCTTGCTGTTGACATGAGACCCAGCAGTGATCCCAGAAAGCCTTTGAGCAGGCTTTCTTCCTGCACTGTCAGTTCTGGCTTAGCAGTTAATAATAATAAAAAAAAAGGGCACTGATCTTGAATGAAATTGAGGAGCTAAGAAGTGAAACTATGGATAAGATTTTCTCTCTGCGTGTTTTTGTTACTGATACAATGAATGAGCTACAAGAACTGCTTAACAGATGTACAAACTGTAATTGTGCCAATGGGTTTCACGCTGTAGCTCGAGGAACTTCTCATTCAGATTTCCAAGTTCATAACTTCACTTCAGGCAACCAGTGGAAAGCCAAGTCTGAATTAAGAAGGTCAGGAGTTGCTTTTCAAATGGAGGTAAGAAAATGAGAAGGCAAGGCATGAGCCTGCTGGACATTTTCGGGTTTTTTGCTTTTGGGGGTTTTTGATTGAAATGGAATGTCTCACACAGTGTAAGTAAATAGGTTAAGATTTTTTTATTTGGGATTTGCCCTGAAATTTACTTGTTTTGTCAGAAATTCTGGTATCTACCTAACAGGTGATAGTGATCATGTCATAGAAATAAATTAAGCATGAATGTGTGAAATGTAATTTTAAGTGTTCTCAGCTGTTGAATTATTTTCCATAATTACTTCCATTTGATAATGCTGAGTTCTGGGCAAAATATGTTCTTTTCCTACAGTGGGGATATAATTTTAGAGTTTCAAGAGCATACCAGAGTTGAGTTGTACCTAGTTTGGATCCTGGGTGCAAGAGGTGGAGCAGTAGCTCTCAAGTGAGGAGGCTTCTACAGAGATCACCTGAGCTGAGTATTTGTTCTGCACTCTCTTGGTCTATAATGATTTCATAAAATTGCTGACAACTGTAACGTCATCAACGTGATGGCAGGTTTTCCTCAGCCAAATGTTATTCAGAAGTTGTTTGGAGGGAGAGCATGATTTCCTTGGAAACCGATGGAAAAGGCAAGTCTAAAAATAGCACTTCCTTGGGAAAACAGCTTCCTTGTACCCCTCCCTCTCTGTTTGTACCAACAAATTAATTCATCACTAGAGGGGGTTTTTAAACTGTCCTTTATGAAAGAGGATTCAATTGGTGTGTAGTGGGACCCAGTCATTTGAACTGTTGGGCAGCTCTGGCACACTGATAAATCAGAGAAGTCACTGGGGGTGGAGACTGACAGGAAAAAAAAACATCTCAAGTGCACAGATATGTGTTAAGGAAGAAGATCAGCTGTACCAACAAGAGTTTTGCTATACCAATATATTTTGGAGTCTCTGCTGGGATGACAGAAAGCAAAACAGCATCATCCACAGCTGGAAATATGGGAGGATATATTTAATAAACTTACTAGAGGGCTGGCATCATGACTTGTGGAAAAATATTCATGGCATTATTTAATGCAAACTTAGTCATACACGTGCCTCATAAAAAGTCAATTTTGGAAATACGCACAAGTATTTAAAATGGTGATGTAGTTGTATCTCAAGTTCTCTTTGAGGTCCACTCAGAACTCATTCTTGCAGGCAGCTTTATTAGCACTGTGTGTCATGTGGCTGTCTACTTACTGAGTTTAAAATATGATACAGATGCAAAGAAATTAAAATTTTTGAAACAGAGAATAATGTCTTCAGTCTCTTGATACTGACAAATTTAGTATCTGCCACTGTTTGGACTGGGAATGCTGCCAGTGGAGGTCTGCCTTCATGGGAGAAGTTTGGTTTAATAATCAGCATTCATTATTGTTTGTTTGCTTTATGCAGGAGACCAGTTCTCTGTGTGGTTTCATCTTCCTCTACTGTGTTGGGAAAAAATGCTGTAAAATATACAGAGAAGCGTAAATTATTTTGCTGTGCAAACTTAATTGAAATATCATTGGCTATAACTACTGTTAGGAACGGGAATTGTGTTGGGATGTTGGTTTTTTCCTTTACATCAAAATACTGGATTTTGACCCCATTTAATTTTGGGAAACAAATGTAACTGTCAAAGTAACACTGTATTGTGGTTTGCTGTCATTACCCAAAGGCTGGGCTGGAGTCAGCTCTGAAAATTCTGGAAGTCCGTGGTGCTGAGGAGTGGTTTCTGTGTTTGCTGTGAACCAGGGGCCCTGTGGTGTGTTACAGCTGTGTAATAGGTGCTTACAAATACCTTCAGGGATGTAAAATAAGGAGCTAGGCAGCACCCATCTAATAACAGAAGGATTGTTAGGTAGGTATGAAAGAAGGAGTGCTAATAAAAAACAACCAGGACTTAGAAGCACTCACATGTTTGAAAAAAAACCCCAGCTAGAAATCTTGTTCTGTCACTTTTTTACACTAATGAGGTTTTTGGGCTTTGTTGTTGCATGAAGCCAACTGGGAAATCTCTTAAAGTTTCAAAACATAGGAGTTTTACTGAGAATGCAAGCTTTTGCTCCCAGTGAATCAGACTTTTGGGGCAGAAAGAGATGTTGGACTTAGTCACCTTTTAATATAGATGGCTTAGCAATTTCTTTTAGGATTTTTTTCTTTGTTTTGTTCTTTTGTTCCAAAATCATCATTATAAAACCTGAAGAAAAAAAGCAGAGGCTTACTTGGAGTATTTTGTCTCAGTGTTTGGAGAATGTTATATTTTTTGTTCTGCTAATGCCATCCTGAATTAATTCCGGGTATGTTCCATCGTAGCTGTTTTACAGACATTTTTGTGTGTGTTTTAAAGTGCTGTTTTTTCTGATATATTATCAGTGTTCACAGAAGGAGCTAAAAACAAATCTTGAATCTCAGCAGGTTCAAGACAGGTGCTGTTTCCATGTCTGAATATGCTCCTGTTTAAGATACTGTTACCTTCTGGATTGCAGTGAACGTAAATTACATGTTCCTGTTTCAGTTCCCATGCAAATTCTGTAGCTTTGTGATAGGGTCCTCTGTGGGGTGCAGCTTTGAGATAGATTTCCCTGGACCTCAGCTTAGAGTGAGAACAGAGATTTCTCAGTAAAAAAAAAAAAAAAAAAAATTAAAAAAAAAATAGAGCAACGTAAAAAGGAGAAAATTGAAGTTAAGAGGAAACAAATAAAGCCATAAATCCCACATGTTCCTGGGGTGTGGGTGTCAGCTTTGTGTCAGCATGAGTCAGGCTTCAGTTTGCTTTTTAGGCTTAGGTTCAGTGCTGCCTGGGTTTTGCACCCTCTATCCTTCAGGATTCAACTGGCACTCATGCCGTTGTGGTGTCCCCCTGCTCCTCTCCCCATCTATCAGCTGTACAACGCCTTGTGTTCGTCTCAGGGGTGCAACTTGAAATCTAGGTAATCATAGATAATTGTAAAAAACCCTTGTTCTTAGTTCTTCTGTTCAGTTTCTTTTTAGTGTATTTTGTTATGACATTCCCACTGGGTTTAGAATCTTTTACTCGTACTGAGTTTTCCAATGGTGTTTGTCCAGTTTTCATCTTTCCCTTAAACTGAGCTTACTATGGTAGAGCAGAGGTGACTGTTAAAAGTAATATTCTGTTTTCTGTCCCTTTGAAGTGTGAAGGAGTACAAAATATCATTGGCCTTTTTGGCTTATTTGCATCAGACTTAATTACTGTATTGCCTCTTAGAGGTGTGTGTGAAACTTGTGCCTTTTGATCTTAAACTACAAAAATACTCTCTGAAAGGTTATCAGTTAAAATTTCCTCTGCTCTGTTCTCCTTGTAGCCATTCCTCATTTGCTCCAAATAATTGCTGCTTGTCTCTTTAGTTCACGAAATGCAAAACTGATGGTTTTCCGTGATCTTGGCAGCTAAGGGAACGTTCTTTAACTGCTGAAACAAGGTTCATTTTTTAAACTATTTCATCTAATTTGGTACTACAAACCTCCACTGAAAACAGGACTGCAAAATTTTGCAGTCATTGACAGGTCAGGGAATGGAAACAGCTTTTCAAAACTGTTTATACAGATATATGTGTCGTGAACATTGTTCCACTGCACTTTTCTTCCCTGCCTGCCTCCACCTGCTTTCCTTTTCTGAGCAGATTCATGAGAAGGCCTTGACAGAGGCTGCACTTTTATGCTTCGCTGGCATGTTCTGATGGACATGCAAGTTCTGATGGACATTCTTGATGATTAAGTTTTTACAAATCTTGTTTATTATTGTTCCTTCAAGGAAGTGAGGTTTTCTATGCTGTCTGTTGGCCAAACTTGAAAAAGCAGGTGCAGGCAGTGGGTCACTGCTGACTGTGAAAGTACCAACTTCACCTAATTCCCAAATCCTACTTCCTGGGAACCTCTTCTGATAATAATCACAGCAAGTAAACATGCCAGTGGTGAGGTCTGCTCCAGGGGTGGGCAGTGACAAAGTGTTGTGGTCAGTAACAAGGCTGCCTTGGGGGTTTTTGACTGAGGAGTTTGGTTTGAGGTAGACTGTGATTCTACTGTAATTTGACCGTGCAGTTGTTGGTGTGCTCACTCTAGTTAGGGCCAGCAGACAGTACTTTTAGAAGCTGTTCTAGTCTGCTGCTCTTTAAACATGACTGTAGGTAGGAGTCTTTCTTCCAATTTCATGTGCTCTACTGTCATTACATGTGCAAAAAAGCCAGGGTTCTTTCTTTTCCTTTTGCAAGGCAGCAGAGACAGCCTTCTGGCTATGCTGGAAACTGACGCCAGTTTCAAGTTTTATATTCCTTTTTTAGACCTGTGGTTTTATAACAGTAACAGTTGTGCATCTCTCAAAGTTGAACCACAGCATACGTGATTACATTATCAGCAATTGTTTTAAGACTTACCTAAGGAACAGACAACTTCTGAAGCTGAATGGCGCTGGACTATCACGTGCAATAAGATTCCTTAGTGCTAATCTTCTTCACAGGTCAGCCCAAGAAGTAGCAGCATTTCAGGTAAGTTGTGTTTCACACAGAATGTACATTTAGCAAGATGCAGAGACAGATGAGGAAGCAGCAAATGATCTGCCATACCCTGACAGCTGTCCCACATGAGAACAGCCCCTCTAGAACACTGGGCAGCCAAAGCAGGGGTGCTTGCAGGTGAGCTGGCATTCATTTTCTGGAGACAAGTCGGCTTGTAATGTTACAAGGATGTTTCAGTTTGATAAGCAAAGGACCAAACCATTTAGGATCCAATTTTGATCTTGCACTTGCAAAAGAAGAGTAATTATGACAGACTTCTTTTATTAGGCACTCTGGTGCTAGTAGGATTAATATGAAAAAGGGGAAAACGCAAAAGCAGCATCATCTTTTTTTCAGTAACTGGAAAATAGCCGTGGTCTAGTTGAATACTAAACTAGCAACTCCTCTAGCAGGGGTGCGCTCACTGGCAGCAGGGACCAGGACCTGCTGTGGGTGGTGGCTGCATATCCCTGCTGCCAGCAAACTCTTGGAGGCAGGGAATGACCCCCGCTGTAGTGTGGTAACTCATAAATAACCCTGGCATTTCCAAACTGCAAATGAATTAGATGTAAGGTAGGTGTTAATTGCAAACATACTGAGTAATACGTATGTACAATTTATTTAAAATACTTTTTAACATACATATAAAAACCCCTCACTATTTATACAGTCTAAGTTCTAGCAACATATACAAATACTGAGCAACTACAATACATGCTGAGGTAAGAACATACATTCTTGGGGAATATTCAAGCCAAACAAGACTGAAATACATTTTATATCCATACGTCTTCACATGTAAGAGACCCATGAAATGTACCTTTGCTTTATTGTACACAGGTGAATTCTAGACTTAAGTGTGTCATGCAACTTACATTTGGAATTAATGTTTAACACTTTGTAGCATACATTTTAAACCCAACTGTTACATATTCAAACTTATCTTTTTAGCCCTGCCTAGCAGATAACATGTTTGAAGTATGAAGCAGAGAGCAGAGCTTGGGACCAAATTCTTTCAGGAAAGGGGCTTAAATTCTTAAAAACATCAATTCCTCTAACAGCTAATGCTGCTCAGATAATGAAGCTGCATTATGGTTGCTTAAAAAATAATGCACTGTAGAGAAACTGTAATTCTTACACCACCTTAGCCTACAGCTATCCATGGTTCTACCATACCTGGCCTACAGTAAAAATTAAATCCAGGTATGTTATTTTTACTCACTTGAACACATCCATTTACTTTTATGGTAGATTCATTTTCCAAGCCTAAACTGGTACAGGTTGACAATGGAAAAGATCCTTAACTTGTCTGGATTAAGTATGTATTGTCACATCTCGGTGGAAACTACTAACTTCCCACTCCTTTCAAATAAAATTAGTTCAGATAATTTCAAAATCATAGTTGTTGCTGATAGGTAAGAACACTTACCCATTTAAGCAGAACTACAAAGACTGCAGACTAGCTTTGTCAGGCAGAAAAAGCTGCAAAACCATAGAAGGTACAATTATAGGCAAGAATTTGTTTTTCACAAATGGGTCTTTATATTACATTCACATTTAGGCTTAGACACCCAATTCTAAAAAAATAATAATAAAAAAATTATTCTCAATGAATGAGAAATTGTAGAACTGGGCTTTAAGGTAGCACAGAGTATGTTCAACATCTTTAATGGTGACATGAAGTGCACCCTCAGCAAGTTCGCTGCCGACACCAGGCTGCGTGGTGCAATCAGCGCGCAGGAGGGAAGGGATTGCCATCCAAAGGGACCTTGGCAGGCTCAAGAGGTGGGACCTCATGAAGTTCAACAAAGCAATGTCCTACACCTGGGTTGTGGCAATCCCAGGCACACCTAAAGGTTGGGTGGAGAAGGGATTGGGAGCAGCCCTTACTAAGGACCTGGGGGTGATGGGTGATGAAAATCTCACCATGAGTTGGCAGTGTTTGCTCACAGCCCAGGAATTCAAACACAGCCTGGGCTGCATCAAAGGATCATGGCCAGCAAGTTGAGGGAGGTGATTCTCCCTCTCTGCTCTGCTCTGGTAAGAGCCTGCCTGGAATACTGTGTCCAGCTCTGGTGCCCCCACTGTAAGAAGGACACGGACCTGTTGGAGCAAGTCCAGAAGCATCTAGAAAGTTGACTGGAGCACCTCTCCTACAAAGACAGCCTGAGAAAGTTGGGGCTGTTCAAACTGGACATGAGGAGATTGGGTGACCTCACAGCACCTTCCAGTATCTGAATGGGGCCTACAGGGACACTGGAGAGGGACTGTCAGGAACTGTAGTGACAGGACAAGGAGCAATGGGTACAGACTGAAAGAGGAGAAATTTAGGTTAGGTATTAGGAAGAAATTCTTTACTGTGAGGGTAGTCAGGCACTGGAACAGGCTGCCTAAAGAAGTTGTGGCTGCCCCATCCCTGGAAGTGTTTAAGGCCAAGTTGGATGGGGCTTTGAGCAGCCTGGTCTAGCAGGAGGTGCCCATGGCAGGGGCAATGGAATGAGATGTAAGGTCAGGCCACTCTATGTTTCTGTGTAATAACATATTTTAGATGTTGAACAGGCCACAAGTAATTTTTGATTACAGAGTTTATACACAGCCCCTCTACAAACAAATTTTCAAGTGGTAAGCAAGGATACCGTCCTGGTATTAAGGCATGGTGGCAGCCATTCTTGAACAATATTTTACTTCTGATTTAATGTTCTATACCTTATTTAAGGACCTGGGCAGTAAACAAGGCTTTGAATTACATCACAAAAAGTAACAGTAACCACTGAAGTCCATAAAAGTGGGCTACTGTACAGGTAGGGATCTCACACGTATGAATTAATTCAGCATCCTCTCAACAGTGCTGTTAGAATAAAAATAAAGCATTTTTATTGTGGGAGTTTTTTTCCCCCCTACTACTTAGGTAAGAAAGCTGTGCTTTTCTAACGAGATAAAAAAATGGCAAATATGGCATCCAAACTGTTTTCATTTTGTGGTTACCTAGCTAAAACTAGTCTACATTACTTCAATAGAAGACTTACTGCAATGTTTTCATAGTAGAGAACACTGGAACATTCAAAGGATACAAAGTCCATTAAATACTTCTGAAATGGACACTCTTTGGAACAGTACTGATTCTTCTGCAAAGGTTTTGGGATCCTGTATATTTTAATAAGAACAATCACAAGAAAAGCTCTAAGGCTAAAGTTTGTCAGTTGTGCTAAAACGTACCATATGTGCTAAATGCATGTGTAACACAAACTGTGCACCATTAGAATATTTGTGTGCTTCCTTAAGCACTCACAAAAGTATTTACAGATCTTTCTTTGTATAAGCTCACACCTGAACACACAACAATGGACACTCTGGGGGAGGGCAGGGCAGGGCCTACCTGAATTCAGTCACCTCCAACACCTGGATGCTTCCTGCCCACTGACCATCAGGGAAGTCCGACTTGGAGGCCGATGCTATTCAGAGTAGCCTTCACTCGAGAGGGAAAAATGAAAAAGCAGTTGCCGTGTACTTTCCTTGTGTGAATTTGTGCCTCTTGGATCTCTAGGAAGGAACAAGACTGAGTGGCTTAAGGAGATGAAGCAGAAAGACACAGAGACAGCAGCTTCTAGTTTTGGAAGGCTAACCAAGAGGGCAAGAACCTTCTGAGGAAAAGACAGCTGATGATTCTTAATCCTGTGAACAAAAGCTGCAACAGTGTAATTCAGAAACAAAATTAACTCATGCCTTAATGGCATTTTTGCCATCAGTCCTGACAGGAGTTGGTAAAGTCCAAAATTGTGCAGACATTTGATAAGGAAAAAGGAATTTTAGAAGCTGTAGTGCTTACATATAGATCTTAGAAAGTTAGGAGCTTTGGGGTCTGGGGTGAGGTTTTTCCCCCCAAGAAATAGTACCATTAGGAAGAAAGGACTGGCTTTTATACTTTAAACTGTTTCTCCCCATTTATCATTCACATCTATGAATCACTGAAGCTAATCATGAAGAGTTCTTCTCTCATGTCTGACAGACAATTGTACAGTAGTAAGAAAAAAGTCCACGATTTTGTAGGAGACAAGCTGTTAATTGTACATACAGCTTAAGGAAAGGCAGAATTACTGCTTTCCCAGACCTCCAATACCACATCTTTTGGTTCAAGATTGTATTATTTAAGACTTAACAATATCAAAACAACGGAACTGAAAAAAAAATGAAGCTGTCAGCTTTATGGAGCTGGCTTTTAAAAACAAGCCATCACTCTACCTTACTCGTGAGCTAACTGAGTTCATCCTTGCTCCCCGTGGAATGGGCCACGCTCTGTGGTACCTGGTACAGCAGTTCGTCGGTGCTGCCTGGGCCCGGCTGCCCCTTTGGTATGTCATACAGTGCCTGTGCTGATGAGGCACTGTCTGTCCTAGATAACAGTTTACTGCAAGTTCCAACCAGTGGAGGAGCTTGATTCCCTGCAGCTTTGAAGGTGGAAATGGAAGGAATGCCAAGAGGTGTGCTGGGATGGCTGGACATGTCCATGATTATGGGAGTCGCGTACTCTGGTCCAGTTATAGGCAGTGGTTCGGCATAGGCGTGGTATACTTCTTGTATGGGTGAATTGTAAGGGTCCAGATCAGCATAACTTGCGTCTTGTCCTTCCTCTGGTTTGAAGGTTGACCTCTGATGAAGTGTGCCGACAATTCCCCCTACCAGGGGCTGGGCATATTCTGTGTTGCAAGCCCCAACAAAACAAAATAAAAGTAGTGGAATGTTTGTTACAGCACCATCACATTAAATACAACTTGTCAATAGTTTCACAGATATTATTATTATCCTAGATCAAACCAGTGGTCCGTCTCTGTCCACCAGTGCCAATCACTTTGGAAAAGGATTCCTTTCTACCCACTAGTTAAAGCCACTGGGATAGCCAGAATATCCCCATTTCTCAGCTTTGTACTTTCCTGGTGAGCTGAAACTTCCCATGCTGCAAATCTGCCTGAAAACAAAGCTTATTGAAATGTTCTTCCCCGCAAAATTAGGTTTAAATGAAATTATCCTGCCTAGCTTTAAATAAGAATGGTCCTTGGGTGGAGGGTTTGTTCTCTGAGGGGGGAAGCCTGCATGTGGTCAGCTGAGATGTTTTAGCTCAACAGATACTCCACATTACAAAAGCTGGAGGTGAGAAAACTGACTAGCTGGGTAAAAACAGACAAGCAGCCAAAAAGAGAAAAGCAATTCTGCCTGCAGTGAAGCTGCAATTCTGCACATCTGCCTAACTCTGCCATCAGCTTGTAAGCACAGAGCCAAAGGAACAGTCAGTCATCTTCCTCTCATGCCTGGGCCACCAGGAAAAGGGCATGTGCCACTACCATAACTCCTCCTTTTCCACAGCATAAGGATGATTTAATCCATACAGTGAGTGTAGGGAACCATGTGCCATGTTTCAGATTTGTGCATAAAGAGACTGTGATGACATTATTTCCAGTGCATGAAAATTCTTCAACCCTTGGGGTTCTTGGGGTTTAAGAACAAGTAAAGAAACTTCCAGTTATTGCATTGACTTAGGCAAGTGTCTATCTACAGCACATCAAGTCAATACATACTTTTATGATACTCAAAGATCTCAAAAAGCCTGCATTTTAAGAAATGTGCTTACCTAGAGAACTACTCCTCCTCTGTTCCCCCCCAAAAAACAGGAAAAAACTAAATGCAGCCAAATTCCTGACATTTTTTTAGCATGTGATATATATGTTACGTGGCCCACAAAAACAGCAAAATGTACCTGCAGACTCTGTTTGCAACATTGTTGGGACTTCTCTTGGTCTGAGGTGACTAATTTCACTGCTGCTGTAACGTACAGGAGTTTCTTCATGTTCTGCTGATTTGGTTGGGAGGAATTGCTTCATTCCTTTCCACCATCCTTCGCATGGATTAAAAAAACAAACCAACAAACCACCCAAGACTACATAAATATATATATATATATAGTGTCTTAAGCTACTTAAAATATTTTTGCACCACAGCTTGTATTTTGTAGTAGCAGGTAAATAACTCGATTATCAGTATTTACATGTCCCCAAAGTTACAAGATATTTTAATAGTTTCTGGCAAACTGAAGAGGCAGAAGTGACAACATGACTCTCACCCAGTCAACCTTCCTGAATGCTGAGTAAAGGATTTCATAAAACCATTTTGTTACCTGCACGATCCCAGTAAGGTAGATCATATGTGCCCTCAGTTTTTTTCTTGCTGTGAAAAAAAAAAAGAAAAAGGGGTATTTTAGCTATTCCGTTTATCAAAAGATGCATTAATTAATGCTCACCGACTATCACCTTGGCTGTTACTGGTCCTCAAATTTAATGTATAAGCACCAGTAACCTGGCTTGCCATCACCAGCCTGCTGCTACTGAAGGAACCAGCTCTTAGTAAAAGCACTTCTAATAAAAACAGTTACAAAAAGCTGGTTTTGCTGTCCTTACTATTCAAGTGAATACAATTCCTTCCACAAGTGCAGGCCACACAGTCCCCACAGTGACACATGCAGCATTTCATTCCCACACACAGACTGACATTCATTTAAAGCACTTTCAGTCATTTACCGGTTTCTCCAATGCCACGCACAAACTAAGATAAGAATCAGAGTAGTGAAGACCATCACCAGCACTGGAACCAGAACTGCTGCCAATGCCACATCTGAAAACCATTAAATTAAGTGGTGTCAGACAGAAGAGCTTCTCATAAATCATGAAAATTACTTGGGTAAAGCACATAGTTTCCACATGTAGTGTCTATCACACTGGATTCCCCCAGCTAAGTTACCCCGCTGGATGCTCCCACAGTGTAAATTTCAATTAACATCTGGCTCTTCTACATGAATGCACAGCTGGTGTTTTTACAATGTTTCTCATCAAAATCAACCAATTTGCTTCAGCACAAGATTTTTCTGTTAGAACATGTATTTTGTTATTTACACATAAAATCCATTAGTGTAACCGCTTAAGTTTGAACCTCCTTTAATAAGTAGATTCCACAGTGCCTTAACAGTTAATCACAATCAGCCTGTGCTGGGTCTGTGTGTGACATGACACCATCCTGTCCCCTGCAATCCAAAGGACACTTTAGCAGTGCCTCACACTGCAGTGACCTTGCTGCCTTTTCTGTCCATTTTCTTTGATAAACAAAACGATGTTCTTCCACTTCCATGTCAACAAGACTGATCCATAAATGATTTGCTATGTCAAAAGTATTTTGTTCTAAGCAATTATCTAATTCAACAACAAAGCAGTTACACTTGATCAATTCAGAAGGGAAGTCCAAGTTGCAACAAAACTTGTTCAGGGATTAAAAGCTGAACTCAGTTTGAACAAGTTTTTGAAGACAGAACTATTATCCAAATATATGATATACATTGTATATACACATATATCTGAACTGGAAGATTGGCTTTGTTTCTACATGCAGTATGCAACTGTACATCTTTCATCATATATGCATTTAATAACTGGTAAATACTAAGAAGAAAATATTGATAATTTTCTATAATGTTAAGTGTTGAGAAAATTTAAATTTAGAAAACAGGCTTAATATATACTAAAGCACCATAAGGAGTTCCCAAGCACTTCTACTGTGCATACCTTTGGTTACACTTGGGGTCACTGTTGTGTTCTTTATTTCAGGTGTGAAAGTTGTTTTATCTGTCGGCAATGAAGTCTTCACTGAATGAATGAAGTCATCAAGGAAGTCAGCATTCTTCTTATCATTCTTGTTCTGAGGCGGGGGTGGTGGTGGTGGCAAGGTGATTTTAGGAGAACGACCTTCAGAAGAAAAGAAATTAGAGGAAAAGGTTTTTCAAGTGCTAGTTCTCCATGTCTCCTTTTCAGGAGAAGACAGCTGAAATAGTTTGCTAAAAACCTTTTGTTCATGTTATATAAGGAAGCCCCCCCCGCCATGAATCAATAACATGAGAAGCAAGTGACTGGTGTCTTTTGAAACACTCATTTTCAAAATCAACTTGTGTACACCTAAATTCAGTATTTTCCAGTTAAGTGTAATAAGCTCTGGAGAAATTCGGAAGTATCAGGTACAGAAGGATTATGCAGCCAGAAAGTACTTTTTTTCTCATGGAAAATATACCTACAAAGTAACCTTTAACCTTAGTAATTTAACTTGCAACCTTAATAATTTCACTGTTTGTCATCTTGCACAGTCAAAGTTTTCAGTTGCCTTACCTATACTGAACTGACATCCTAGCAGTTCTACTTTCATTGCAATTTTCTGGTGCCATTTTAAGGGGTTAATCCTAAAAAAGCGTGCAATAATAGGTGGAATGAAATTATTGCGAACTTCCTGGTACAATTCAGTATTCCCTTGAAATACCTAGAAAAGAAAAAAAAAAAAGAGAGAGAAAAACATTATTATTATTATTATTATTATACAAATGCAATAACAACTAAGTAACTACAACCATTTTTGATGTTTTATTCAGGAAAAATAAGCAGTGCAGGATGCTAAAATTCACCCCAGAACAGCGCTGCTGCCTGCACATCACTCACTTGGCCCCACTGCACATGTAACTAAATGAAACAAAAAAGGTGTGTGTACATGTATGCAGCTACCTGGTTCAGAGTGAAGGTACCATGTGATATCCTTCTGAGGCTCCCCAGGCAGTGCCTGCTGCTAAAGACATTTCACGTGTTTATGGCACTGAGTAATTCTAACTTGGTCCTCTTTGGTATTTTGCACTTACTCTTCAAACATATGTATATAGCAAGGAGTTGTGACACTGTGCAAGCAGCAATTAAGCAGTGTCTTCACACAGCCCAACAGTTAAAGCACAGTCTGTCTGAGGCTGGCATTTATGAGAAGGCAGCAGGAGGCACAGTCAAGTATGTAACCACACTGTCCTCTCGTGGCTGCTGTCTACAAGGGCCGGACCACATTCACGTTCAGAATGAGGAAGTTCTCCCCAGTCTCATACTGAGGTATGGGGTTCTGGAAGAGAAAGGCACAGACTCTGAGTGAAGGATGAGCTCAAGCTGGTCCTTCACTGTCCATCCTCACACACAAAGAACTCCTTAAAATGGGCAAATACAGAAAGGGTCTGTCTGGCTGAAATTTAAAACCAGTGAGAGATAATTCAGTCACTGCATGATGCAGTATGAACACACTGACAAACTCACAGTAAACTACAGGTTTTGCAGCCCTGGAGCAGCTTGTCCCCGTAGTCCAACCCTCCCTCTCCTTTAAGAGGACTGGTTTGGCACCATGTCTTTGGGTAGGAAGTGAGCTGTCTCCCCGTGTTAGTGCACGGCGTTTGGCTTTGGCTCTGCACGTGCAGCTGTGTGGTGGTGGTGCTGCAACACAGGTCACCACAGAGGTGACAGTAAATGAGTCCCTTGTTTTTAAAGCACTGATACACACAGTGCAAATCACACTGGACATAACGCAGAACAGAATATTGGCACTTGCCTTAAAATACAACTATAATATCCCTACAGTTTTGAAATAAAACAATTCCAGGAAAATATCCATTCAAAAGACAAAAAAACCCCCCAGTGACCCCAGGGACCTTCAAGGGACTCACTCCTTAGTTCCCTGATGTAGATAACATGTCTCCACACTCAAAAGACACCCAAGCCTCATTACTACTACTTACATGTAAGTATTTTGGTTTCTCTCTACATAGGCACTGTCTGTCTTCATGTTTGAAAGCGCTGACCGACCAAATGGACACGAGTCAATTTAGTTAGCCAGGGAAAATAAATCACTCAGTAACTTAAATGCAGTACTTCATGTTTGAGAGCACTGGTTTTTTTACATCTTAAATTAATAACCATCATTTTTGTTTCTATGTATCCACGTGACACTAACAGACTAAAACTGCTAAGCCATTCAGGATACTAAAAATCCAGGTTGGCAAACACAAGGTATTTCCCTTGAGGATGCAGTCTCTCTTCTTCTCTGCAGTGCAGGTGGACAAGCACGTGGCTCTCCTGCTCTGAATTTAAGCTTATTGTTCTTAAATATATTTAGTAGCAATGAATGGAGACAGATTAAATGTGGGGATAAGTTTATGGTGTTATTTTGGAAATTAATTTAATAATACAAAGCAGTCACAGTCCCTGTGTCCAGAGAAGACTGTGTTCCAATTCACAGCCACTTTTCCCCTAAACAAGGGAAAATTTTTTATTTTTTTTTTTTCAGCTGACAGTCTTGTACCTACAGACCTCACCAAAGAATTACTTGTTTTGGTAAAGACGCAGATGAGAAGCAAAATAGAGAGGTGACTTCTTGAGGGGATGTGCCCAGCCCAAACTGCTGTACCTGTCCTTGTTTGTGCTGTGCCTGCCAGTGCCCACTACTACAAGGAAGTGCAAGCTGCATCTGGCTACCCAAGCAACACATGCAGAAGTTACAGATTAGGGACAGAGATGTCCAACACTGAAAGTTAAGTCTCACATCAGCAAAGACAAGAAGAATCCGTAACAACTATTACCTTCAAGAAAGATTAACAGCAAAGTAGTTCTTTACTCCAGGCTTTTATTAGCCAAGATTTTGATGTCCAGTGTTATGAGAGGAACTTAACTTTACCTGCAGCTCTGTATTCTTTGTTACTCTAATTTTTGCACAAAAAAAAATTTGGCCTGAGCTCAATACAATGCAAGTTTTTTGATGAGAAATCATTTTCGTAGCCCATTTATTACCAAACTCTCTCCGTTTCCCTCTGTGCTGTCAAATAACATTTTCCAACACTGCAACTCTGATTTGTCCTTTTCCCCAATTCAAGCATTTTTCAAGCATTTTACTTTTTTTTCATATACAAAAAGTTTAGGAAAAGTTTTCCTGGAGTACTTCCAGATCTCTAGAAGCTATTTGCAAAGAAAACTACAGGAAAGCCTTGGAAAAGCTTCTAGTCCCCTGAAAAACGTTAGGAATTTCAAACATCTTCGAAAAAACGGGGAATAGCACCTCCCAGTCATTCTGGAGTGTAATTACAGAAGGCTCAGTCACAGGGAGAAGCCTGCAAGCGTTTGCATCCAAAAGCAAGGCTCTATCACAGAGAGTTGGAATCAAATGAGGTGATGGCACACAGAGGACAAATCTGTTCTTTTGAACCATACTGAACCATTTTTTCTGTCATTTAACTATGGCTGGCAATCCCTGGGTACGTCTGGTTCTTCATGCACTGTCCCTAATGATACAAAGAGTGCAAAGAAAAATGTGTTGCCTGTAGTTTCAAGCTCCACAATTTGTTTAATTTCATGAACGTCCAAGAGGAACAACATGCTCAAATTACAAGGCAACAGGTTTCCTAGGAAAATTATCAAACTAACTCTGAAGCCTAAATTCAGGCAGCTCAATAGCTGAGATTTTATTTAATGGCCAGAAGAGGGCGATCCAAACTCACAAAATAAGCTGAATTTTTAAATATTTTTCATTTTTCTTGAATACTTCATACCGACAGTCATGTTAGTTCACATGTAGGCTCAAGGAGATGGAACAGCCCCAACAGTAAATTCTTCATCCTTTCTTTCAGGAAAGTTTCCTACTGCAATTACATTCAGTGTTCAAAAATCTCTTAATTTAACAAACTTCAACATCTTACTTCATCAGCAGGATGCTGCATCCTACTTTGAAACAAGGTACAAACTTCAAACTACCCAGAGTAACAAGAAGACGACCAAGTACAACTAAAGAGTGACCATTCTTAAAACCTGCTTCTAAAAAGTTACTAGGTCACTAATTACAGTTACATGTATGTAATACCAGGGGCTACAGAAGCAAGATAAATTACATCCAAGGATTTTAAGAAAAAGAAAATTCTAGTTCCAGTCAGGTTACCAAGAATCTCGTTATTTGTTTCAGAAGATCTGATCTGAACCACTGGAAAGACTATGTAGGACATGGATCTTCTCATTTTTACTGTCTATTAAATACTACAAAGCTGTGAACGCAGGGAAAGTAAGATTATCTTGCCACTAAGGTTAGGTACTTTATCTGTGTGGCAAAGCCTTCGCAATCTGAAGATACAAGTGAATTTTTAAAGAAAACTCCCCTCTGCAAGAGCTGTTCTCATATTTATATAAGAAACTTAACAGTATTTGGTAAAAGAGTAAGATGGATAAAAACATTATGAAAGATGAAAAATTATACAACCCCTCACATTTATTCTGTAACCATAAGAGGATAAGAAAGTAAACCTTAATTTTCAAACACACAACCTATTTTGAAAGAAATATGATTATTCTTGAAGTGACTGGTACCAAACAGCCTACCACTATAGGAAGTTTCTCCTATGGAATATTCCCACCCCAAATAGCAATAAAAACAATATCTGAATTTCAGAACTTTTCAAATCCTTACATACTTGCATAATGTCACATTTTCTTCTGCATATATGCTGTTTATGACTCAAAATAACACTGAAAAGGAAAATTATTTAATGTTGCCTCACCTTACCAATATCAGTTGTATTTACAACTGTGAAATTCCCATAGAACATACCTAGAAAGCACACGGTATTTTTACCTTATCTTTATCCATGCCAGGTTCTCTGTACACTGTCCATTTCTGTGCATCATCACTGTATAAAATTCTGTAGGCTGAGACGTAATAGTAGTACTCTGCTAAAGTTGATCCAGTAGTTATAATGCCTGTGAAAATGAAGGTGCCCAGTTAAGACAAAAAAACTGTTACCAGTTTGTAAAAATAAACAGATCAGCTTTTGAATCCGGAGTTAAGACAGTCTGGAGTCTTCACTGGTCCAGCTAATTTCAAGAGGTTTATCCAACTCCAAGGTGCTGGGGTCTGAAACTTCTACAGTAACTGTAACTTACCTTTAATTTTACTTACTTTTGTATTTTAATTTTCATGATATAACCTTACTAAGCACTTTTCCCTCATTTCTTGATGGAAATGGCCCACTCCTATCTCCTGCTGAGAGACAGCTGGTGAGACTGCTCTTCCCTGCTCTTGTATTGCCAATCTAAAAGCACCACTGAAAGAACAGTAGATTCCTACAGCTGATGCTTCAGTGCTGCAGAACAACTCACACAGGAAAGCTGTTTTGTAAAAGCTTATTAGCACAGGAATTAGAGGAGTCCCGTAACATCCAAAGAGTCCCCAGGGAGGTAATAACAAAGGCTGCTGGTAAACCAGAGTTGTTTAATGACAGGAAGCCAAGCTGCTGATAGCAGGGTGTGCAGATGAGGTTACAGAGACCAACTCATGCATTTGAGAGAGACAAACCCAAACTAATCAAAGGAGAATGTTTCACAATAGCCTTAAAGCCCAGGACTCTATGAAGCACTCTACCTAACACAAATTAATTTTTTATTTAAGTCAGATGACAAACATGCCCATTACCAACAGCGAATCATCTTTGAACAATTAAAACGAAACAGAAAACACGAAGGTACAACAGCTGCACTGCCACCCCAGAGGTTAAACCCAAAATGCCGAAGCCTCAGTGCTTCACTGCTCGGAATGGGCAACACTGCAATCAACGGGAACCAGTAACCATGAGCAAGAGACCTCATGAAGAAAACCATCCACAGCAGGCTGGAAACAGTACCTCCAGCTGTCTCTCCAAATAAACAGCTACTAAAATCACCACTTCTGTGAAGGAGCAGAGCCTGGCTAATCCAGAGCCTGGCTGCATCAGCCTGCAGTTTGGCCCATTTGCTGAGGGAAGGCACAGACAGCCGAGGGGCCGCAATCCCCAACTCCCAGCCCAAGTTCCACATGAGGCAAGGAGATAAAAGGGAGGCTGCCAGCTGGTTTACTCTGCCTGCTGCTTATCTCACACTGCACTGCAACTGCTCCTGTCTCTGCTGTTGGATTCACTATGGCCCTGACAGGCACTAGGGAAAACCTAGAAGCGTAAGTCAGTACATGTGCCTCGGAGGTACCAGTGGGCTGAGCTGCCTGGATTTCGATTTGCACCTCCAAGGAGACAATTAGCAGGATAAGAGAAGCATCATAGATCCAATAAAACCACAGGAAAAACTTCAACAAATTCTGATGGAAGAGCTGTCTTCTACTCTGAAACTACACTTCTTCAGCTCCAGGCTCCTCCAAATTTGCTGTAATGGTAATTAAGTTTCTCCTGGACTTTATCTTAAGACCCAACACTGGAAAAAATTATGTCAGTTACCAAATTTTTTGAATGCTGCTGAAAAACCACATCAGATTCACTTACCTGTTATTTTCTTTTCTTTATTCAAATCGATCTGCAACCACTGATGTTCATCACTGATAAGAGCAGCCCAAGGAGGACCAACTCTTTTCAGTCTGGCATTTTCAGGTTTCCAAATGTTTACTTGTCCTGTTTGGTTAGGCCACTCAAGAATAGACGATGAAGTGATCTGGGAATCAGGAATTACCCCAGATTCCATCCCCAGTGTCCCGTAACAACCTGAACAACAGAAAAGGTGAGGACTGAAAATGAAAACTGAAGCTACTCTGCTTGGATTTTAAGACTTTACGTACAAATATTAAAGCGCCATCTAAATTTATTCCGTAACAACACTATCAACAACACACTGTCTTCTGCTTTCTAACAGTGATACTGGAACCCAACTTTGTAGTAATGAGATTGCCATGATTTATGCCTGGTCCAAGAGTAATGTGGATATTCTCTCAGTCACCACTCACACAGAGTGTGTGTGATGAGAAGCTTTGGGGGAAGTGTCACGGTTTGAGAGTATGTATGGTTAATGCAGGAATGGGAAACAGACTACTTGATCATTTGTTCCTTTTTGTATCCACATAAATTCTTGTTTTTTAAACCTACCTTAGTATCACAATTTAATTTCAACACCAAAGCATGTAGGACGTCATGTCATAATCCTGGCCTTGAGCTCAAATGCATCCCTGAAATTAGCTGCTTTTTTTTGCTCCCCATTCTTACTACAGTTTCTTCCCATCTTGCATTCTGTTGATGGCTAACAAACATCTCCTAAATTCAGGGCTAAATTTCCTTGTGGCTAGCTGATACCATTTGCTGTTTGCTAAATCTCGTTCTGCAGTGCCAACAGTTTCCTCCTCTCACATGTGTACTTCCCAGAAACAGCAGCAGAGAGCAATCTTTGCCTTCAGTTAGGCAGGCTGAACAACCCAGCCTGGTTTCCCTTCTCCTGTGAGCACCCCTGCAGCCCCTCTCTGCACCAAGGCTGGGCACTCATCCTTGAAGGGAGGCACAGGTGGCAGAGCCCACGTGTGACTGGAATCCCAGGGAAGGCCTTGCCCATGTCCTGTGAGATGGCATTAATAGCTGATTGTGTCTACTGGACGTACTTCACCTGCCACAGCTCAGGATCACGTTAGCACTCGACTAACAGAATCCTTTCCCTCATCTCTCGTTTCCATCTAACATGCTGCCAGTTTGAAGCAGAAATGCCTGAGCCTCTAAGCATCCAACATTCTACCTTTTGCTCTGTGATTCTACAGTTAATTTCTATCACTGAAGTCTCAAAGTCAGCCAGGTCTTCCTGTACAAATAGTTTCATCTTCCTCTGCACTGACCACACCTCTGGCATTAATAACACACTCCTCTATTTTTGTATCAAGTCAGGAAACAAACTACTACAGAAGAAACACAGTAAGACCTTCAGCACAATCTGATTAACCTCATTTGAGCATACTACAGGAGTTTTCTTTTTTCTTCAGCAAACTCCTAGGCCACCCAACTACGGAGATTTTAATCTAGACCTGCATCTCATCTCTAGCTTATTCTATCATTTCTCACATGTGTCACTGAAATCCAGAGAATCTAGATCAGCATTTTGTCTTATCTCTTCATATTTCCAGGCCATTAAATTACTTTCATACACACTATAAAATCATATTTTCAAAGACAAAAAACACCCGCAAACCCCACCCAGATCATTGTGTTTAATATTCTTCATGCATAAGGATACCAGACATGCAATTCCTTCTTTCAATTCTTGCAGAGGTCTGGGAGAGAAATTATTTTACTACTAGGTGCATTATATTTTCTAGTTTTTGTTTGTACACACTTGCATCTCCAAACACCCCTGCCCATCAGATTCTTGTCTTTATATCCCCATTCAGTATTCCTTTTATTTATATCAAGAAAAGTATCTGTTTGCTTTTGAAGAGGATGTGCATGATTTCGCCCCTCCTTTCTTTAAATTTTATCCTTATGAAAAACAGATATGATGGTTTTATGGGTTTTATATTGTTATTAAAACAGTTAAAGACACTAAGGAAAGGCCACTGTCTTCACAGTACTGCCAACATCCACTCAAAGACAGCAGTCAAAGTGACTTACAGAAAAACTAGCTTCCATTTAGAAAACTGCAGCTAAGCTATTTGAAAAACAGGTAAGATAGAAGGTAAAAAACCAGAAAGAAATAAAGCTTCAAAAAGGGGCAACACCTGTGATAACAGTCATCAACCTGGCACACACGGACAAAACAAAACAGCAAGAAGGGACATATCTTAGGCACAGAGCAAGACAGACAGTAATTTATCACACAGCATTCAGTTGCAAGGAAAAGGGAGGAAAAAAAAAAGTAAAAGGAGGAAGAGAAAGGTGAGGAATCATTTTGAGATTTCTTCTAGCTTCCTTAACAGACAACCAGGAAAGTGTAAGGAACCTGGAAGAAAACCAGGATGCACAGTTGTTACAAATAAAGAGCAACTCTTCAGTGCCCAGCTCTCCTTTAGCAACGTGTTTAAAGTATGAGAGTCAAGTCACTTTAAACTAGACTGCAATAGAGGAACATAACCTGAAAGAATCTCTGTCTCCAGATAAGCAAGGCTTACCTATAAATGTAGTAGTGATGATTAATCATCAAACTGAGACAGTAAAACAATTCAAAAATATACATCACTGAGGAATGCAGCAAAAGAAGTGTCACAAACTAGAACAAAATTAAGAAACAGAATACCTGCACACTTATTTGTACTCACAAAGTCTGCATGAAAGTATTAACACATAATATCTGTGATAACACTTACCACTCGTCTTAAAGGTGAAGAGACTTGTAGATAAAGGTCCCCTGCAGAGAACAAAAGATGTTTTGCACTACTCACGTAAACTGAAACAAACTGTCTTCAATTTGTTTTTCTTGACTGACTGCTTGCCACTGAAACCTATGCACATATGCCTGAACAAACACTTAATGACTAAAGTAACACTTTCTGTCCCCAGACGGCAGCGCTTTCAGTACAAACAGCTTTTCAACTGAAAGCTAGTCCAGAGATACTGAATTAGAGGCTTTCACACAAACATACCAGGCAAAAGGCACATCTTTATCAAAATGCTTCCCTTACATATTAAGCTAATAATAACAACGAGAATCAATCTCCTCTGATTGCTTTCATTCCTAGGACTTCTGAGATACAATGACAAGCTACACTCTTTTCCCTGCAACTAAAAAGCTGCTATTACATTATTATTTTTCCACAGATCATAGGAATTTAAAATCAAAAAGGTAAAAACTCCTTGCAGATTTTGGAAAATTAATCTTTACGGTCTAGAGGTTAAAAATATCTGGTAAACAATTACACTGTAGCAAAAGTGCACTGTGAGAACCTCAGAGAAGAGAACCTGTCAGGGAAACATGCAGCTCCAGTAGCTGAAATCAATCCTGCAGTGAGACACTACCAAGATCTAAGGGGCCAAAGGTAAGAAAAATACAGGCAGTACACTTACACTTTTGAGGTGACATTGTTAGCCAAGGAGCCTTCATAGTAGGGAATGCCCTTGCTGATCACAACGTTAATTTGGCCACCCAGAGTATTTGACACAACGCCTGCGTGAACACCAGCCATACAAAGTGACGACGCCTTGAAGAGGGGGGAAAGAAAAATTTAATACTACAAAGTAAATAAATTAAATACCATACCATATACTGTAAATGCTGCACTATCCAATTATAGCCTTTGTTATTATTACATTAAGATACTGCTCTAATTTAACTGTTATCTCTGTTATTTAGAAATAACAGACTCATCTACAGTTTATTATGAAATTTATGAAAACAAAAAGAAGGTCCTACATTTCACTGTGTCCTTGCCCAGAGGTATTTGGTACGTAACTCCTGTTACTAAACACCCTCAAACCAACACCAATGTGAAACAGTCTGAAAAAGCCAGACAGCCAGACTTTCATCCTACAATGAATTATGTTAGACAACAGAAATTGAAGACGTAAATACACAGAAAATCTTTTAATAGAAAGCACATTGAAAGTTTGTCTGTTTATTTTCTCACAATTAAGGAGTGATGCACTGCAGATTTTGTAGCTTTTTGGCAAGGCGTATTTTTTAGTTTAACTCATGGTTAAACACGGTTTAACCATCCAGGACTCTGATCCATATAAACCCACAGTAATACACGAATGCAACTCATCCTAAAGAAGTCAATTACCTACAGTGTACAGGTCAGTGGAGATCAGTTACACAAAGTGTTTTTGCAGGACATCATGTGCCTGCCTTCTCTCCCTGGATGACTGGATCTACCAAGAACTGTCACAGTGACACCTCCCCGCCTTGCAGGCTGGCTGTGCCAACTGAGCAGGACTCATTACACCAAGTCCTTCAGGCACTGCACAGAGTGAGCAGAGAAATAAGCATCTGTCTCCTGGATCAAAAACAGCCAAGCTGGGAAGCAAATCCTTCCAGGCCAAAGGGACTTGACTCTAGTGCTCAGGAGAAGACAGACAGTCCGGTTCCAAAAAGGGCTTAGCAGTAGTGGCTTTGCACCCATCCACATGTGCACCAAGATTTCTGGAGGATTACTGGCTACACAAAGTGCAACAGGCACAGACAGAGCTGTTCTCAGGTGTTCCTGCAATGTGCAGCACAGGGGTACGAGACACACGCTGCAATTCTGCAGCCCCTCACATTCAACGAGGCTGGGATCAACACAGCTCCCATTTCCATTGAAAGGATGAACATGGGATTCTGCAGCAGATGCAGCTCTCTCCTTTGTGCCCACCACAAGATGTCAGCAATGAGAGCTCCAAGCCCTCAAGGACTGTCCACAATAGGGTGACACACAAAAGAATCAAGATATAGAGTATTTTTTAAAGCAACAAGCAGTTGCTGTACAGTGAAAGAGATGCATGACAAACCTCAACCTGAGGTTGAAACTTGGCCCAAAGTGCTGGACAATTTGTGTTCTTTGCACACAGCTTGACTTCTGGGAAATTCTCTGCCTTTATATTTGGTGCAATAAAGTAAGAAAAGTGACAAAAGAAAGTCACAAGGCATTTATTTCCTAAAGTTTTCCTTTTCCTCCATAGAAAACAATTTTTCCAGATTTTGACAAAAAACCTCCCAACAAGCAGGACTCCTACAGATGCTGCAAATATGTTAGACAAAGAATCAACTTCACCTTGTTACCAGCTACAAAAATTACCTCACAGCCATTTAGTGAGGACTCACTGTAGACCAGAACACAAAACAGTTATCTTGTGGTGACATTTGTACATGTGGGTGATTGTTTAAGCATGTAGCCTAGGATTTGCACATATTTGAGAAAAGAAAATCAGACAGGCACACTTTAGGTTCATATTTAATACTAAAATATTTGAATGCTGACATTTTTAAACTGTCTTTGCCCTGTGCTAGATCTAACGGCTTATAAAAGTAGTATTTTTTTATTTTAAAAAAAAATATTTAATGTAATTTTTACTAGATTGCTAGCAAAATTATAATTGTCTAAAAATAAACAAAGGAAACACCCTCCAGTCCTATGGCAAGTTTGTTAATTCAGCTGCAAAATCTTACATTAGAATAACACTATATAGTGTTTTGTAGTCATTTTAGTAAATAATACATTATTAAAGATTTTAATTTCCATTTTACAGAACTACTAATCTTAGAGTATTAACTTTGTTTTGCAAATTATTTTACAGCTACTGAGCATAAACAGTATATCACCTCTTCAGCTGTAATAAAAAATTAAGATAACCACTGAGACCCCATTGAGAGAGGTATTACAGTGTCAAAAACCAGGAGGACATAATTCACTGGTTCTTTCATTATAAATCTGAATTTCCCAAACTGAGAAAGCCAACAAAACCAAAAGAGGAAATAGAAAACAATATTTTGATTGATCCACCTTTCTCTGCAGCCCTTACAAAATTATTTTGAGGCTCTACTACACTATTTCACTTCTTGGAGGTGGCAGCATCTGAAGCACCTGTCATTTAGCAGCAGTGCCAGAACCTGAATACCATGTTATTCACTTTTAGATGGTATAAATTCCAGCATCCAGGAAGCAGAAGTAACATGAACAACTATAGCCGACCTGTGTTGTACATTGTCTGTTTTACCAAAATTCACTTGAGCCCACACTATTTGTACTTACATCTCGGTATCCATGGGGAATAGTGCCTGAAATATCAGCAAAAGGAATCACACATCCAGCTGGACAGTACTTACTGGAAGAGAACAAAATATCAAGCCAAGATATACATACACTTACAACTCTTTTAATGTTATAAAATAGTAACTATGTTTTTGATCTACAATACACTGGTGTTCATATATCACTATGTAAGGATATATCCTAATTGAATGAAAAGTAAGAAGCAAGGCACTTGCACCTCTGGAGCCAGCCCACATTCATGTTCCAGGGCCATTTCATATGGCAAACATGAAAATTATTACACCTGCAAGATTTAAAAGTGAACTGGAGTAAACCTGTTAACATTTTCACCACAGTTTAACAACATTCAAGCAGTGTTGCAGGTTCCGTGAAAACAGTGAGATTCAGAGACTTTGGCACATGTTGAGTAAGGTCAGAACCTGCAGTTGGAGCCCTATTTTGGAACTTGGGAAAATGAAAGAGAAATGTAAAGGTTGCATTTCAAAATGTTTCATCATGCCACGGCTTACGTTCTCCAAAAAGTAAGCTTAGGTACTTCACAATAGTCTGCAGCTTTAACCGCTGTCCTTTAGATGGAAATGGAGAAGGAGAAAACAGGGAAATAACAAAAGTTTCCCCCAACAGAAGGTACAGCATTCTATGTCTCCACAGAACCTCATTAATGCACACCAAACTGTGAAATGGGTTTGTAATTTTCAACACATTTCATCATTTAGTGCTCCTTAGATAACTGTAATAGGAATTTCAGTATTTAAGGTGTAGTAATACCTGCTGTAATATTCTTTCTATGGGAATTAGAGATTACCTCCTACGTGTTAGTGCAAATTAACGAGGTTCTACTGTATATTGCATGTAAATAACAATAATGGGAGAGAGGGAGGAAGCAGGAGTGCAAACATTAAAATTATTTAGCTCTAACCCTAATTGTTTCTCAAGTTCTCTGGATGGACAATTTTCAAGCTGCAGGCAGATATAAGTAACAGTGAAGTAGAAACACCACAATTATTTTATTAAAGAGATTGGGTGGAAACAGGTAAAAATCGGTCTTACTTGAGTTCTGGTTCGGAAAAGTGACTTGCATTGTCTAAACAGGTAATTAAGTCTGGAAAGAAAAAATGTCAAGTCAAGAGGATAATAAAGACAGTAAGTTTGAGTATGCTTTTTAAAGTGCACAAAAATATACATTTGAGCCCTGGGTCTGCACCAAAAGTCTCAGAATGAAAAAAACCATGTTCCTACTAAATTTCTTGCAACAGATTTTGTATTACAGTAGAACCTTGCTAATTTGTCTAAGTAACTGGAAAATCTATTGAGAATGTGACATGAGACATATTACAAAAATTCATCTTCTGTACAGCTTAATTTTAATTTATAGCCATACTTCAGAGAACCCAATATAATTCAAATACACAAATATATGCTCTTTTCACAAAATTAAATTAATAATCTACCTAAAGAGGCCTGTGTTTTCAGCATTTAACACTTCTGCAGTGCTGGACCTAAGCACTACAAGGAACAAATATTAGAGTGCCATGTTATTGGCATCCATGACCGATATTTCAAATTTCACGTTTGTGTCTGCTGTGTATCAGCACACACAGTCCAAAATACAGAGAGAAAAGCAACAAAACCCCCACAATATTAAAAATTGGAAGTCTTCATCTGCTCTTTTTAGAGTCATTTCCAGAGAGGGTTTTTTCAAGCCTTCTGCCTTCTGAAGCAGTTCCTTGTAATCCTTCATTTCCTCGTGGACCACGTAGGTCACTCACCCTTACAATGAGTGGAAGGAGATGCAAAACAAATACAGCAACCCCTTTCAGAGGGTTAGAGTAACCAAAAACATGGCAAAAAACCCAAGAAATGGCAAAAAGACTAAAACGTAGTCAGCAGATTGTGCAATTAAAGAGCTGAGGGAGTTACAGGATTCTGCTACTGAAATAA
Organism: Pseudotriccus pelzelni; assembly: GCA_035584735.1. NCBI lineage: Eukaryota > Metazoa > Chordata > Aves > Passeriformes > Tyrannidae > Pseudotriccus > Pseudotriccus pelzelni. The sequence continues at coordinate 91,780 of JAWMRA010000093.1, read as the reverse complement.
ATCTTTCCATATGAGGTTAGTCTGTATAAAATATACACCATTTGATAAGAAAACTTGATAGTTATCTGCCACCTTGACTACTACCTGAAAAAATGCATTTTATCCTTAATCTGAAGGAGTTCAGATTTGTAAGACAACTGACATTCTTCCTCTGCTATTCAAGGCAAGCTATGATACCATCTCTTTAAAACTGCAGCACCTTTTAAGTAATTGGCAGTCCAATTCCCTACACAGAAGTATCAGTAAGAGTGTATTAAATTTTTATAAGTTAATTTGTGGGAATAAATAAATTAGTTCCGTGTTTTTACTAGACAGCTCGAATTTTGCCAGCAAATCAAAATTGACGAATAGTTATAAATACCTGATTTGTCGGTGGTTGAATAAGCTGCAAGAAATCCACGTCCAGAAGCGTGAATCCCGCTCATAAACTGTACTGTGACCTCGTTACTTTTTGAAGTAATTAAGCCATCCATCTGAAAGTCAAACCCACAGTATTTTCCTACGGAGAGAAGAGGGAGAACAAAGACTGACCCAAACCAATATAGGTAACAAGCATCTTATTTCATCTACGGAACCTTGTTGCACTTGCAGCTTAAGCTCACATTATTTCTGGTGTATATTCAAAAAGAAATACACGTACATGACACTGAATAATATTGTTAGTATCCATTTAATGGCAGACTATGAGTACCACATTTATTTTGTCCTTGTCAGCAGGTGAGAGTCTCTTAACACTTGCAGATAAACGTGACCTTATCTCATTCACCTCTAACCATACCTAACCTTCGCAGTCAGTACTTCAAAGAACATGTCAAGAAAAACTATCAAGTTAGGGCAATGAGAAGCATCTACAGAAGCAAACAAGAAGCAAGTGAGAAAATAGCCTTCCTCTTCCCTCAGTTCCTGGGGCACTTCTTCCTTGTCAACCTTTCCATAGTTTCTGTCAACTACTTCTCCCAGTTTTGGATAACAGCAGGCATGACTCACTAAATTTCAGCAGTAACATACAAGCGTATGTGAGCACCGTTAATGTAAACTGCTAATTGGTTCACTTTCTGGTTTGCTGCACCTAAAAAATATAACACAGGTTCCGTATCTGGATACTTCTCTTTCCATTCAAAGTGAACAAAAATAACACAGTTTAAATTAAGGTGCTGGAATCCACAGATGTTGACAGTATTTGTCCCATGAAGTTTTAGAATTGCTACCAAATAACATCACTGGATGAATGGCTGCTAAACGGACTCAAGCCAATATGGAATTCTCCAGTCCTACTAACTAGAAAATTTAATAAAGATACTCATCAGTTCATTAACCTGTTAAAAAAAAAAAAATCTTCTGTTCTATAGGCTCCCTTGATCATTCAATATTGCAAAAAAACACCTATAACCCTATTTAAGATTCTGCAGTGGCTAATTGAAGTGGATAATCACCAGCAGTAGATGACACTGCGTATGTTTCTATCATTCCCTTTGCTTTTCTCATAATAAGTTTTGTTTTCAGCCACTGGATCTTGTTACATGACTGACCAGCATGAGACCCCTCTCTGGGTAAGTCAGACTGTCCTCAAAGCACCATTTATACCCTTCTTCAGGCAAATACACAGTGCAAGACATCTAAATCTAGCCTGGATAAACTATCCAGTGCTGCTTGCACCATGAACATACAGCCTTTGACAAACTGTACAGTGCTGCACCTTATGATTCAAAGCAAGACATAGTTTTGAGACTATAAATCATTTTTCCAACTCTCCCCTGGCCTCTTGCCAGATTTTTAGCAACCTTTTTAAAAAGCAAGCACTAAAAATGGACAAAACATGACTGCAGTGACGCCCCTGTCAACAGTATGTGCACAAGATGTAATATTACTATTTTGTCTGTACTTCTGCATTGAAGGACCCCAGTGCTTTTGTACAGCACCATCACAGCAGGAGAGGGAATTCCTGGGTCTTAAGTACATCTGAGTGCAGATGCACTGTGATTGGACTGTAATGAAATTTACTCTGAATCTCACACTAGAGACAAACTTAAGAGCAAGTATTTGAATCTTCATTTGATTTCTTGATAAATACTCAAGAGGCTGGAATAAGCAGTAGCCTTTAAAAGCTTCATAAGAAACCCTCTCTGTTTATCAACGAAGTAACCCACTAACAATTTATTTTTTAATCTAATCAGACAATTTTTAAGTCATTGCAGGTTAAAATAGGTATCATTGAATTTCTGACTTCATGTAATACAAGGATTTTAATGCTACAGCACGTCGGGAGTCTTGAATCGAAAAACTTAGGATAAATCCAGATTTCTTCTAAAGGAAATTCAGGTCACTGTTTAATTTCCCCAGCGTGTGTTGCTTCAAACATGAACATTCAACAACCTGCATCATCTGTCCCTGCCACTGTTAATATCACTGTTTGTTCTGTGATTTAATTTATTAAGAGCAGAACAATACACACATTTGCTCAACATGCTGTGCTACTACCCCAGATGGGAACAGTTGAAAGTCAAGAGAAACAAATGAAGTAGAAAATTTACTCGAACCCATTAAGTCACTTGTAAAAGTGAGTAATAGACTTATCAGAACTTGACGTTCCTTGCCATTTAAGGTATTCAGTGTTTCCTATTTTAGACTAAGCCTGGCTCAACAGCTCCAAGCACATACTTATTTTCACACACACTTACCCAGGTAACAGCTGGGAAAGAGGGTTAACAAAGCTAACACTCCACTAGTCTCTTGATAAAAAAACTCTATTAAGTGGGATCAAAATTTGAGTTGCAAAAAAACAATCTTGGTGTGGTAAATCTCTCTTTCCAAATTAAAGTTTTAGGAAAGAAAATAAAATTAATCTGCATAATAAACAACTGCATAACACAAAAGAGAAGGGAGAATGACAATTCATTTTGAGTTTTACGCAAAGTAATCACAAGGGTCTTAAAACTCTACATATACTTTGGCACAGATGGTAACATTACACTGCTACTTGAAAAAAAAACAACACTGACTTCTAGTTATGAAATTCAATTTGTTCCCCTGAAGAGAGCAAAAATTAAGCTCTGAATATTATCAGAACATGCAGGGTATTTGAACTACACAACTTTTGAAGCCTGATAACCTTTAATACCACCAAGACGAACAGCTCAAATCAGAGTGAATCCATATAAAAGGAAAGGCATTTCAGGTAAGATATATATATATATATGTATATATACACACTCCTTTTTCTTTATGAAGATCCTTATGGTTTAACAATTTCCTCTTCGCTGCTTACAAGAACTTTCCAAGCTACTGGGAAATGTCTGAGAAAAAACCCCACGTAACAGAGGGGTTTCCTTTGATAATCTTAAGGATCAAAGATTATTATAGGATCTATGTTGCATTTAGCATCTAGCTTTTGTCAAAAAGTAGCAGAAGTACCAACAGTATATCCAAGTTTTAGACAAGACTAGAGTTCTCAAACACCAATTATAAAAGCTCCTACCTATCTCTGTCCTGTTGGGGCCAATTCCATTGTGAACTCTTAAGTAACTGGAATGACAAGAATCTGAGTCATCAATATCAAAATCGCCAAATCTGAGCTGAACTCGCTGCCCAGGCTTCACCCGAATTTCCCATTCACAAACTGTGCTGTTGGGAGATGTCCGTGGGTAGTTTATGGAAGCAAGAGTTCCACTTTCAGGGCCCAGAACAGTGTGTCCACATCCATCACCTACAAAAGAACAAGAAGAAATCAGCTCACACATTCATCTTCAAGGCTTCACTGAGGCTTTAGTCAAACCACACTAATCCTGTTACAAGAAAACTCCAAGGTAAGCCGCACGCAGATGAAACAGCAATTAAGGCAACTAATGTTGCTTTATGTTTAGCTTCTCATCACAGATGACCAGAAAACTGCTACAACTTCCTCAGTGAGATGAAAATTCGTCTTTGATGGCTTAAAAAACTGCACAGGCAGTACAGAAAGTGTCCCCGTTATGTCACATTCCCTCTACACCTCGGAAACAGGTTCTGAAAAGGAGGGAGAAATCTACCAATAAAGCAGGAGCACATGGGTTTTTCTGTAGTTACTCTATTCACATGATGAAAAAGAAGCAGAAAGCCAATGAACAGCAAACAGTACTGAACACAACTGAACACAGCTCTGAGCACTACCAAACCACTAGTACGTTGTTTTCTGCTGCACCATAATTTTAACGCTGCAATTCATTCACACTTACATAACTCATGCAATTTTTCTGGATTTGTACAACAAATTAAATTATATTTCCAACCTGGAGCCCTCAACCTAACATTTGAGTATTACCTTTAAATAGCAATAACAACACTAATGAAGACTTGTTTAAAAAGTGGAAAAAATAGCACCAATTGTGTATTCTCAATATCAAATTAAGAAGAGCAAACTGATAAATCTAATTCCTCAACAACTAGACACGAATTTCTCCTAGTATGAGGAACAAAAAGTGTAAGAATTTATGTGTTGGTTTGGAAATAAAAGTGTTCTTAAAGTACCATTCACAATGATCAACATGATTTGTATTGACAGAAGTTGGTTTTGACAGCTAAATGTGTCAGTCCGAACAGTTTCATATTACACAATATGTGCAGTTCCTCTACAAAGCATGAAAAGGTAAGCTAAGCTTTAGGGACAAAGACTGTACACATATTTAAGAATTTTAACTAAATTTCAAAATTCTTAAACGTATTTCATGCAAGACTGAAAAGTCAGTCCAATGCACTGAAGAGGTGTCGGAAACAAACTGTGATTAACTTAACTAGGTTTGATTAATCTGTTTGCAAATTAGTTCCCACCCCAATATTTGTCTTTAAACCAAGACACAAACACACATAATTTCTAGTAACAAAAATTATTCTCTTTATAATCTGAGCACACTGAAAGATAGATGCATGTCCTAAAAGCTAAAGTGCTGCCAACATATACAGACTCATAAACAGATGCATATGCAAATGGCAGCATATTTTCTTGCTAGCAGTCTTGAATCAAAATTATGCATCTTTGGAAAAGTTAACTGGAATTTCTGCTCCAGTAAAATCAAAATTTCTATTTGTAAAGCTGTTGTTCAGCCATGTTTTTATTAAGGCAATCTGTTTTAAAACACTTTGTTCTATCCTGTGACAAATATTTCCACTTGGGAGACAGATGATAAATTACTTTTCTAAATTACCATTGTTGAATACATGAGACACAATCATCCAATGTTACAGAAAGGTAACTTGAACTGCATGTTCTTTTTATCATTATACTTCTGGTTTCTTTCCAAAAGCATGTTATAAATCTAAGAAAAATGAAAGCTTTATCATTCAAAACCTGTATGGCCTCAGTTTATTAGTTAGTAAACGTTTAAATGTCAGATTCCTTATTAGTCACAATATGCTTAACAGTCAAGAAAAATGGATTCCTTTGCCAGTAAACTGGCTTTTTGCAAGCAAGTACTCACAGGCATTACCAAATGCATGGAACTTATTATATTAACAAAAATAAAAACAACAAACACGTTCATGGTGATATTCGTGCCTAGTATTTCAAAACTCTTTACTCTGCAGACACATAAAAATGATTTTCAACATGAGCAGCTGTCAGTTTTAGTTTATTTCCTAAATAAAAACAATGAGCCAGTTAACCAGTGCTGTGCTTTTCCAATCCTGTGATGGGGTAAGCAACTGCTTATTTATTCACAAATCGAAAATATTATGCAGATAGACTAATACAGTGGCCTTTTGAACATGAAATCACAGTAACTTTCACTTGTACGGGCAGATAACCTGCTCTGAGTGCATTTTAAAGAAAGTAAAAATGCTTGTATGAACTAGAACACTTGGCAGTCAATTATTTTGCTTCTCAATGGGCCCTTTATTGCAATACAGTAACAACAAATGCTTTTTCTTATATCCAGAAATACCAATAATGCCTATGATTCTGTATCTTTGATTCTTCCCTAAATTTTTGCATCCTGAGCCTATGCTGCTGAAAGTCAAAGGAGCACTTGGGTCTCTTCTTTGACCCAAACTGTTTTTAAACTGTAAATTTATCTAGTTAAAAGTAGATAAGACCATGCCTAACATTCGTTTAAACCAGTCTTTCCAATAGCTTGTTGTTCAGCTGTCTCAAGCATGAAACAATACCTGCACTGCATCTGCATAGTGAACAGGGCACACTTTTCTGATGAGAAAAGCAAAAGAACTCTCAAAATACCCTTTCACATTTAAGTGATAAAATGCAAATAAAATATTGTAAATTTTAAAAAGACATTGTGACTTTTCTTTTAAAGACACATCACTTACAAATGTCAAAATTTCCCCTGGTAGTTTGGAACACTGCCTTGTTTCCAGTGCCTAGACAGAAAAGCTTTTTAGTCAGTCTCACACAATTTAATAGAAACGCCAATCACAAATCTCCCTTTTGTTGTAGGCTTTCTTGAAAGCATGAAAGAAAAAATACTCCTCTATCCATATTACAAAACCTGCTGTCAAATCATACTAGAAAAGAATGGAAAGGAAAAAACAGTTGTGCTGAACTGCATCTAGAGCATCATCTTACTATAAATCAAATTTTTAGAAGTAGCACTTCCTGAAAGGACATTTTATATCACATTTTGTTGTATGTTTCACTTAGGTTAGTGATAACAGAAATGCCAGACACTTCATGCCTGAAGAATTTCAAGATTACCATGGCATATACAGTCTGCCAAGGGCAGCTGCATCATCCAGGAGTTATCCGTGAATTTCTAAAAAAAAATATCAGACTTCCAGTGAAACTTGCAGGACAACAAAACCACATTTTGGTTTATTGCTACTAGAGAAGGGTAGTTCTTGAGCCTCTCCACGTAAAGTGGTGCTTCATCATTTCTGCCAAAGTTGTATAAATACCACTGATAAACTCCAGAGACACATATACACATCCTGTATCAGGGCAGCAACCTGCAATACTCAGCAATTTCTCCAAGGAAAAGAGAAAATACAGTTCTTTGCACTACAGCCACATATACAGGAGCACTGGCTACCTCATTCATTTGGAAGTCAATAATTAAGTGCCACAGGATCTTTTGCTTCTGGTTATCTGTGTGCGTGAGAGCGGCGCATCTGAGAACACAGAAGAGACAGACATCAATCCCTAAATCAATTATTCCTGAATGGGCTGACAACCTCTGCTGTCAGTACACAGCCGAACGAGCCTCCTGTTTCTTTCAGCCTCCTCTGTCACACAACAGACCTACTGCACCTGCACAATAGATAAAGCCCCGGCAGAAGCACCAGATCACCTGCACACACACACACGTCACGCCTGACACATGCTGGAAGGTCTGCAGGCGGGCATCGAATTCCATGCGTCCCGAGGACCACGTCCACCAAAAACACGGGGGAGCTCAGCCCTTCACCCAGGCGTGTGTTGGAAACACGGAGCAGGCAGGGGAAAGCAGACTGCTGCCATCGGGAGAACCATCCATCTCTTCTGCAGGCGCCTTTGAATGCGGTCTGGATGAATTATCCTGACAGATCACACATGACCCCGGGCTATGGCACACTGATGTGTGCTGCAATCGTGCGGATGATTTAAAACTATTTCTTATACCCAAGTTCTTTACATCAACAAAATACAGGACTTGAACCAACACAAACATACCAAAATACACTGAGTTTTGGTACATGAAGTAAATGAAACGTGCAGGAGTGGGTGCTAAGTACCCTATTAACACCCATATTCATATATAATATAATATAGAATTGTTATAAATTAATTATTCTTTATAGTTGTGCAAGTCAATTAATCAGAACTTTTCCCCTCGGAGACTGGTTGCTGTTAGTGACTGCTAACCCTGTTCTCACTACCAAAACACATCAAAAATTAATTTTTAAGACCAGTGAATACTTTCCCATTCTTTACCTGGAGAAGAGTGAATGATAAAATAAAGACTGCCTTTTGAACTGACTCAATTTAACCAGGTTTCCTGAGAAGATTTTACATATATAAGCTATGATCTTCTGTATGTTTGTGACATATAGGATATAATTAAAACTTTCTTAAATAAGCAAAAGTAGAGCCAAATCTATTAGAGTTAAGTAAGCAAAAAGGGTATTTTAAAGCATACATTTTAACTCCAAATGCACAATTCTTTCTGATTCAACACAATTTCTGATTCAATTCAATATAATTTCTCTTCTTCTGTTTAGCTCCTGTGCTCTGCATTTCCCCGCTTTTTATCAGTGTGCCACTAAGAGACATGGCCTCTACTTTTTGCTTTTCTCAGTGTGAGCAAGGAAGTTTACACAACGAACAAAACAGTTCCATGAATAAGAAACACTGAGGAATTAACACCACAGAGACATCAAATTCTAAAAAGTTTTTTCATGTATTTTCAAAAGCCCTTATTTGTGTCCTCCAAATTCACTGCTGTTTCCACCAAAATCCACAGAATGATGTTCTTCAGGAAGGAATCTGTTCCTCTGTCAGAATTAATTTTCTTAACAAGCCAACACAAGCACACAGTTCACTTTCATCTTTAAGCCATTTATTTGCCTCAGTAACATGCTGGTTTGGGCATTTCATCCCATTACAGATGTTTCACAACATAAAACACCCCACACTTTCACAAGAGAGGCCATAGCTCAATAAACACTTGAAGGCACTTCAAATTAGCACAGCCACAAACAAAAGCATGCCTTGTCTGCATCTCGGTTTCGGCCACATGTTCTCACACCCTTCCTAGTATTGCAGGTGAACACTTCTGCAGCCACATGGATAACCAGACCAGGGACTTGGCATAAAAACAGCTGTTGGTTTTAACCTAGAGCAGTCCCTTTATTTATTTTAGTGTGCACGTGCAGCAACACCTCCCTTGACAGAGGGATAGGACAGTGCGAGAGTAAGGAAACACCGGCAACTGCTCCTTTCAGCAGCACTGCCAACCTGCACTTGCATTTTATACAATCCCAAATCCCAAGCAGAAAGGCAGAAACTATCCCTCCCCTGGGGAGAGCAGTCACTCAAGAGCAGTACGCTGGCTTGAGGAACTGAGTGGGCTGCAGACAGTGCCCAACCCATTCCCACCACACAGTGCTGGATTTCACCAACTCATCCCTCTGAGGAAGCTCACTGTGCCACTGCTGGTGGCAGGAGGGCAGGGGGGATTACAGCTGTCTCAGCCTGGATGGTTTACCTGCTGTGGGGCACCCTTAGGTGGGTAATAAAGTTATGGGTTGAGCTTTAGCAAAGATAGGAATGGGACAAAAGGCAAAGCACAATAAGCATCTTGCCTTTATTGTTGCCAGCTCAGTGGGGAGGCAGCACGGGGTGAGAGGAGACAGAGGCTGCTTCTTGTTCTTATAGCAAAAGTACAGAATTTAAGATGCCATTACAACAAAATTTTACTGTTTTCATTTACAACACTGGCCACTTGCTGGGCTAGTGATAATTAGCACTTTATTATTTTCACCTGCACACACAGCTTTACAATCACTATCTCTGGGAAACAGAGTCTTAGGTTTCAACCACTGAATTTTACACAAAAGAGGAACACTTAGCCCTCCTAAACTCAGCATCCAGAATATGGTAACATTTGAACAGAAAACATCTTCAATTATTAAGTTGTCAGAGCAGGTAAAATATGTGCGTCCTCTGCTACTGTATACTAATCAAACTGACTGCTTCAAATGCAGAGAAAAAAGAGCAGTTGTATATGACAGCGTTGCAGAGCTTTTACTTACTGATGTCACGGACACCATGCAAGTCCCCAGGGACTGCTATGACTTGCTTAAATAGCATGCTGGCAAGAGTAGCTTGCAAAGGCAGGCTAGCCATGGTGAAAAGTGATTTCCATGAGGACTCTGTAAAAGGACTCTATGCTCCTTAAAGCAGAAGCCCTTCTGATCTGCTGCCCATGCTGAATCACAGCCACAGCCCTTGTTGAATGTTGTCGTTTGTCTGGCACATGCAGCTTTCCCACTTTCCAAGACATAGCATCTACTTTGCAATCTGCACCAACGCTTTAATAAACACTGTAGTGCTCCAGTGCTTTAAGTGCTACACAGCAGAAATACAGATGATGAAGGAAATGAAAAATAACACACAGATGGTCACGCAAAATACTGTGACAAGAAGCAACAGTCGTGGTCAGAATGGGCTTCAACTCTCTTGTATGTTCCTCCAACTCCTCACCACACCAGGACCACATGAAATCTCACGAGCCTTACACATGTCAACCAAGAGGCAAAAAGTTCTCCAATCGTACCCATAATTCACACGCTGAATTAACATTACAGCCGTAATTTTCTCCCTTCCATTTCCATCTCATAAATGAGACTGCACAGCCTACACTGCAGGTCCGTGGTGGCATCACATTATCCAAATACCAGATGCTGCAGCCCCACCTTGCCTTTCATGAGCACCTACCACTTCCCACCCTGTCTGGGGCTCATTATACCCTTGCTGAGCTGCACCACAATTTTATGCCCAGGTCATCATCGCACCTGCTTTTTGCTCAGTAAGGGCACAGATATAGCTGAATGGCTGGACAGTCACTGCAGCCTGCACAGAGGCTCCTCGCAGAGGATGCGAGGCAGGGACAGGGAGGAGAGGCTGAGACACCAGCAGCCAGAGGTAAAAATAATATTTGGCTACTATGGAATCAAGAGAAGCTGGCAGGAAGGAAGCTGATGGCTTGAGTATCTCAACAAAACAAAACAAAAACCCAAACCAAACCAAAAACTAAAAACAAAACACCACCAAACAACCCACCCAAAAAACCCAGTAAGGCATGTTGGTGCTTCCAAAAAGAAAACCTCAAAAAGCAGTGGCAATTATTAGCACCCTGTAGCTGCACCAAGAACAGTGACTTTAAGTATCAGTTTCTAACCCTTTTTAAAGTTTGTTGTCCAACTGATACAACAGGAACACTCCACATCTCCACACCACTATTTCCTTCTCCCAGGACAGGTGACATAGAGTATCATCCTGATTTCTAACACTCATTTTCTAATCTACTTTCAAAATTACAATGGGGACTGTTTGGAGTTTTCCCATTTTGAATAACCTGGCTCCATTCTAGCATCATAAAATTTAATACACTATCTGTTCTAAGAAGCTATTCATTCCTAGTTTTGCCCTGTAAAACAAAGACATTTGCCCTTAAAGATACTATCACACTTCTGACCCTTTAGAAATACAAACAACAAACCCATAATGTACTACTGAATAATAAAATTATTAATTAGGAAGATGACAGTAAATTTAAACTTTAAGTGCCAAAATTATCACAAAAAGTATAGCAAGAGCACGTAGGAAGTCAGCAGTCTGTAAAGCTTCAGTAAAAACTATCTGTGAACTTTAAACCTGGCCATCAGCTTTGCTGTACCTTCTTGGTAGCAAGAAGAAATGATGTATTGTGTAACAGAACTGGAGAACTTGAAAACAGCTCTTTAAAAACTAAGAGATAATGGAATGCAAATGCTTTATTTGATGTTTTGAAATATACTTGAGAAAAAGATAAAAACTGGTCACCACCAGGGCTTTGCATGTAAGTGTTCAAAAGCATTAAATTTAATGCAGCGCTCTTTCCACCCTTCTGATAATGAGATGTATTTTGATACCTGCCCACAATTCCATGAAAATAGAATTTAACAGATAATATGGTTCAGGGCTTCTTGTTTTACCACAAAACTCACAGATTTGTAAAAGAAAAATTAAGCACCATTAGCTTCTTCCCACCACACTGAACCATGCTTTTCCCCATATCTTAACCATTTTGGAGCTAAGTTAAAATGAACAGATAAGGGCTTTAACTGGCTACAGTCCTGCTAAAGATACAGAAGCTGCCACCTATGAAAACCTTTGGGGATTTGCTGGCAAACATACATGCACAACACGCTCCACATATATGCTAGATCTGCAGTAAACTATCCTTTCCCAGTCAAAAGCTCCAAACTCCCAGAAGTAGCAAAGCAAAACCGCACCATTGTAATTCACCTTCCGTTTCTATTGCTTTATTAATTCATCTTTCCTCTCAAGAGATTGATGTTCTTTCACATGCCTCATTTCTGTGGGGTTTCTCTACACATGCACTACAAAATATTTATATCTAAGTAGCTATACTTGTAGCCAAGTCACTTGTCTTGACAAGTCTAATTAATATACCACTTTATACATCCTATTTTTACACTTCTAGCTCTATATTGGGGTGAAACTAAAGAGAACTGTGGCACAAATGCTAAAACAGTTCAGTGCTAACCCTCAGCATCCAAAGCTACAACTGGGCACTAAAACAGCTACTACTTCTATTCCAAGAAACTGTAATTAAGAGACCTGAAAAGATTTCCACTTCCCAGTTAAGCAACATGTGAGGTCTTAGGACTGTCCTGCCTAAGTCTAGGAAAACAACAAATGGACCACTGAATAGGAAAGAAAATGGTTCTTATGGATGGAAAATAATTAACCTTTTGCAAATCTGGAAATATTTATTTACAAACTTTGTTTAAAATCCAGGCCAAGATAAACAGCAATACGACTGACAGCATCACTCTGGGAAGCTTTCACACCATCATCTTTTTTAGAAATCATGACAAAAGAGTTATCTGCTCACAACCATTTTCAGAAGCATACCAAGCTTTTCAAGTTCCCTTTTCCACCATTAATAATATTCCTCCAGGATGTATCAAATTATTACCTCTGACAGCACATCAAGTAAAGAACCAAGAAAATCAACATTTTTTTTATAGAAATGGTTCTATCGGAAGAACCATTGTGAGAGAAAAAGTTTAAAAAGAGAATCCATGCAGCCTCAGGCACAATACATCGAATTTCAGCAAGACTGACAATCCAAAGATTAGTAGCTGGCAAGGGCTGTCATTCTGATGGATACTATTCCAAACCTCTTCCTTGAGCTGAAAGTAAGTTTGGAAAGAATTTCAAAAATCTGGGAAAAGAGTTTAGAGGTGGGATTAACAAGGGAAGTTATAAAGTGAAGAGGGAAGTGTTTAATAAAGCATATAGATGATCTGACTATCGATTCTATTTTCATTTTTCTGTACGTAAATGATGCATGACCTCTGAAACATGGTTAATAAGGCAGTGTCCTGTGATTTTGCTGGAGTTTAATTGTGTTTTCACATCATAAAGAATGCAGGAATGTTAAAATATGCTTACTTAAAGCTTTCACTAAACAATGATAAATATTAACAAAAACAAAGATACCACACAGAACAACAACAAAAAAAAATCTTAAAATAGATGGGTTTTTTGTTACTACTACAATTAACAAAATTGCTGTAATACAGCCTTGCCAATGAAAGAGTAACTGGTGTAACGAAAGCACTGGAGAAATATTTCCTTAAAAAAAAACCAAAAAAAAAAAAACCAAAGCAAACCCCCACACCTCCCCCCCCCCCAAAAAAAAGGAGCGGGAACCAACCAAAAAACCCCCAGAAACCTACCCAATAAAAAAACCTCCAGACTCTTATCTCTTGAAAAGAAAAAAGTGCCAAATTTGAACTTTTCTAATCCTAATTTATAAGCTATTTTACAGAAAGATGGATTCACAGTACTGAAGACCAGAAGGGATCTTCTAAGTATGATTTCTTGTGCACCACAACTACTTACAGTTGACTAGTCACTATTCTAACCAAAGGGAATTTAGGACGTTGGATTAAATTTCTTTCTGGGAAGTTTTCAGACTTGAGTGATGGTACCTTGAGAGAGAGAATTTTAAACTATTTCTAAAGCTTTAAACACCCCTGTGGGAAAACAAATAAACAAAATGCAAAAACAACCCGCCATCACTACACCATCTGTTCCTCAGAAATTCTTAAAAAGACATCTCCTAGTACTGCCAAGGATGACACCACTGAGTTCATAAACTTCATTCAGTTACACACCACCACTCACTAATGCCGTAGTTATGTGCGCTATCGTTACAAGGGTGCAGAACTGCAACTTTCAGGGGATACCACTCAGAAACAAGACATGTGGAATTCCTATTACTAGGACAGAAGTTCATATTTTCAGTCAGATACTAAGAACAGAGGTTGTTAAGATCTGCAGTCACCTAACTGCAAGAAAACAATGACTACCCGAGTCACAATGCAAAAAACACTTATTCTACAGACACCAGTGAACAGGCCAAAACGTCCTTTTCATGTTAACACACATTAAAAGCAGGCATCTAACATGGACATATTTATTCCCCATTTACACAGATTCTGCTTCCAGGAATCCTTTTCTTCAAAAGAATTTACCTTTTTTAAAACAATTGCCAAGACCTGCTAAGAATCCTTGCACTTCTAATGGTTCACACGTTTATATTTTATGTTGCTACCGCAAATGTATTTCAATTGTTTTATAGCTAAGGAGGTGAACCCAAATCACAGTCTCACTGGAAACCTGCAGCAAAATATTTAGAAGTATGAGTTGTCATTTATTGCAAAGATAAACACAGATGAGTTTGATTTTCAGGATCCAACTCATCTCACGAAGTCAGAGTTAACTAATCACTGAGCTTCAGCACCCATCAGCTGTTTGCTGGTCTAAACCTTACAGACTAGCTCTCGGTATTTGCAGAGAAAAAGAGTCCAACCCATACAAAAGTGACAACTACAAGCAAAGATTTTGTAAGAAATGCCAGCAGGAAGCATCCAAATGCCATAAGCAGTACCAAGTGACTGTTGCAATGCCAAGGTCCAACTGATTGAAATAACTGAGACAGCTAAACAGATATGAGCTATCTGCTTTAATTTAATTCTTGAAGACTATAGCAACATAAAGAAATGTTATCCTTTTACAGCTCTTCACCAAGGGAAACTAAGTGGTCATGGAGGGAAACAGCAGAAATAACATATCCAAAAAGAAACAGCACAGGTTCCCCCTCCAAGGGCTGGGGTTTGTTTTCTTTTTCAAGCACTAAACAAAGAATTCATCAAACAGAAGCCATTTTCAAAATCAATGTGTTATTCTGTGGTCCAAATGTCAAATCACTATTATATTTTCAAGTACAATTTCTAACTCAAATAACATACAAAGAGTTCAATTATCAAGCATAAAGCTCAAACACAACATGAATAGCACTGCTCAAACTGTTTGCCTCCAATAATGGAAGGCAAAGGACTGAGCTTAGCAAAATCTGGTATTTCACAGTCTTACTGCATTAATGAACAGGATTCACAGACAATAACCCACCGCTAGGTATAAAAAAAGCCAGCATTGACCATTTTATAGATCTTATTTTAATGCAAGTTACTACATGGTCTTTTATATTAACATTACTACTGCTCTCCCTCCCCACCTCTCCTAATCTCTTTTATTAAGAAATCTACACTCCATGCTTTGACAATGGTTTGGACAATACCACTATTTTAAATAAAAGGACCACAGATGTTCCATAATATTTGATTTAAAGAAATTAATCTAAAAGCAACTCAATCAGAAAATGCAGGAGGAGAAGGAAATCCTTTGACTACAAAACAAATTCCAGGTAAAAAAATGATACTAACTTCTTTCCCCAAAGCACAGAGTACAGCTACAAAAGTGGGGGTGACCCAGAACAGCTTATTTAAAAGCCTTTTAAAATACGGAAAAAATAACAATGTAGAAATATGTCACAATATGCTGAGCAGCAATTCCAACAGGAATTGCATTTGAACTGATGACTATCTGAGCTATGAAAGCTGATGCATTCAAGGCAGCATTTAACTAGCTGATGACTGAAACTACACAGAACAGCAGTGATCACATTAAAAACCTAATGCATCATTTCCCAGAGTACAAAGCAGGTGGCAGAATTGCAGAAAACGGAGACAGATTATTTTTCTCTCGTATGAATAACGTAAGGAAACACTCCTTCAAATTTTGAAAGCCGAACATCTCCACTCAGTAGCAGGAAAATAATTTTCCTAAAGACCACACCAACATGCTAGAAGGTCACTGGCTTGAGATGCACACAGTAACAGTATATAAGCTTCTAAAACAAGTTACATTACTTTTAACAGTAGCTCAGATGCTTTATTTTTACAGTCATGTATATGCACACAGTATATATATATATATACAGAGATACATACAAAACCAATATGCACTGTGCTGCTTAAATCCAAAATGCAGTACATTCTGGGATCAAGTCCGAGAACTCTAAGAGTATTTACACAGAACAGTGATTCCTGCTTGCTCTACAGGAGCAGACTAGGCTAGCACAACCTCAACAAACTCCTGAAGATGAGCTGGGCTGAACAAAACCAGTCCTGTGAGGCCAGAACGGATGGCTCTGCAGAACACATGTACCTGCTGTCCACCAGACCCACTTAACCACTTCAAATAAGGCTCATTAAACAGAGGAGGAAAAACAACTTTTCAGAGATTCTTGTTTTCAGCAGCAAAGACTGTTCATCCTTTTTAGGTCTATACTTCCAATATACAGCTCACTTCCCCCCACGACCAGCATTCCTTCACACAATTCTCTGGAGCACTGCTCCTCCTTCTCCTCACTAAAACTGTCTTAAAGGCACAATGTTGGGAAGTGAAAAAGAGCATCATAAAACCTGAATAAGCCTGGCAGAACTTAAAGCCCTGGTCCTGAAAAATTCTTCCATACCTCTCAACACAAGGATGAAAGGGATTTGCTCAGCACTCCTGCCTATGTGGCACCAATCCCTAAATCCTCAATAGTCTCTACTCCCACAACTGCATCTTCAAAACACTCTGCATTCTTAAGTAAAATCGTCCCATTAGCAAAGCCGAGTAGCTCATTAGAGCACTGCCCTCCTCATTATAAAACACTTACTCTGATGTTAATCTGAAGGATAAATCTCTCATCCAAAGATCTGGGGGTCTTTTTAATCAAAATAATTCCTTGCGGGTTTGGCTGTGACTCCCTTCCTCCCAGATGAGCCCAGCCAAGAAAAACAGATACAAGGGGCAATGAGACACCATGCAACCTAATTCAGCAAGAATAGAGAATGGCACTTGTATGAAGGCCAGCCCATGACAATTGCTCATATGGCAGACAGTTTGGCGGTAGTGCTTTATTTTCACATGCCAGGAGCTCTCTGCAGCAGAAAAAATAAACTGCAGTGGGCCACCCTGGCAGCTGGAACCCTTGTCAGTCCCCTGTTCTAGAAAAAAATCATATCTTCCAGGACATCGTGGGGAAGCTACAGTCTCTCCCTCCCTCTTGCCCAGGTGACGGATATGAAGCTAGAACCACCTCCTCTTTGCTTCCTTTTCCCCAAATTAAGGCTGATGGATCAGCACAGACCTAATTTTGGACTGGTACCAGTCAAAGACACCACTGTCTGCTGCCTTGCCAGATGGGCAAGTAGAGGTGAGACCAGGAGCACTGTGGAGAGAAGGGGAGTGCACACAGAGGAATTGAAAAGGAACAGGGAACACACAAAGGATCCACAAATACTGAAGCTCAATCACAAAACAGGAGGACATGGAAAACCATTTTGTTAGGTTCAGTGTGCACAGAGCCATTAGCTCTTTCACCTGGATTTTCACATCACATTCAAAAACTCTTTTTCTCTGCTACACTGAAGCAAACTTTACACTGCAGTGGTGAATCACTTTCTTGCACTTACTTCAACAAGGTTTGAGGATGTAACAACAACCTGATGAGCTTCTGATTAGAACAAAATACGGGTATCACATTCAAAAACAAACATCCAGCATTAATTCCTTTAAATAAAAGGTTCCAAGCAAATCTGCTGCAAGTCACTAGGGAATCAACTTCAGAATCAAAGGTTACTTTTAACTTTAGGCTTTTATTCCCAATTTTATATATACATTGGTATCCACTAGGAATCCCAACAGATGTGTGATACTACACGTGTGATGACAAAGTTCCTGCTCCACAAGAACAAAGTTCTTGCTCCTACAAACTTCATACCTTCAGAATAACTGAGACGTTCCTCAATTTTACTTTGATGAAAGCTACAGAACCATTTCTCATTTAGCTGTGTTTTTCTAAATTAAAAAAAAATAAGAGGTTAAACTTAGCTAATGAACAGGCCATACCAAATTTATGTCAATAGCTAAACATCTGCTAAGAGCACTGTTTCTCAAAACGCAATCCACAAAGAGCAGGAAGCTAAAGTGGTGCTGGCTTGCTTTCATTCACACCTGCTTAATTACATGAAAAACAAATAAAACACCTTAAGTATTTTTCAAATATCAATTTCCTTGCAACCAGGAGCTAGAGTCACTACAGAACTGTTTCAAGAATCCCAAGAGCTGACTTGCACAGCCATCGGAGGACAGTCCCAGTGCATGCAACTATGAAATGCAGCACAAGGTTCTTCTGATGGTGTCTGAGCTAATACAAAATGTTCATTATTTTCCAAGACAGAAAGATGCTCAAGTTCAAACCCTTTACCAAGGAATGCTGAATTACATACACTGAATGATTTAAAATATGACAGATTGAAAAAAATCCCACTCAAATCCTACAGGACAATACATTGGGCTACTAAGGGAAAAACATATTCACCACAACAATACCTGCCCTTTTTCATTTCTCAGTCTACTGTTCTCTGGAGGGAGAGGAGGAGAACATTTGACTCAATACTAAAAACAAGCTTCACATTGACCAAAACCATATTGTTATTTTTCAATCAGTTCATATCAGGGAGGTGCTCTACAGAAAAGCACATGAGAAATGAAACCCACTCTACCTTCAGGAAAATATTTAAGTACCATGTAGTATGAGAGGCTTAGAGCTTCTGAATAGCAGAAAAGAAAATGAATAATTGCTTACTAACAGATCAGTCTCCCTAACATAATGAATGAGGTTAGGTTCCTACACAGTATCACTCACTGTACTTTATAAAAGAGCTTAAAAGCAGCTTTAACTGTGGAATTTCCTAAGTCTCCGTTACTTTCATTGTCAATCAACATTTTCTCCTAGAAGTCTGTGCATGTATTTAATACACTAATTGAGTAACAGCTTTGTGCAGACCCTTCATGAGCAAGACAGCAGTTTCATTTCTGTATGGGAGTCTTATCCAAATTACAACTATGCCAGCATTTAATGATACAGGATATGGGATTCCCAACCTTCTCTGGAATAAGGTATATGAAAATATTCTGGCAAGGAGACAGTCCTTCACGAGCAGAACTTTTCTTAGAAGCTCCAGCAGTTTCTCATACTAAAGCATTGTATTTGACAACACCAGAGACCCCAGCCCTAAAAAAGATCTGATTTTTGTTATCAAATCAAATGAAGCTTGTCAATAAAGAGGCTGCAAACTTCAGGCAGTAACTGGAGGGACACTGTAAATTGAAATTCCGGGTAAGAGCTCTTCAGTGGTTTCTCAAAGTACAGAAAGATAAAGTGACACACATACCTAAAAGCCATGCACTGCCACCTCTCGCTGCATGGTCCCACCCCCTCTAAGACATCTCTGACCACTCCTTGAGCCAGTTCCACTCAATCATCTGGAGGAAAATGATGACCCTTCCCTCCCCCCACAGTTATTTCAGTTTTCTCCTAGAATAACAAAGTCAGTCTGCTCACCAAAAGGTCAGACAAGTGTCACGTCAGCACAAGTATTTGGAGCATGATGGTCCCACAGCACAAACTAACACCTTGCTGTTGCCTGACTCTCTCAGCAGCAACCTTCAAAAGACTCAAGGTTAAAATTGCACATTTCCTCTCGAAAGCAAATGGGTCTTCTCCTCCTCTAAAAAAAACCAAAATCAAGTCTGCCAAATGCTTATTAGCATTAGCTTCACACGTGTATAGAAACATACTTAAGATTAAATGCAATTAGCTGGAAACACAAGGAAAAGGTAAGTCCACATGACTAGCTTACTCTATGGACAAATCTCAGAATTTTCTCAATTAAAAAAAAGTTGTATTTATAAAATTATTTTTATCTAATTAATTAATTAATTTGTTATATATTTAATTAACATGTAAAACCAGAAGAGAGCATATATTTCTTGCTCCCTTCGTGCATTTAAATACAGCATTTGTGGCACTGAATCATATTTCCATCTCTGAGATGTACAAAACGAGAAAGTTATGCGAAAACAGATACCAGTTTCTGAAACGATGCAAGACCAGTGCAAAGAAGCAAAAGGAATTAAAAACCATAAAATTTATCTTCTCAGTCCCTGTACTCACAGAGGCGAAAGTCTCATGATGCTGTCAAAACACTCCCTCCCACCACTTTCTCCCAAGCATATGATCAAAGTGACAGTTCCTGTGGCATCCTCTGATCTTCTGCCATGAAGTGACCACACTGTGCCCTATAAGTTTCAAAGTGCTAAAGCCCGATCATTCATTCCACCCGAAGAGGGGAAATCTCGCCAGTTTCTCTAAACAACAACAAAAAAACCCCTATACGTGCTTCTACACGCTCTTGGGCGCGCGTAAGCTCATTTTCGCAGCAAGCAGAATCTCCCCTTTATCCGCCCCCCGGCTCACACCAACCACTTCACACGGAGTCCGAAGGAGGACAAACCCCGGCGACTCGGGCAGCTGCCCCGACACGGGATGCTGTCCGGGAGGGCAAACCCCAGCGCACGCTCTGCCCCCGAACCGCCTCCGCACCCCCGGCTCCCTCCCGAACCCCCGCACGGGCGAATCCCTCCCGCCGCCACCTCCCCCTGGGGAGCAAAAAACGTTTTGTGGGCTTTTTTTTGTTGTTGTTGTTTGCTTTCCCCCCCCCCCCCCCGAAAACGCGGCTCCTCTCTCGCCCTTTTGTTGCCCCGGGAGGGGGCAGGTTCGGGGAGCGGAGACCAGCGGCGGGGGCTGCCCCTCGCAGCAGCAGAGCCCCGGAGGGTTGGTACGGCGAGCCCCCGGGCAGCGGCGCCCGCCCGCCCGCTCTGCACCCACCTTTCTGCGCCCCGGTGCCCCGCAGCAGCACCAGCAGCAGGAGGAGGAGGAGGCTGGGGCGGAGCAGCGAGGCCGCCCGGCGGGTCCCCGCGGGGAGCGGCCGCCCCGTGCTCACCATGCCCCGCGGCGTGGGCAGCGCGGCCGGCGCTCCGAGGGCATCGCGGGCTGCGGGGCGGCCGCGCCGGGCCGCGTCTCTGCCTTGCCCTGCCCTGCCTTGCCTTGCCTTG
>JAWMRA010000093.1:0-70625 GCA_035584735.1 Pseudotriccus pelzelni | reverse complement strand
TCTCTGCCTTGCCTTGCCCTGCCCTGCCCTGCGCGCCCGCCAGCCCGCGGCCGCCCAACCGCTTCCGGGGGCGCGGCGGGGCCGCCCCGCTTCCTGCCGCCCCCCCCTCCCGCACGGCCGGCCCCGGGCGCCGCGGGAGCCCCGGGGAGCGGCGGCGCCTCCGCCCGCAGCCCCGCCGAGCCGGGGGATCCCCCGAACCGCCCCCGCCCGGGCGGCCCCCGCGCGGTGTCCACGGCCCCGAACTCCCCGGGAGCCAGCCCCTGGATTCCCGCCTCGTCCCGCCTCCGTCCTCCTTTACGAGTTGGCTTGACAGTGCTCCGCTTTTTCTCCCGAAGCAGAGATTAAGTGAGGCAAAATCGCTGGGAAAAAAAACCCACAAAACAACCAAACAAAACTCCTTGGAAACACTAGTATTGCTCTTGTTAAGAGAATAGGATAATGTGGTGTCACCGATCTCCACACGCAAATGTGAATTCAGCCTGGCTGCGAGGTCCCAAGCCATTGCAGTTTTAGTCCTCCTGCTCTTGAACGCATACCATGTGTAATCAGCCTTGCCTTAGGAGGCTGAATTCAACCATGGGGAATAAACACTTAAAAAAAAAAAAAAAAAAAGTTGCTTTCAAGTCTTACAGTCACAGGAAGAAGGCAAAATAGCAAATTTTCACAAATTTATGGTAACAATACTGAATTAGTGCCCCTATGTTGTCAAGCATATTTGGGAGAGAAAAAAAAGCACCCTAAGCACCAGTAGGATCGAAGAGTCACCCTTGTAATACCACCATCATCATGCAACAGAGCATTTTGTTACATGGTTTTCAGTGGTAGATGAAAAGAATGTAATTTTCAGAGGCTGGTGAAATGTTGCCATGTCCATGCTTCCACAGCTGCAGTCACAGCCGGGATTCCTCCCAGCAGCGAGGTCAGAGGGCAAAGGCGAAGGGTGGGAGACACACCTACACAGATATCATTTAACATTTCTTTCAGCTTCGTGATTGAAACATACTCAGCACTTCACTCACTATAAAGGAGAAGGGACTTTGGCCTCCACAGGTTCCAGAGATCAGCCTTTCAGCCATTACAGGCCCCATGGCTCATCCTTTCTGCTGTGGAAGCGCTGTTGCAATTCAACCCTTGGTGGCATCCAGATGCAGCAGTTCCACTGTAAAAAGTGTCTTAAGGAAGAAACCATTCCTCACTTCTCTCAAACAGCTCTAAGACACTGATACTGCTTTTCTGGCCAGAGTAGTCTAGTGCTGGCTCCACCAAAATGTCAGAAAAACCATTTGAGGATGGTTTGTGTTTGTGCCAATCCACAGAGTTACTTGAAGAACTATTTAAATTATGTTTTAACATTACTGTTCTTCATTAAGATGCTGAAAACTGATCTATGTCCAAGTCTATCCTTAGGGCTTAATAAGGGCTTCCCCCCCTCCAAAGAAACATGTAGGGTATTATCTCTCCTTCCTTGAGCATATCAACCATACCACTTGTGCCAAATCATGGAAGAATCCAGAATAGATTTTATTGCTTAGACTAAAGACAGCAAAATTTTGATGCACATTTTTTTTACTTGTTTGGCCCATACTTGTGCCATAACTGCCAAGAGGTGGATCCTCGTATATCTAGGGAATGATAAACGTGAGAATTTTAGAACATTTCATATTTTCCCATTCTGAAACCTTTTTAGTGATACAGGAAGAGACCCTAATGAAAGCAAAGTCAATGGAAGGATATCACAGATGAGGCTGGTTTAAGTTAGCTTGTAAGATGTAATAGTCAACAAGACATTGTGCAACACATAATGGAAGATGAATTGAAAATAATTTGTGTCCCTTTGTCTTCCATTCACCAAACACAGAAGTTCGTGCCATAGGTCACGTGAAGGAGTTGTATCACTACAATAACATCCTTTCTGTACTACAGAGAGCACATTCCTAAGATTGCTAATCATTAGTAATATTTGTTGTGTACTGGAAAAATCACTCCTTGAATAATTTGTGGCTTAGTGGTGCTGTGCATTAACAGGAACATCTGAACATCCCATACATAACTCATTAACAGTCTCTGGTGAACCTGATAGAGGTTTCCTCCTGTGTTATGTTCTGTTGTGAAGGTGTTTTGTTGGCTTGATTTGAGTATTCTGAATGTTTTGATTTGTTCATGTAAAAAAGGAGTATCCGAATCTGTGAGAGGGTTGATTTTTAAATGGGGTGTGAAAACTTGCAGAATTCCTAAGAGCAGCCAGAGGCCGAATTTGCTTCATCTATCTTGGAAATTTGTCCCAAAGCCACATTCCCTGACCACAAATGGTTTTTGTGGAGCCCTAGGTTGCATATTTTGCACAGGGAACACCATCCTGACAAAAGCAGTGATGAACTATTAGAGGTTATACACCCTAAAAGCCTTAAAGATTCATAGAATCTACAGAGCCAAAGAATTAGCAAAGCAACTGCTTGGAAGACTTGTCATAACACATCGTTTTCATACAACAAAACAATCTGAAGAATTATATAAATCCAGAATGGTCACCCTGGCTTTCAGAATCTTCCTTCTTCTCAGAAGATTTCAGCACACGATGAGTTTAGGTCCACCAGAGGCAGAGTACTGCACATTTTGGTCTGTGAGAGTTCCCAGGCATCTCCTCAGGGGGAAACAGAACTGTGTAATAAAGACTCCATTTTCGTTTGTGACAGAGAACTGTCCCTGTCATCAAATCAAAACAGATACAGAATTAAAATGCTGTGGGAAGCAAATACAAATATAATAACATATGATACCAATCTCATAAGGCAAGTTGCCAACACATATTAAGAAATCAGCACAAATACTCTTTTTCAAGATAATAAGACAGAAGACTGAACCAAATTCTTACTGCTGATAGGAGAATGTTTAGCCAGCTAAGCATTTCTGTAATGTTTCCTTCCCATTGTGAGTAGCTTCTAGAGGTAACTGGAACTATCATCTCCATCTGGTTCTCTCATTTTCCCTTGAGAAGCTTCTGAGCATTGGGCTTCTTTCCCACCATTGCTCTCTAGCTTTTTACATTCTTTCATTACATTTCGAAAGCTGAATTCAGCTGGAGGGCAGGGCTGCTATTCAGAGGGAGCTCCACAAGAGCGATCCCAAGGTCTTGCATCTGGGAAGCAATAGCCCCATTCAACAGTCCAGGCTGGGAGCTGTTTGGAAGCAACTCTGCACAATAAAACCTGGATGTCCTAGTGGAATCTCCATGTTTGGAGACATTCAGGACTACCCTGGCCATGGCCCTGATCAACTTGATCTGATTAGACCTGTTTGAGGAAGGAGTTGAACTAGATAACCCCTGAACTAGATAACCCCTGAAGGTCCCTTCCAATCTGAGTTATGACTATAGGATTCTAAGGCAATAGGTAATGGACTATGGAGGAAAGCCCCGTAGTTCCAGGTGATGTATTCAACTTTCCAGTTTCTGTAGTTACTTATCTGTGTTCTCTAACTGAAATAAGAACTTACTCTGAAAAGTTGATTCTTCTGAACTTGAAGAAAAGGAATAATGCATTTAAAGGAGAAAAATTATTCACTTCCTTCATGGTATTAACACATTAGATCTTTGCTAGCACCTCCATTTTCTTATCCCTTGAATCTTGATATGTAACACATGGTCTAGATTTTTTCTGTGACAGAATTCAAAGGCCCACCCAGCCGGCTAATATAAATGTAGTATGAGCATCTTAGGGACATATGTCTCCTTTTTGATGTCAGCAAACACCTGAAGGTTATTACTAGCACTGTTACAACATATTCACTTGTAATTCCAGATCTGTATTCAAGTCCACAGTTTCTCTCTGCAATTCACTGAATTATTAGATAATTTTACCTCTTTTTCCAGAAAACAAATTTCACTGCTTATGGTGGAATTCCAGCCAAAAGAATCTATCTGCTAGCTATCTGCTTAATGAGCATATTGTTAGGGTTGTTTAGATTACAGCTACAGTTGCAGTATAGTCAATTTTGGCTGATAAACTAAGAGGAAAACAAGAGCCAAATGCCTCACTATGGCACATTAATTTTGTGGAGTGCTTTCCAAAATGTACGTTAGGTCTTGCAATTTGCTCAGATGTCATGCTAAGGTATGCATAATACTCAAAACTAAACTAACGGCAGCATTTTCTTCAGCCAAAATGTTTTCTAGCAGTAACATGGAGTTTATTATGCATAAAGTTCGTTCCAGAATGAGGGTCCTGAATAAGGTCATCTGATCTATTTTAGTTCCTCCTGTGTTCTTGTGAAGCTGTGTTGGTTTAAATGCTCCTGGCCTCAGTGAACTATCCAGCAGATATACTGAACATGCAAACTTCTTCACTATAATACAGGGATGTCTTGATGGCACTCTAAAAGGATCATTTATTATTAAAGGAAATCTTTAAGTCCTGTGGGTAGGTGGCTATTTTACCTGAGACTAGACAGATCCAGTGTCCTGCCCGCGAATAACTGAACTCAGCTCAGCAGGTGTGTTTAAAATATGCCATGGAAAAAATATGCCATCTCTAAATCTGTCCAGGCTTCAGAGTGTTTAAAGGGATTATTGGCTGAAATACAGCTTTATAATATAACAGCTACAACAACACTGGAACAAACCCCCAATTGTTAAAAGTATTTGAATTAAACAGAAATTATTATTGAAAAAGCTATAGTTCTTCCTTCTGCTTCTTGGAAAACACCTTTTAATAAATGGTTCCATAGTATTTTAAATTAAATATTTTTAAAAATCCATGAAAAATTGTGAGTAATTTAAGCTATCGTTAGTGCTAGAGAATGCAAACATCTCTGGAACTTCAGGAGTTTACATGGTGCTTCAAATGTTATTTTAGCAACTGTTGTTACTACTAACCTACAGCCAAGCTGAATGGTTTGTGCCTGATCTTGCAAACACTTCCAGAATCCTGCAGTTTGCTCTGTGGCATGAGCTAAATGTGTAGTACTAAAAGACTGCAGGGGCTAGACCTTAAGATCTATCTTTTCTTGCTCTTGGCTACTCTTTTTCACCTCATTTGGGAATTCTGTTTTTTGTTATAGCTTTCAGTAAAAATCCTTCTACTCCTCCTCTCTTTGTTTTCATATTTTCTTTGTTCCAGTTTTAATTGCTTATTATGCTGATTTCTTTTTTAAGAACAACAACAAAAGCCTAGTTGCAGATGGATTTTAACTCATTATTTTAGAAAGGAAAATGGGTATTGATTGTATATTATTCACATCAATGGATGTAATTAGTCTTGTCCTCAGAAACACATTTACAAAACCACCATGATATATTGACCTAAGATAAATTTTTAATTCACTTCAGATAGGAGCCTCATGACTGTACATAAAGCACATTTATTTGACACTCCAGAATTATTTGGTTGCTGAGTGGTTTCTGGTTTTAAAAGAGAATAAACACTTAAAATTTATTTCTGGATTATTCTGGTAAGAAAATCTGTTAATTTTACTGAACCTAAAGTCATCATCAGGGGGAAATGGTAGCATAAATTCCCAGAGCAATTTTCTTTTACATTTTGACTGCATCGTGTATGTGAAACAATTAATGGATGCTGGGGAAAAAATGAAGCTCTTTTCTGCTTATTTAAACAGGGTAAAATAAAGAAGGAAAATATTAGGGAGGATCTCATATACTATCTTCTACCCTTGAACAAGTTCATATTTATCGGATCAATGCCCAGTACTACTAAGATCCTTCAGAAAAACAGTTAGAAAAACATTAAAGACGAATTGTGTCTTGTCACTGTGGGCTTGGTACACTTCAATAAAAGCAGTATTTCGAAGTATTGAGCAATCTAAATTCCCAGGATGCAGTGAATCCTACGGCTCAGGGAAAGCTGAAGGGGGAGACTATGATTACTATAGGATTAATTAAGCACGTAAATGCAGGCAACATTTTAATCATGGCTTTAGCTTCTGTTGGAATAGAGACTTAAGTCTGTATCTATTTTGCTGCATCAGGAATCATGAGTCTGCTGCTTCAATTATTTCCATATATTTTATCTCTGTTTTATGATTAATGTATTGTTCTTTGCCTTCATTTCAATATTTTGGGTTTTTTTGTCAGGATTTTAGTTTTCTCTTTTAGCTTTTCTTCTTTTGTGCAAAGGCCAAGTTGAAACGACCTTTCATGACATGTGCACATCCTCCAAATTCTGTATCTTGCCTATAATGTTCTAGACATCTTCTCTGCCTGCATCCTTATTAGTTCTTGCCTCTGAATTACTTTAGTCACTGTACCAGGTTAAATCATGAATTGATTTACACTGATTTCTGCATCCAATCTAATTGACCAGTGGTAACTAGAAAAATTTTAGATGAAGCTCTTCACTGATGTTTTACATGCTTGGGGAGAACAGATCACATTTATGAAATTAGGAAAATAATTAAGAGCACCCTTTCTTTTGTCCTTATGAAGTTGAAAGAGAGGAATTAAGTGTCACACGTTTCAGGCCTCGGTGTCCAATCAAAAGAAAAATACTGTGTCCATACATCAGTGTCAGAGAATAATGTAATGTTAAGTTGTGATGTATTTGTACCTAATGCTGTCTACAGGGGAGCCTCGGATGTAAACAGAACCTTGAGGTGAGATTATGATGTTACAACCTGGGACCTGTGGAAGCCAAGATCCAAAAGGAAGAACTTCAAGCAAATTTTCTGTTTCAGAAATAGATGCAGTTGAGATTGGTAATTTCCTTAGCAAATAAATTCATTTATTTCAAGAGTTTATACTTTGTCCGTTCTTAAAATTGTTAATCAGGGTATGAGCACGCTGATACCAGGTCTTTCTCCTCCAGATGAAGAAACTGGAGACAAGCCTGATTTTTTTTTCCTGATCGATTGTAGTCCCACCAAAGCCAACTGGGCTGAGTTGAGCTGCAGCCACATTAGTACAGTGATGAGTAAAATGAATTGTAGTGAAAACAGAAGAATTGAAATGTGGAAATATATTGTAGAAATACCAGCTGGATATCTTTGGTACAGATTTAATGTGCTGCTGAGGGACAGCCCTAACTGGTGCTGATGAAATTCAGAGTTAGAACTGAAGGCAAAAATTAGTCAAGAAAATTGGTGTATCATTTAACTGACATAGCAGAGAATTATAATTTTAAATGGAAGGGAGCCTGAAAATATTAAAAGCTTTAAAAGAAATATTACACTTTACTAATAAAGACATACATGAAAATGAGAGCATATGATAGCATTTAAAGAAGAAATAGGGCTGTTCTATATGAAATCCAAGCTTTGTGCAATAGTTTTGCAGAATCAAAATACAAATTAAAAAAAAAAAAGAGACATAAAAGATGTAAAAGATGTTAGAAAACAGTAAGTTCCTGGCCCTTATGGTTGTTGAAATAATTTTAAAAGATGGCCCAAATCAACCAGAAGGTTTGATAAAAAACAGAAGAAAGACTAGCACTCCCTGACCCCACATCTTCTTAAAATGACATTTTCAGCCCTGGCAGTTTTTTTAAACTCAGTTCCGTAACCCCTTTCCACTTTCAGACATATGTGGCACAAATGACACCCACTCCTCTGGAAGTGCATCACCACAGCTTCTCTGCTGACATGTGCCCCAGTATTCCTCAGACAAGATTCATGAGAAAGATGCGAGTTGCTGGATGAGATTGCAATCTTAGTAGTGCCAATCTGTCCTGTGAATGAGATATGAGTCATACAAATATTAGTGAAAACTGATTTGGAGAGACTCGTGAAGAATTTGTACAGCCAGCTGCAGCTGATGGGAAGGAAAAGGTTCACTAAATCATGTCTTAGGGGCAAACTTAGAGGGAAAGAATTACCATATTAAACATTAGGAGGTTAGAGCAGGAGCTGAGACGAGGCACAACAACACAGATGAGTGCCATTTTCCTGGGCAGTACTGGAAGGAGTGAGAGTGGAGGCATGGCAGACTAGCCTGCTCTAGCAAGAATTAAAGGTAGGGAATCCTTATCAAAAAGGTTGAGCAGGAGTGTAGTCTGTACTTTTCAGTTTATTTCTAAATATTAGGGAATAAATCCTGCAGCTGCTTCCTGAGAAGGAAAAGAGTTTCTTTCCAGAGAAACTGGAAATATATTTTAAGCAGAATGGATCAGTGAGATGTTGCAGATCAGGAGGGTCTTTTCATTAGGTTTGGTGGCCATTAAGTACACAATTATATCTCAGTGTAAGCAGAAATCTTCCTGTTGGGAGTCCAGTCCAAGAGGGTGTCAAAAGTAGGCATGGCTTTGGTGGCAAGTTATATACTGAGATATGAGGTCCAGTCTCTTAAACAATTTTACAGCAATGGGAGAAAGGAGGTGAACTAAAAGATTCAGACCAGTGAAGACACTGGTCTTCACCAAGACCATGAAAACCTCCTGTAGCCTCCCATGCAAGTTGGAACAATGAGATTCAATCGGTACTCTGATGTTTTTCTTTCATCACCTCCGGTATCCCTAGGCATCACTAGCCCCTTCATTTTTATGCCAGCGTGCAGAGTGTTCTCTTGGATGTATTTTATGTTTCAGTAGTGATTTACATTCAATTCACCAACATAAAGGCCAGATGATCACCTCTGTTATGCAAATGAATGCATGGAGACAGCAAGGAAGTCAGTAAGTTGAAGTGGCAGAAGGGACAGTTGCCATTCTGTTCAGGGGGCATTTTCTCTCTATTCATTGACCTTTCAGTAGCTTTCTTGCTTGCAAATTCTCATTCAAGGGGAAGGGTGCAGTCAACTGAAGACAATTAATTCGGTCAGAAACCACATTATGTCACAACTGAGACTCAACTTACACAGGGAAAGATACACAAGATATTAAATATGTTCACTAAGTAAATGCCTTGTTACTTTTAGTGCATATAAACTCTCAATAGTTTAAAGGAACAGGCTTACAATGTATTGGTTATTAAGACAGAGAAAGACTTAGTTTAATAACGTGCAAGTAAGCTAGGGTATCTATACTTAGGAAAAGAAATATAAATAATCTATATGTAATTATCAGGAAAATACACTTAATACAGACTATAGTCTAGTTATATTTCTATGTCTTTGTCATTTTCTCTTTGTCTTTTTAGAAAGTGAATGAAATACTGAATTAAATATTAGTCATACCCTTCAAAAGCAGACAGTGAACTGTGGACCTCCAGAGCTGAATCCATTCTCTTCAGCTTAAGCTAAATAACCAAGCTCCCAGAAACTTGTAGGACAAGAACAGTTATGAAGGAGGAGGTTTTCCAGACCAGCAGAATTGTGTCAATATAATTGTGTCATTCTAACTGAAGTAGCTTACATTAAGATGATAATATAATACTTCTGGTATTTAAATATTACAAATACTAAAAATTGTTTTATAAAACCTCTTTTTAAGGTTTAATACTGGGTATTAATAGAGATTCAGTTGAGATCCAGCCCTGAAGCCTTAGAGATGGCTATAAGACCTGACAGATTATTCATACTTTGAATCCACTGAAATAGATTAAGTTTTACCTGTATGGGAATAATGTGTATGTTTTCAATTTTCTTTCTTCTTTCTGGCTAGGATGGAGAAAGAATTTGGGGTGGAAAAAAGCAACAAACACCTCACTTGGGAATTAACAAATTGGTATTTTAACAATTGTACATATGTACATATAAAATGAATACATTTGTAAATTGAATAAAATTAATAATTCCATTGGATTTTCAGAAGGTAGAAAGGCAATAATTCTATTTCTATCTGTGAGAGTAGAATACTCAAAATCTTTGTCCCAAGACAACAGATAATGTAGGCTTACAGCCTCCATTTTGTAAATTATGTGACAAGAGCCCAAAAGCTCTGGTTCTGAATACTTGCTGAGCTTTGGGAAACCTGACTCAAAATTTGTGGCAAAGCTCTCTTTCTGAAATTTATATCAATGCACTTGATTCTCTTCTACCAGCTGTAGTCCTACTTCAGAGGGTTAATTTCTGAAGTTCCCTTCTCACTCCGTATTGAGCGTGAAGTTTGTGGTTTCCATTTCATACCTAAAGAGGGATTTGTGTGCCTGAAACATTCTTTTTTTACATCCCATTGGGTTGATGAACAGACATTACCTCTCTCTACAGCCCTTGCCTGCACACCTCCTGAGAGAAAAAAATGCAAGCTCTGATGAGAGCAACTCACAACTGGTTCAACCTGGAAACCCTCGCAGAAAAAAAATACCCTCACAGTCAAAGATGTTTCACCTAGTCTGACGTGTCAGGTTTTGGTGCTGTACTTCTAATACAAAGCCCCTCCCAGAAGAACTGAATCAGAATATCTACAATTAATCAATATCATATTTATGTATAAAACAGATTAAGGGACACTATTTGACCTTTCGGTAACTGACCTGCTAACAAAAGCAAGGTCTCACAGGATTTACCTCTTCGTGCTCAGTGTGGGGCAACGAGCCAGTGTAACATCTGCTCAGTATGCAGTGCAAAGCAAATGAACAATGCTGACACCATTAATCAGCTTGTCCAAGAGAATAAAATGTCAAAACCTGGTGTAAGAAAGCTTGGCTTTAAAAGCAAACATTTCATATGGATCTGCGTGGGTCTCCCTAATGATGGATTAGTTAACCGTGGAAGATGAAGAGTGACTCCAGCCTGATGTTTGAGGGGGATTGCATCTAAATCTGACAACGTACAAAGAAAGATTGTAAGGAAATTAGAGATCTGGAAACCAGTTCTACAAAAACCAATCACCTGCCATTGCTGCCTCAAATGTCAGTGTGTGATATTAAACAGAATTAATAAAACACACCTTGTTCTGAGTCCTACCAGATTGCAAGCTGTGCATTAAGTTTTTTCATTCAGAGAACTGTTAAACTGCAGGTAGCATTTTTTCCTTCCCCTCCTTTGCTGAGCCACGGGCAGGAGCAGTACCTCAAAAGGAAAAAATACACGGAATTTATGTCAGTGGAATAGATGCAAAGCAGTGCAGCAGTATTTTAAATCCGGGGTGAAATTACAAGTGAAAACTGAGGAACAGTCAGTAAAGGGTGCTCATACTTCCTTATTTAATGAGGAGTAGAACATCTGTCAGGGAAAGAGAAGGTAGGGAACACAGACACATGGAAGCTACAGATGGAAAAAATCTCTGCTAGCCAGCTTAAAAATGCAGGACCTATTCTATTGCTTTGTCAAATCTGCTTTTGAAACTCCAAGGCTTTTCTGCTTCCAAGATTCCCTTTGGAAGATGTTTCTGGACTGTAGTGTATTTTGGTCTCAGCATATTTTTTCCTGATATCCTTTTTTTAATAAGCAGAATTTCTCCCCATAATTACTAGCACACCCCTTTGTAATACAACAAAAATTCACCTCCTTTGGTAGCTTTCACTGCCTTTCTTTTAGGGCCTGATTGTCTTGTATCTTCTCGGAATATTATGCCCTAAGCTTGCCCTATTGGAAATTATCAGGATTATTCAAGAGGTAGGGCTTTAGCCTTAAAGAATAAAGTGGGCATCACTGGAATTGGTAAAGTATGTCTCAAAAAACCAAATGAGATTTACTTTTTCACTGTGGAGAAAAAAACGGTGTGTTCAATGCATCAGTCCCTTCATCACTATAAATCAGAGACTTGGTAAAGAGAGTTGCCATCATATGAACTGAAAAATGTGCTGCTCTAATAGAAGAAATATCTTATTTTTCTGTTGTGATGCTTTTCATTTAGCTTGGGGAAGGAAAAAGCTTGAGAATTTACTCTAAAGTGCTATTGAGTTAGGACTGTATCATTGCTTCAACTGGCTAAAGAACAACAATAACATAAAATAATTTTGGGTTGGAGATCATGAGTTCGTTCAGATCAATATAAATTAAAATATTGTAAAAAATCAAAAAGCAGTGCTGGATAAAAGAAGAAAGTTTATAAAACAAAGAGAACCATTTGGAAAAGTAGAATGGATTGAACAGTTCGAAATCCTGAATGTTGAGAAAGTTTGGGAAGATTTGTAAGTAGGAGATGCAAAAACCCTCTGCAACTTGAATCCCAAGAAAAGAAGAACACTCTTAAAGGAGGGATCTGGCTGTAAATGAATGAGCAGCTACCTGAGAAAATATATTAGAAGTAAACAAAAGCTTGGGAAAAAAAATCTGCCTTGGAGATCAGAAAAAATAGCAACAAAGTACGAATTGCCTAAAAGAAAAGGGGGGTTGGGGGGAGAAGGCAGGGGAAGAGACTTTAATCATTAAAAAATGATTCACTGTGCAATGCTAACACATCAGAAATTAATATCTGCTCTAGAAACCACAAGAAAATGGGGGCTATTTTTGCATCCTGTATAGGAAACAAACTTCTGTGTTTAACAATACAAAAAGAACATGATGATGCACTTGTAAACTCCAGTAGTATACTGGGCTTTAGAATGTGTTCCTAAGGAAAATATTGTATAAGGTAGTAAAAAATAGGACAAAATGCAGTCTGAGTTTATGAAAGATAACAGATTCATCTGGCATTGGTTTTGACAGCAATCAGCTTTTTTTTTTTAGGGAAAGAAAACGTAGTAAATCATGACTTCTGTGAAGTATTCTCATACGGTTCATAAATTAAAGTGGGAAAGATGTGAAATAGCGTAGGAATCACCCGAGTACGTGAATGCAAATGGCTATGATAATAGCAAGATGGATTGGCAAGGAGAGTAAGGGGTAGACAAAGAACAAGGGTTTATCACTGAGGGTTCAAGGAAGATGACAGAGAGACATCCTCCAGGACCGTTTATGGAACTCAGTATTATAAAATACTCTCCAGAATGGCCTTGGCACAAAGACAAGGAGCACGTTAATGAAATGTGTTCGTGACACAGTGGGAAGCATTTTTCAGTACAGTGACAAAATATTGTAAAAGGACAGGGAATGGATTATCATATGAGAAAGATTGATTTTTAAGTCATGAGCTATAAAAAAGTGATGAAAAGACTAATAAGAATTTCTCATTTAATTTGGTACTTTATCATTTACACATGGACAATGACCTGCATGTAAAGTTGATGGCCCAGCTATGAGATATGACTGACCAGAAGACACGAAAAAGACAAATGTGTTGCTTAGCTGAGACACAAGATACTTTAAGAGAGATTAGAAAATGCTAAAATAATTTTATATGAAATAATAAAATGTCCTCTGGAAGGGGTCACCATTATTTAAAAGAGCAATTTGATCTGGATTGGGCGCACAGAACACATTCTGAGAGGGGGTGCTAGACTGGTCAGGAGACTGCATTCTACATTCGTGAAGAGCCTATCTGGCTAAGGCACCTAAATGAGTGATACTGTTCAAATGAGCAATTCGATAAGCTCATAGATATGAGGAATTTGTTTTTCATTTCTAAAGATGATACTGGAAAAAGAGAGCTAAAGCAAGGTTTCTGAAAAGCAGAGCAGGGAATTACTAAACAAGCCTTCTGACAGAACAGGTGCAAGATGACCAATCATCTTTATAAAGGACTGCCAGCAGTCTGTGAGTAGATTTTTATTAAATGACGGTTTGCCATAACAGGAGATTGCACTTTGTGAACCTTAAGGCTTTTATACAGAACCTCAAGAATTTTTTTTCCCCACTTTCACCCAAAGGAAACCAAAAAAGCACGAAGAGTTAAAAGGACAGTTAAAGTTGCCACTATTGTTTAGGACTGAGGAATCAACGTTAATACAGACAGTTTGAAAACCTCCCTATGGCCTCAGAAAGCTTTAAGTAGTGTTTAGATTCCCCTTAGGCTCCAGTGGATTCACTACTTGTTCTTTGACTCCTGAATACTTCTCTGCATCATATGAAACATTCTGGAATAGCAAATTAGAAATCGCACAGCCGTTTAATTTATATTTTGAAGAGCAGGAGTTTCTAAAAGAATATTTTGAGCATTAACTCAAACAGCCTGAAGAAGCTCTTTACTTTCATAGTCATTAGAAATTAATTTCATGCTTTCTCTATACCTTTTCATATTCAGCTATTGGCAGTTACATTTGAATGGCAAAAGCTGGAAATTCTGGTAACTAGAAGAGCAGAGGGGACTTTCATATCTGTCATGGTAGGGAAGGCATTCTGAGCTTGTGGGATGAATATGACTAGAAGACAGAGTTAGAGAATTACTCTGCAGTGAGATGGTTAATTGTGCCATTTCAATATAGATTTTTCCTTTTTTTAATTTGCCTTCCATCCCTTCCAGATGACCAGGAGCTCATTCTTCTCCCATTAAAAGCATAGTTCAGTACACTGATGGTACTTAGCTGGCATTGTCCAAGATATTTTAATATTCATACAGACTAGAAATGTATCCACTTTATAAGCTACCTTCCCTTGTCTGTTGTGGGGGTTTTTTTGAGGGGGGGGGGAGGAGGCTGAGGGAAGGAGCGGGTTGTTTGTTTCTTGTGTTGTTTGGTTTTTTTTCTAATCACAGCTGTTGCAACTGCTATGGTGATTTACACCTTCTGGTGCAGTTTTTCCCATTCTGCAGTGTGTGTTCATTTATGAAAGGGACTGTCATTTAATAGATTTCTGCATAATGCCCACCTCAGAGACTTCCCTGAGGACTTAAAAAATCCTTTACTATAGTATCTAATGATAAGCAAGAGTCAAGACCACAATTCTTCACAAAATTCCATTGCTGTGGAATCACAATATACACAAGGCCCTGATAATATCTGCGTATTTTGTACATAATTTGGTTCCTAGAAAAATGCACACAGGGTCAAGTGCCTTGGGAGTTTAGATCATTTTGTTTCCTCTGTATTATCTAAGTGAGGAATTGCATACAGGCACAGAGTACCTCCCATGTTATCAGGAAGCATCTTGAAATTTGACCTATATTTGAAAAAGAACTTCTCTGCACGGAGTTGCAGATTTAAAAGTCCTGGTTGTTCACCATTTTTGTCACCAGACTTTACTATTTGATCTACTTTTTTAACATCTTTCTAGATGCTGCTGTTTTTAATTACACCTTTTCAGATCACCATAATCTCCACTCATGCATTCAACTGTTTAGCTCTCTGGATCACTGCTCTGAAACAAATTCATGAAACTTTCCTTTTGGCTTGTTTTTTTTTTTTTTTTTGACACCAGACTTGACAGTGGCCTCAAAGAAGGAAAGAGGCCTCATTTACTTCATGTAAATCAGCAAAACTCTATTGAACTCTTTGGAGATTCATGGATTTTTGACAAGCAGGTCCTTTATATACTTTCTATCTCAGAAGTACCCAGCGTTAAAATGTAGCTGCACTGCTGTTGCTACAATAGACTACAGAGGAGGTAACCTTCTTCTAGACCAGCTGGCAGAACTATCAAAACCCAGACTGATTTGCATATTACAAGCTGTTTCTCTAATGGACAGTCTAATGAAAGGCATGACTTTCTAGAAACTGTGTTTAGTATGTAAGGGTAGCTCCTAAGCCATGGTTTGCCCTAGAACCAGTCAACACTGTTTCTTTTTATTTGATTGTTTACTATGCATTTCTAGACGGGTAGGGAGGGATTTTTGTCTTCCACTGAATATACACTGCATTTGTTCAAACATTCCCAGTCCCTGATGCTCCCTCTTTATTACCTTTTCTTTATATTCTGCTTTCCAGAAGCAGATGCTGTGTTGTATTATCTGGTCATTTTCCTCTTAAAACTCACACAATAAAAATATTAGTGGTTATTTTCCCACAGCTAAGGAGCAAACTGAAAAGAGACTTCAGCATTTCTTGTCTCAGGATTTTTGGGTACCTATGGGTGGGATCCTGAGGAACCCCACAACATGTGATGTGCTTCGAGAGAAAGTATGATCTGCATACAATTTCCTGATATCTCAGGTATTCTTTCAAAACAGTTTATCATTTCATCAATCCAAATATTCACCTTTAAATTACTAGAAAACGTTTGTTCCTGAGAAAGCAGAGTGTGCTCTGTGTTTATCATGAACAGGCTGGCCTGTGGAATGTGTATTGCTCTGAGTAAGAGCCCAGGAATGAAAAGCTGAATCCTTCCTCAAAAGTCTGCTTGCTTTCTTTCCTTTTGTTTTTTGGCTCAAGGAGGTTACTGACACCATTTGCTGAGCATTATATAGAATTGTTGAGCCCTGCATTACTGTAAAAAAATTCTCTCATTACAGAAAAGTACATTCCTTGAGTTAGAGGGAGGCAGTAACAGGAGCAGCACACGGTTTAAAGAAATACTGCATTATAAACAGGTTGTTACAACATTTGAATCTGTAATTTTGAGAATATAGTTTCTTGATTTTCAGTGGAAGATTAAAAGAAA
Organism: Pseudotriccus pelzelni; assembly: GCA_035584735.1. Taxonomy (NCBI): domain Eukaryota; kingdom Metazoa; phylum Chordata; class Aves; order Passeriformes; family Tyrannidae; genus Pseudotriccus; species Pseudotriccus pelzelni. The sequence goes on along the minus strand of JAWMRA010000093.1, from coordinate 54,388 downwards.
AAATTCTTAGGATATAAGAACAGGACCAGATAATCAGCATATTTACATTTGGGAAAGTTGCAGTCTTGTGCAGCAATTTAACAGATTTTCCTCAACTAACTCACTGTGAACTAACTCACAAAAGAAATAATCAGCTTAAAGGAGATGTCTGCAGCATTTGTTCCAAACAAACGGCTCCCTTACAGAAAAGTAGAGTCCTCAGAAACTTGTCAGTTCCCATCAGATCATTTTTAGCTACAATCAATCTTCCTGGTGCTTTGTAGGTTGAGATTGCAATCTTACCGGGAAAATTATCAGGAACCCACGGAAACGATAAAATCCTTGGAAGGAAAGATGTAGCCCAGAGTGGATGGTAAAAGACTTAGTTCCTTGCAACCACTCCACCTATCTCAGGAGTTGAGTCAGATATTTCTCCTGTTTCACAACTTGACTTTCTGCCAGGCTGTTGGCCAAGGGCCAGCATTCCAATTAGGCACAAGCTGGAAGACGGCCCACAGGTCAGTGCCTTTCCCTGGACACCAAAGGCAGTGTTAAGATAAAATCTTAACTGAGTTCTGGCCAAGATCAGGCTGCAACCATCATTTACTCATTCCTCATCTTTCACAATGTTGCAGCTGGATTTATGCATCTGAAAATTGTGAAGTCTGTATGAACTTTTTCATATTGGAAACAACAGGAAAGAAGCTCTGTAAGCAGAAGCAGCAAAACAACAGTGAAAGGACTCAAAAGATCGCTTAGTGGATGGAATTCCTGTGAGTAAAATAATTTCTATCTTTACAGCCTGTTTCTGGAAGCAATGTAAACAACTTATTTACATGACTGCCATTGCAAGTGAGAAAGCAGCATTTTTCTCGTACTATGGATGGCAATACTAGAAAAAATAATTTGAAGTCACAGATGGGACTGGATAATCAAAATATCAGATAATCAAGGCTTGTACACAGCTTAAAGTCACATTTTCATTGAGCTAGACCATACAGACAGTCTCCATAACTGACTCATAAACTCCATGAACTGACCACCTCTGCAAAACAATAAAACAACATGATCCCTGCCTTGTAGATGGGGAATTGAAGTGCAAATTTATTTTGTCACACAGGAAAAGGCAGGAACTGAACCAGATGTTCGAAGATCTGGCCCAGTGCCTTAAGAAGAAAATAATGCTTTTAACTCATAAAAGTGCTCAGACAAAACTGCTCTTTTTCACCTTTTATGATCTGGTTTAGTAAAGAGAATAAAGACCAATAAGTATGCTGTTAACTCAAAAGCCTATTTGGTGATAAGAGAACATTCTTTGATGAGTGTGGAATGTTTTTTGACTTTTCCTTAAATTAGGGAAAAAAAAAAGAAAGAAAAAAATATCTGTTTTATGTGGAGACGATTTCCAGACTCGCATCCTTTCCCTCTGTCAACTCCTTTTTTTCTTGGATACATCTTTTCCAAAATTATTCCGGTTTGACCTGTATGGATGGTACTGGATAAACTGCCTAAGCTGCTTTTCAAACACTGCGAGTTGTTGTGAAAACTTGATAGGGCAACTACATGAATCCATTATCTACACTTTTCAGCCTGTACTGGGAAAATGTGTTTCAAAAGCATTGTTTCTGCAGAATGTGTAAATAAATTTGACTAGAACAGCTGTGCAGAAAAATGCTGTTGTTCTGTCACCTCCTCACCCCTCTGGATGCCTGATGCCTTGGCCCTGATAATTACCCTCAGCTCCTGTGGGAACAGAAATGTGCTGACTAAACGATCGGTCCTGTTATCTGGGTTTCCTACTGTGCTGGGAGTTCTTTGCTTTAATTTCATTAACTGCCTTAAAGCTCGGCCATGTGCAAAATATCATCTTTTTTTTTTTTTTTTCCAACGAAGTCTGCATTAAGGCAAAAAAACCTGCTTTACAGCCTAGTTAGTAGGGTGAAGTGGACAAAAAGCTGCATGATGGGTTCTTCGTTTAAGTGCCAATTCAAATCTGTTTAACTACTGTAAATTGATTTGAAGGCAGCACCAGATGTGCCACTAGATTTCCATTTATTCCTCACCGAAAGCCAATGAAATGCATGTTGTCTGGAAATTGTCCCAGGAAGCAGACGTGATATGTTTATTGAGGCTTTGACTAAAGACCAATTCTTGAAGCTTCAGATAGGAGTTAAGGGTGCTCAGCATCTCACAGGAGACTCACAGCATAGTGGTAGGTCACAGCGTGAGTGGAATCTGCAAAAGTGGAATCTGATTTGTGCAATGTGACTTAGATTCAAGAGGGCAATTCTTTTGGGTAATTTTGTGAATGGAAGACTAAAATCAAATCAGATATTTAAACCATAATAATCCTTTCCTACGGAACCCAGATGAAACAACTTTGCTTCAATAATCAACATCATAATTCTCCAGTTCAATTTTATTTTGCTATGTTAATTTCCTGTGGCCATTTTCTAAGGTCTCAACATTTACAGGAAACCTAAATCTCTAACACACCCCAGTTGGAGAGAGTTTCCACTGCTCACAGAAAGGTACTGAAAGGTACAAAAGTTCAAACACACTCAGCTGCAGATGAGCTCACCCTCACCAGTTCTCTGCAGCTGATTATAATAAAAACATCACCTCCCATGTGGCCAGCTCTTGCCATTGAAAAGCAATAATGTCATCTCCGGTGGGATCCTGGATGACATACAGCTAGTATTAAAACACAGATATTTCTCCAGATTTCTCTGCAGCTTGTAATTTCCTTTAGTGGAATGACTATGTGTTTGGGCAAAGTTTAAAGAGGGTAAAGGAATAAACACTCTGTTAATATTAAAGGAGAAAAAAACCCAAAAGATGACCACCTTAGTAAAATAGATTGTAGCTTGACAACTGGGGTAAATATGGGACTGCACTGCGTTGATTTTTATTCTTATTTATGATATAGGAAATTATAATAAAAAAGAGTTACTATTAGCATTTATTCCTTCAAGCTAAAAGTGTTATTAGTAGGTCTGATAAAATAGTCCATGAAAATGTTTGCTTTATCAGGCATTTGATCAAGCCATCAGGGCATCTAGATTAGTGTCTGTTATACAAGAAATTTGCCTTTCTGAGCAAGAATGCCATTTCCAAGAACTATCACAGACTTCTCCTAAATTCTGTTGTGCCTGGTGGCCTGAAGGAAGAGCAGAGGCATTCCTATAAAAAGAATAAAGAATAAAAGGGAAAAATACTTGCTGAGTAGCTGTCCTTGCTCATTACAGATGGGTGATTATTTGCCTAGCATTTAATTTGTGGCAGTCTTCCTTCAAAGAAAAGAAACCAAACCAAAAAACATTGTATTATGCATATTTGTCATGAAAGAGGAGATGAAATACTGTTACTAACAAACAAAAGAATTCAGATACCCTAAGGAACATCAGATAGGAATGACAATATACCCCAGAGTTTTCTAGAGACAACCAAAGCCATGGGGAGGCTATGGACTTTCCAGACACTCCTCTCAGCTAGATTCCATCACCAACCAGGGAGATGTGTTGTAATAAAAATGTAGTATCAACCCTCATGGATTTAAGAACCTATCTCCTATCTCTCTGAGAAGGCAGTAACATAAAGCTAAGGAAGGAAACTCTTCAGAAATATCCCACCCAAACTAGAGGGTCTCAATGCAATAAACATTGCCAGTAAATAATCATATTGAGTCAGATTCTTTCTGTACACAGACAAAAGATTTTCAAAATAAAGGATACTGTGTTATTTTAACAGAGCAAGAGGAAATCCTAGCATTGCAGACTTATCAGTACATTGGAAATTGCTGAGTAAGTACTGCTTTATCTTCACAAAACCCAAACAGACCTTAGAATGTGCATTAGCTGCTGATAGTTTCATTAACTTCCTTGAAGCCATTTATAGCTCTTCCCAGCTCTTTATTTTTTTCTCTGAGAAGAAATCACTGGACTAAGTGGGCCTGAGATGATGCATAACTTGCAGTCTACCACCTCTCATGATTTGTTAGGATTACTTTTAAGAGGTAAGAGGCTACAGAAAGTATAAAGTTGGCCTACACTTGACACAGCTCCAAATGTGAGAAGAGATGGGGCATTTGAAAAGAAGTCTTCAAGGTTACTGCTGCCATATCATCAGTGCTGAGGCAACACTTACCAGGATGCATTAGAGGTACTCATGGGTCTGAGAATTAGCCATCATTAGCAGCAGCCTGAAAGACCAAGCAGAGAAACCAAGGTCTGCCAGTGCTCAGAAAGGCTGGGCTAAACCCTCTGTGCTAAATTCACTATAAGCCCTCAAAGGACCTCAGTAATGTGCATCCACTACAAAACCATGTCAGTTACACTTCTTCTCCACAGACAAAATACTGTTATCAAACATGTTCCTTTATGCCAAAGGAATAACATATTATGTTTTAAAATTGTACCTACTGGCCATGCCACAAACTGCTACAATGTCCTGCTGGAACGTGGTTATGTGTGCTAAATAATTGCCCTTGATTGCTGTGGTATATAGTGGTTTGACTTGTACTGTCTAATTAGCAGACATATATTCTGAAAATTAAAACTAAAGCTTTAAGACTTTGTGCTATAATGATTTAAGTTGTTTCAAGATGCAACATATTGAGAATTCATGAGCTTGATAGAGCCTTCATCATGAAAAGCCCAAGTCTGCTGAATTACTCTTACCTTATTAAAACCTTCAATGATATCATTTCCTCCCCTTTCCCCGCCAGCAGTACACAAGTACACAGATTGGTTTTGGCTGTAGAGCCATCAGCTGGAACTCATTAAAAAGGAAACAAATAAACAAGCAGAGTAACCAAAGGTAGTTACAGACTTGACTTCAGGATCCCAGGATGTGCAAGAGAGGGAAGATGAAACACTTGGCCATATGCTTGTGATACAGATCTCTTGAATTTTGGGCATAGTGATGCTCAGCAAATGTGCTGCATAGTGTGCATTGTATGCACCCTATGGCACTTTACAAAGTGCACTGGCTTGTGTGAAGTCGGCCTAGGTTCTGTGTTTCATCTTCTGGGAGTGTTCTGACCCAGAGAGAACTGAAACCTTCTTTGTACTTAAGGTAACCAATTCCTTAAACTGTTCTACAATAAATAATTATGATTTTTGATTCTGTATAGTTCTTAAGTTGCCATCTGGTACATTTTAGAAGAAAAATAGCTGGCATGTATGTGTACAATCAATTTGATATGGTTTCCAAAAATGTTTAGCTTTGGCCTAACTTAATGCTAGTCATGTCTAAAAACCCCACCTGCCATGAATTATTTTTCTTCTTTCCTGCTTGTGAAAAAAAAGAGGCACATAGGCTGAGGAGGAGGAAAGCTTGCCAAAAATGTCTGGAGACACAACGATGTTCACTGGAGCATAAAAGTTAAGAAGACATATTTCTAAGCAAACAAATTACTGGTAGGAATTTGTTTTTTGTTACACTTCTCTCTTATTTTCTTAAGGCATAATTGACACCTTGCTCCTCCCCCGCCCAATCCTCCAAACAAGAACCCAGAAACCACAAAAAGCCATCAATGAAAGATCAATCTAATCTGAGCAGACCTAATTCTCAGTACCCATGAAGATGTTGGATACAACAAGTTTAAAAGGTCTTCATATATCTCACTAATTGAAAACAGTATGCCAAATCCAAAGTGACAGAATGACATGGCCCAGCATTAGCAGGGAACACAACAGGCAATTCCAAAGGTGAATCTTTCACAAACTAGCCAGGTGCATTCCCTTACCAGGTAAGAATTCAAACAGGCTAAACCTCAAAAAGCTTTAAAGTCTTGAGGCAGGAAATCTGTGTATATGTCTCAGGAAACTTAAGGTCCTTTGAGCACAAAACTAAATTTAAAAAGGTCATAAGTAAACTAGCTTGTAGTTCAGGAGAGAAGTAAAACAAAGTAGGAGGCTTTTTTCGAGTCAGAGAACAGTCCATTTGACAGAAAGAATGATTTTAAAACCAATCTTTTCATAAAAGTGAAAACTGACTTGGAAAAGCTCTTGTCACTCACTTTGAAAAAAGAAAACTGCCAAACTTAAACAAATAGGACTCACGTAAGCAGGGAGACAGAGTACTACACAGGCTACACACAAAGAAAAACTTAAGTGTTTCTGTGTGTCATTTTTCTACAGATTTTTTCTGCAGATTTTGAGCCAAGCATGATAACAAGGACAGTAGGGCAGGGGCCTTGGCAGCCCCCTGCTAGCGAAGGAAGATGAGCAGGGCCAGCCTGGGCATGGCAGCCAAGTCAGCCCAGGGCCCAGGTCATACATGGGGATGAGGTAGACCTAAGGAACACAAATAGGAATTAAAGCAAAAGCAGAAATAATGAGGGATTTAGAGCAATTAATCACGTCTTATGAATTAGGCAGTAAGCTCACTCCTGGTCAAACCCTACATGGAAAGGAAGCACCAGCCACTGCCTCTGATTATCCACTGTGTCCTTGCCAGGATTCTATCCACCTGCATGGGTTGTATTTGTCTAAGGTAAGATAAATTATGTTTTAGGACAATGACTCTCTTTTCCCAAGTGCTTTCCAAGGTTAGTGCAGTTCTGTGGCTCCCATCTTGGTCAGTCCATGCAAAAGCATTAAGCAAAAAGCAAACGGTAGGCTGGTGACATCTGCAAACTGCAGGTGAGCATAGCATGTTCATCTGCCAGCCTGTCACACTCACATATGATTTAACCTCTGTGTTTTCTGCATCTATGAGAAATGCTAGAGGGTCTCCCAGGTAAAAAGTACCCTAGAAGGAAGAAAAAAGGCACAGCAGCAGCTTTCTGAGTATGTTGATCATTAGAGATTTTTGTCATCACTGATAAAACGTACGCTTAAATTTTTACTTCACTGCAAAACATTCAGTAATGAGAGCAGGTATTCCTCTTGAAAAATGTAGGGAGGCAACTGCCATTGACTTCAGCTTTGGGTGAAGAAAGAAGGAAAAAGGTGGAGCAATTTTTGCATTGAGACAATGGCTAGGCTCGTGCTGTCCTCTGCTGGTGAAGAACACACATTGATCTAGAAGTGTCGGTGCTTGTGTAAGCGGTGCTTGAATAGCACATTTTAATAAACTTCAGAATAAACGAAAGCTGTAACAGCTGTACAAACTAATAAACTGCCACTACTAAAATTAAATACTTACCTTTTGTATGTGTTTAAAAACCATGATCTTGTCTTCAGACTGCAATAAATTCAAGTAAATCCAGCAGCTTAATGTAAACATCCTGCCGTACTGCATATGCAGGAAAATGTCAAAATGTCTCCTTCTTTTTTTTTTTTTTTTTTTTTAATAGAAAATTCCAGGAATTTTTGCTTAAACAGGAATTTGGATGGTCTGAATTGTAGCTGCAAATTTAGAGGCCATATTGAAGAACGTTTGAAAATGAGCTCCCAGAACAGCTACAATCATACCCATTTATTCTTTAAAGCAACAAAAAAATAGTGCTGCCCTATTTATGATACGTCACAGGTACTTTTACCTACTTAAAGATGGACAATCACAGAATAATCTGGGTTGTAAAGATCCTCTAAAGGCCAACTAATCCAATCCCCCTGCAACATGTGGGGACATCTTCAACTAGATAGGTTGCTCTGAGCCCTCTCCAACCTGGCCTTGAATGTCTCCGGGGATCTACCAGGGGCTTCTTCCACCTCTCTGGGCTACCTGTGCTGGGGTTTCACCACCCTCATCATAAAAAAATTTCTCCCTTATACCTGCCCTCTTTAGAGTTTCAGATTCTGTAGACTCAGTATTACTTAAGGTGAGGATAAGAAGATAAATACAACGCTCAGAATCACACCTGCTTCGCTCACCATCCAGTTCACACTGATCAGACTCCCGCCCTGGGCTCCTGCTCCCCTGAGCCCTGCCAAGTTCCTTCTCAAAGTGCCGCATTTCCCCATTCAGACAATAACGACAATTCAGAATGGAATCTGATTTCCAAGAGAGCACAGCACTCTTACTGAAGAAGGATCCAGTTTTGGCTGGAGTTACTCAAGGGTTTACTATCTGATTCACCTCACACATGCTCAGAAGCTTAACACCACACCTCACTTGTCTCACTGCACTGACCTGACCTATTCTCATGGTAGTTCGTCCAAGTATCCTTCTGTACGGCTTTTTCTCACAGTGATATCTGCTGTAATCTGAGTGCTCATGTACTCACTACTTTACTTTAAAAATCCAGCTATGAAACACAACCTACCCCAAGTAAAACAGAAAAAATACGGTATATGCCTATACAAGCAAACATCCCTTTCAGTTTCTGCCTCAACTGGCAACTCAATGGGCAGCATTTATTTAAGCAGAGAGGCTTGCAATGGTATTGTAGAAAGGTTGACAATGGTTTCGGATAGGCATGGGTTGTGTTTGTGTGCTCCTCTCTCTCACTCTGCTCATATACTTCAGTGAACAGTGCAGCATCGATTTAAATGGTGTTTGCTGGGCCCAGCATGGTCACCCAGCTAAGTGCCTCCATGGGGCAAGGTAACAGCAGCACAATACATTCATGCAGAACGACAAACAAGTCTCCAGAAGACATTAGGAAATGCCCTGCAGTGCCTTGTTCAGCTGAAAAAGTAAATTGCAGATGAGAGGAAGGGCATGACACAGAGGCAGCATTCATCACAACAGGTTGGTCATTGTTTTACTTAAGGTGAGACCTAGAAAGCTTAAACATCCCTCTCTCTCCTGGAAGGCTTGGGTCACAAAATCCCTTGTGGGACTTTGCACAAACCTGAAAAAATTCTAGCAAGAGAGTCTTGAGCAACACTGGCCTTGGTGGTCTGATTTCTGAATCTGTGTAATGATTTTAATTCTTTTCTGACTTATGATATCACACTGGGATACAAGTTTAGTACTTTGTTCTGTCTCCCTCTGTGGCACCCATGTTTCTTCTGATCCTTGGGAAAGATTCACAGTGATTAAGAACAGACTTACAGCCTCTTCTCTGGTAATCATGGCAGCATACCAGGGCTGATGAGAAACTGCAAGAGTCCAAAAAAGAGCTGCCCCTACTGTGATGCAGTATAAGACTATAAACTTTTTCTTCCCCACTTCCATGAAGGCTTCTGAGCTATACTGATGCCCAGAAACAGCTGTAAACTACTACCAGAAAGGGACAACTTCACCGGAGGGCAATCCAGAGATGACATAAAGTGCCTTCACATATCCCTGAGCTGTGTTTGCACTGACTAGAATCACACCCTAAGGACAGAAAAGCAACTGAAGAAAAGGTCATCTTTGTTGTGTTTGCTTTCTGAGAAAAAAAATCCACTAGAGGTTATCAGAGGAACAATTTTATTTTTAGAATGCTCTTGTTCCCATGAAACTCAGGAGAATTTTTATCTTTGACTTGAATGGGAAAAAATATTATCCTTGGGGAATGACTTCTTACATTACCAAAAAAGAAATATGATTAGGAAAATCGGTGGAAAACTCCAGGCAAATGCTCTCGAAGAAATGTATCTATAGAGAGAAGTGATTCTGAGACCTCTAGGCCAGGATGGAAGCTATTGTTAGGAAGGGTGTGTGGGCTTTCTGTGTGGGTGAGTAAGGGTTTTACTGAGAGGAGAGCAATGGTTGGTGCTGTGTTTTAGCTAAACAAAGTCTGAAAAGCTGTGTTCTGTGCCTGGGTTCTGTGAGACCAATAATTCCCACTTCACTCTTGATCTAAGTTGTGAAGAGCAGTTATGTGGTCTGTGACAGAAGCTGGGGTGGGAATACTGACAGCTCTGTTAGGATAGGGTAGGGATTGCACTTGGGAATGGACATTGGATTTATGCCTTCTGGTTATTTTTGGAGAGGGCCAAGGGTTAAAAGGGGTCTGATGAAGGCTAATATAATTCCTTTATGGATTAGTTTTGAGACTGGATAGAATTATTTGCCGTAAAGAAAAGAAAACAAGCAAAAAATTGAAGTTTTGAGCTGTTTGTGAGGCTGGTAAATAGCATGGCAATTGTTTCATACTATTCATGCATGTTTCATTTGAATATTTAAGAAGAAACATTTCTATTTTTTCCTTTTTATTTTATTTGAAATTTGTATCTATTTTAAAATGACAGAAAAAGTGTTTAAACCAAACACTAAATGAAATGCTGATAGCTGGGACAAAACAAATGCTTTCATTAACACTTATTTTTTATTTCCTGTGTCACGTTTTCCAAAATAAATTTTCCTCCCCATCTTTTCCATTTGGCCAACTAGGGTAAAAACCTTTTTCATAGTGCCAAATTCCATATCAGATTTAACTTCAAGCATGGAGCCAGATACAGATACAAGAATTAAAGAGAAAAATAGAATCATTCATAGTATTAGTGAAAAAGTAAACACTTCGGCTGTTTTCTGTATCAACATAGCCTAGCACAGAGGAGCACGTGAAGCACGTTAATAGGATATTCTGCCTTAGTTTCCACTGTTCACCTCTGTTGCTTTCCTTGTTCAGCAGATGAATGCAAAGTTTCAACATTCAGAATAGTCCTTCTGGCAAATGTTATGAATATTAAATATTCATGTATGAAATCTGTTCAGATCCAACCTTGGAATCATTTTGAGTTTGTTTATGACCAATTAAAATGCCATATAAATTTCAGATTCTGCCATCTGAGTAGCCTGAATGCAGAGAATGAAGGACAATATCCTGTACTTCTAATTTAATTTTCCCATCAGTGTTTGTTTGAACTCTATCTGTGGGTCAGGACAGTGGATGTCTATCCAAATATTTTCTGCTTACACCAGCCAGGACTGTGTGCATAATTCCAGTTAAAATTTCAGCAACAGTTTATAGTCACTTAAGCTGACTTTTCCCACACAGAAAAGAACACTTTCAGATTGAGAACTTCATTAATGAGATATATGTGTCACTTGCCTGTGGCAGAGCTTTGGTTTTATGCAAACTGGACCTCCCTCTGGCTCAAGATCTTGACTGGAGTTGGAGGAATCTTATAATCTTCAGAAAATGAAATTTTATTGAACTTGGAACAGTCCCACGAGCATCAGAGATTTGCTGTACACACAGAGAAAACAGAAGATGAGTAAATGGCAGAAGAATGTAGTGAGTCAACCTGCAGAAAGACACTAAAACAGGTGAAGAAGGCAGCAGCAGGTAGAGGACGCAGTTCCCCTTTGGATCAGCTGGATGTGTTTTTGCATTCACTTTTAAATTTTATCTCTCAGTTCAAGTATCATCAGCCTTAAACTTATAAGTGACAGGGATGTGGAAAGAAGTGGAAGGGGCACTTCCATGCTTCTCAGCTTGGAAAAACAAAGTGGGAATGTCTGCCAAAGAAATCTGGACACTTTGGATTTTCTTGAAAGATCCAAACATTGTTATTTCCTCTGATTTTGTATGCAGTATCTGAAAGAGATTGACTTGTAAGTGTTCCCATGGTCTCTGCATACACAAAGGGGAATGAGACCTTTTCAATGGCACTTATTTCAGACTGATGGAAGGAACAAAGAGCTAGGCAGCTTCCAAGAGGGTGTTTCCTCTGTGTGACCCTGAACATGGTTTGAGAACAGTCTGGCTGCTCCCTCTGAGCACAGACACAGCTCCTGGAAACTGAAAAAATGCTTACCATGAGCAGTAGACAGACACTGCTGTCTGCCTCTGTGGGCAAGATCATGCAGCAAAATTCAGATATAAACATGGAAATGTCCTCAAAACAGTAGTCCTCAAAACTGGAGTAGGCATTTTGGTTTGGATCACTAAGAGAGAGGCCCACTGGAGAAACAGGCCTATTTGCAAAAGCTAGAGGCATAGTCAGATTGCAGGCACCTTGAACACCCAGAAGATACTCAGAAATGGGCAGTGGTTTAGGTTCCTAGAAATACAGCATCAAGTAATTTTAAATTTTAGCACCAGTACTTCATCCAGAATAAATGTGAAACAAACTCAGATAACCCCCATTAGAAAAGAGGAAACTGATTCCTTTCCCACACTGTCTGTCTCATACCAAGACCACTTTGAGCACTGACCACTTTAAACCTGCATTGCAGTCCTTTGTAAACAGTTCCAGTAACAGAGCCAGTTTGCTCAGTCTGTATTTGACATCACTTCAGTGTTTTGCATAACAGTCAGTAGTACTTTAGGTAAATATTCTATCCAATCACCTTCCAAAATTATATAACTCCTTGGTTCCCTCATAAATTAGACAGAAACTAACAGAAATTTAATAAAACTGTTGTAAGTCTCCCCTTACTGAAACAGTAACATCCAGAGCAACCAGAAGACTTACACAATCCTCCAGATATAGGCTTGGTATGAAGATCGTGGTAGTTTTAACTTCAGCCATGACAGAGCAGAATATGAAGAAAATGTATCATGTGTAAGAGAAAACCAAGAATATTTAAACTGGTCATTGCCCAGCTTACTTTTCCTTCCATTAGAGAGAAGTTTTTTCATGGCTAAAGTCCTATTTCCAAATAATCCAGGTATGTTCAGACCATTTATACAAGACCAGTTTACTGGGCCTCTTGTGACAGTTTCACTCTTGCCATGATGGGAGTTGGGACTAGATGATCTTTAAGGTCCCTCCCAACACTTAACATTCTGTGATTCTGTATTGCTAAACTATGGAGCTTTTCACAGTCCTAATTTTCTTCAGGATGGAAACTGGAGAGTGATGGAATGAAGAGGAGAAAGGAAATGATACCACCTCAGAAGGAAAGACAGGAAATCTGAAGTTGGTTTTGGAAGCAAAAGTATAAAACCCCCAGAATCTAAATGTTACATTTTGGCAGTATCAAAACAAAATTATCTTGACAGCAGACTGGGAGGTGTTTGGCTCTGTTTGCATTCTTAAACTTCGACATATATTTGAAGTCTAGGAATAAGGAAATCTGGAACACTGAGTTTTCAAATTGTAAGAAGGAGCCTTGAAGCTGTCCAGATTCTGAAAAAGAGTTGCTCAAGACCTTACTTGCTGCACTTTTAACATGCTTGTCCCCAAAGCTATTCAGATAGTGAAAGTGCTCCAAAGCTGTGATTCGGGAAAGGAGGGCTCCCAAGTCAGTTTTTCTCCCTGAACAAGTCCAGCCAAACTCCAGGTTTCACACCGGAGCAGGGATCTATTAGAAGTGTGTCAGTGTAATGACGGATGCCTCTGAGACACGTTTGGATGACAGCTATGATGACATTAGCTCTTCCCAATCAGTTTTCCTCTGCCTCTGTTCACTCACCCTCAGATAAAAACATGAAAGCTGACAACCACATTCCATGAACATTACTTACAGTACATTTTGGTGACTTCAGCTACAAACACTTCCTCCTATTTTTCTCATTGCCGTAATCATTGCATGACCAAATAGCGGCAAATATTCACTATCGCAATTGTTTTAACTATCTGTTTTATATGAGCCAACCTATCTGCTTCTAATTTCTTTCTGCTTTCAAAACAAGTTTATGTAACAGGCGAGGATGGATTTTTGTAATTTCCAACAACTCCAGACACCCAATGTAGACTTCTATGGGTCTCAATCATTTGTAGATATTAATGGGATAATATGTCTGAATGAAACTTTGTCATGACAGCATTGTGTCAGGCCTAGTTGCAGAAATGCAGGGGCTGCAGAGCAATACTTGGCAGAAAAAAAACCCCAATATATTGAGGACTTACAGCTGTTCAGTTCAGTATACCAGGACAGAAGTCCAAATGGAAGAAGGGTGGCATTAATAATTTTGGATTTGGAAGGGGACACCTGACGTCGGTTAATTTAGTTTGTCAGCATTTCCGACTGTCTAGTTTCCAGCTCTCTGTGGAATTGCAGATATAGCTTTAAAATGCATTTAAAAGCAGTAAAATGCAGCTGAATGGCAGCATGTTTGCTGAGGGGTATGTTTCTGCCAAAAAGGAGGGAGAAGCAGCCATGTCATTTATACCAGCTGTCATCTTTCTAAAGCTACCAAATTTACTTTCCACTCACAAAAGTAACTCTATTTTCTTCTCATACCTTTTCAAATATTAAGAGCCAGTGTAGTTGTCTTTTTTTCCCCCTACTCTGTCCTTTCTAATTTCTGTGCTCTCCTTATTACTCTATATGTCACTTCACACAGTCTTTTCTGTACCATTTTCCCAGCTACTGAATGCAGGACTTTGTAAGAAATTCTTAAAACAATTGTCCCGGGTAAACTGAATTACAGATTTAAAAGCAAAACAAACCCATATCTCAAGAGTTCTTTATCTCTACAATCTTCGGAAGCGTTTCAGGACAACGTCCAAAATATGCAATGCAGTTAAGATACTGTGTTCTGGAATTGGCGCAGTTGAGACTAATCCTCTTCAATGCTTTGACTCAATGATAAATATTTCTAATGGCTGTGTTTATTGCAAACTTGGGGCTCCTTCTATTAGGACATGAATTGTTATTACACTGTTTAAGGCCTTGGATTAACCTTCAAGCAATCAAAGCATCAACTCTTCTGATTGCGAAGAACTGACTTTCCCAGTAACTAGTACGTACATATGGCTCTTGCCTAGTTCTTAGATATATTTTATGTTTTACAAACGCAGAAAGAGAGACAAAGAAGTTTGGGCAAGGTTCACAGTCAGTAAGTAGCTGCAGTGATCACAGCTCCAGGAGAATCTTGCTCCCACTCACACACGGCTAGACTGAAGTTGTCTGCACGTTCTTCTTTTGGTCTGAAACAAAAAGACATGAAGAGACCAACTATGGGGAGCAAGAGCTTGTAGGAAATTGCATGTTTTAATTTAGTCCACCAATATTCTGCAAGTAAAAATTTAGGTAGTTTATGTGCATACATTTTCAAACATAAATGAAATACATCAGTTGTGCCCAGAACTAGCTGACACAACCGAAATGTAACATTTATTTTCCTTAAAGAAACAAAGCTTATTTTTCTCAGTCTTTCTCTCTCTTTCATGATGAAAGGGTGTTCAGCTGCAATGAATACATCTGCCATTCGATAACAAAAGAAGAAACAGCTTTTCAGTTCTTTGCAAACCAGACGCAAAAGTGTTTGATATGGAAACTGCAGATAGAGTAAGGACACACGGTAGATTTTTTAGAGGTAATGCTTTTCCCCTTTAAGGCAAGATAAATTTTTATTAAATGTTGAAATCTAAACTGGACTTGTAAGTCTTTGGGGTACAGACACCAATACTGATGCTGTCAGTAAATGTATCTCACTAAAGTTACAGAGAGATTCCTTACAATGCAAGTACTTGGAATAACATCTTACCACTGCAGTCTGAAGCATAGACCTGTTTACATAAGTGAGTTGATCAGAGACAGTTTCTGGCCAAACAAATGTTCAAGAAGATTAATGATGAACACATGTTGTATTTTGTTATCTAAAACAACACCCAAATTCTCAACTGAAATCTAGGTTATGTGATGACATAGAGTGTTGGTTATGGGTATTTCCTGGTTTTGGAGTGTTAACCCACTGTGTTCTTTTTTGTTGCTCTTTAGAGACAGCAGTTGTGTTTTCTGTAGAAGAATTTCACTCAATCACTAGGGGAAGGGTGAATTTTCCTTCCTGCTGGTCAAAGGGCAAAGAGATGTAGACTTGAGATGTGCCCCAAATATGTATGTAGAGAATATGCCATTGTTTTGTCCACAAGAAGGACAACAACCAGGAAAAGCAGCTACTCCCTAAGTTCAAGCTATTCAGCAGTTGTTGGGATGCCATTAAAGCTTATGGCATAGCAAGAACTTTGATATTACCCTGGTTCAACAGAAAACACAGTAACATTCAGCTGGTTCTGTTGGCTCTAGGCAGTTAAATATGCCTCCAGTCTGCTAAACTGGTCAACAGCCTGGAGGCCTTTTCAGACCTCCCGGTGCTACTGGATAATTAAATAGCATTGATGCAGAAAGAGTCCATGCAACAGACCAGGCTTGTTTTCTATGTATTAAAAAGAAACTCAAGCCATTAGATCAAGGAAGCTGAAGAAAGCTACAGCTGGAACAAGCCATTAATATGGAACTAGACATCCGATGGATGTCCTGATAGACAACAAGTTGAACATGAACTAGCGATGTGCTTCTGCAGCAGAGGCAGCCAACAGCTTCTGTGGCTGCACAAGGAAGAGCACAGCCAGTAG
Organism: Pseudotriccus pelzelni; assembly: GCA_035584735.1. Lineage (NCBI taxonomy): Eukaryota > Metazoa > Chordata > Aves > Passeriformes > Tyrannidae > Pseudotriccus > Pseudotriccus pelzelni. The sequence continues at coordinate 38,333 of JAWMRA010000093.1, read as the reverse complement.
GTCAAAGAAGGTGATTCTTTCCCTCTACTCAGACTAGTGAGACTGTATCTCTGGGTCTAGTGCTTAGCCATGCAAGTGAGTGTGATACCCTGGGGATTCAGCATCCATATCACCTCTGCAGTCAGTCCAGAGAGCAGCTTAAAAAGCACCTAGCAGAGCATTCAAACTCCTATGCCAGTGAATATCACCCAGATATTTACTCCTCAGCTCATCTTTGCGAGCTACTTTATACCTCATGGCTCTTGTGTCTTATATGTTAGTATGAAAATCACGAAAATGCAAAAGCAAGAGGTAGAAAAGGTTCTGGTGTGTGTACCCATGTAACACAGACTGCAGAGGACTGTCCTGCCTGGCATGAGAATGATCAAACACATCACTGTTGTTGGACCTACGGCTCAAAGTCACGTTCTCTATTTGGCACCTCAAAAACCTTGCCTGCATGGGTTCTGTCCATGACTACGTTACCTATTTCAGGCTCTAGAGCTGTCAGCGTTAGTATTGCCGTTCCATTTTGCGTTGTTTCTCTTCAGTGAAGACTGAAGTAACACTAACCCTTGGCCCCTATCAGGGACTTCAAACAAGCTTGTCATGCACCAGTTAGTGGCCATCTCCATTTTACAGGAGGAGAACCAAATGCAAAGCATAACCTGGAATGCCTAGGGGCGTCAGCCCATGACTACAAGGGTTTCTAGGAGCCACAGCTGAAAAGGGTCCCACAGCCTACAGCTCAGTGTAAAAAAAGTAAGCAGTGCAATTTGGGGTGGCAGGGGCTAAAAGTTGCCTACGCCACTGCAGTTAGGCCTGCCTTTGTCAGAGCAGCATGGGAAATGCATGGTATGGTGGAAAGAGAACCCAGGACTCCCAGTTCCTGGATCCGATCTCCACTTGATATTTTCTCCAACAATACGCTCTTTTCTTGCCAACAAGTTCTAAATGATTCATTTTGTTACTGGATAGTGATATTTTGTGGGTAGCCACTAGTCAGTTTGAGTTATTCACTCTCACAAAATACTTCCTCTAGAAGGCACTGTAAACAGAATTAATTTTTAAATAGTTTGAGTTGTTTGAAAGCCATGAGCAATGGTTATTAATATTGGCACAGAATAGGTCACATGCTGATGATTCAAGGGATGGAAACTGGAACATTTTGGACAGAACTGATGTTTTTATATTCACTTGCCTTATATTCAGACACTCAGGTGGTAGAAGTGTTAATTATACCCAAGACAGCAAACTGGGGAAGTTACAGTACTAATACATGCGCTCATGTGGTAAAATAAATATCAAGATGAAGCAAATCATGTATATTCAAGTAATTTAGTTTCCGTTTCTTGGTTACAACATGCGATTTTATCGTGCATCTTTTCTGAAAGACAGAAGAGGAGGAAGGAGTTTGTCTTATTGAAGGCAATGGAAAGTATGCTTGATATAGCATGAACAAATATGGACATGAAACTGTGAGGCTGCACAGCTATGCACCCAGGCTCCTGAACAACCTACAGTGATGTTTTGACTTGAAATTTCTTGCACTGAAGCTCATTCCTGTGATAAAAAATGGCCAGTCCCCAGCCAGTTAGCTCAACAAGCCAAGAAATCTTGCCACTTGGTGATTGCAGCCTAGTTACTGCTAGCACAACTCTACACTGTTCTGCTTCCCTAAAAAAATAAATAAAAAAAAAAATCTCCAAGGCTTGCCACTGTTTGGAAAGAACATATAATTTTTTTGCACATGTCTAGACTGGTTTACTGCTTTTCAGTGCGACTTCTTGTCATGGTATCACAGCCAGTATGTACTTTTTGACTGTTGCTGACCAAGGCAGACTCTGAGTAGTCTTCAAAAGCAAAAGAATTTGCCAGCAACTGAGTCAGTTTAAGCTGCCTGCCAGAAATTTGCAGCATGCCATACAATACATTTTTGAGTCACCATCTAAAAACAGCCTTCATGAATAAGTACTCAACAAGAAAATGAGTCTGAAATTCCCAGTTGGTCTTACGCCAGGATTCTGCCATGCTCCCTTTCCCTCCAAAGTCAAGGCACTTAACCTGATCTCGAAATAAATAGCCATTTCAAATGTCATGTTCAATAGGGAGCAGGACTAGAGGCTGCACAGTGGGCCTTAGTGATACGGCCTCTGTGGAGAGGGGCAGGAGTCTGACACAACAAGACGCACACACACACACACACACACATTGCAGGGGACTGCAAAAGAAATGAGGGGCTGCCTGGATGTCTGGAGCCACGAGGGTAATGCCCACATCTCTGGCGTTACAGTCTAAACGAGAACAATTTGCCTACGGAAAACCCGTGCGAATCCTGTAGGAAACAGAAGTTACTGGTGTTTGACTCACCGCTAGGTGTCACGACTTCTTCAGTTTTAGGCAGACTGCTGAGTTTTTCTATGCCTAGAGGAAAGAAAAAAGCTCAAGGTGAAGGCAGAAAGCCAGTGTATCAGCCAAATACCTAGGCTGGCTCCAATCTAAATTTTTTTTAGTAAAGTCAGGACGGTAGATAGCACGTTCAGAAAAAGAAGAGAGAAATCATTTCCATCCCTTTTGCAAATTACTGCTATCCCGGACCATACTGAAGCACTAAAAATGAGTCTTGAGTGCAGGTAGCCGTAACGTTCAGCACATTTGGTGCACCATGGAGTTCTCCTTATATTTCTTTGCTTTACCCTGCCAGAAATGAGCCCCAGACGCTGTAAAGCTACAGGTATATAAAAGTAAAAAAGGTTTTCCCCACATTTATCATGTGACTCCTTTTCAGTGTGTCTCAGAACAGCTGATTTTTTTGAAAGTCCATCCCTGTTGTTATGACAAAAGCGGTACATTTTGTGCCTTTGGAGACTGACGAATTTACAGACACAAGCCTACGTATGTATTTTAATATATATTCACAGGAAAACATGGGTCAGGAAATGTTACTGCAACCACCCCTCGCTATGACACGTACTTTTCCTGTGCTGCCATGCTCTCTCCAGGGAGGTTTCACCACCTCCTGCTTTGCTGGTTTTCTACTGAGACTCAGTGTAGTGGAAGCAGGCTGGTTTTATGCTCTCCATTGAGCTGAGAATCTTATCTCCTTTCCTGCAAGTAGACAAACTGTCATCGAGGTAAGGCTAGAACATACTTGATTTTTAAATCTGTGGACCGGAGGCAAACAAACAAAGGAGTGAGGAGCTCTCTCTCCCTCTCAAGGTTTCCACAATCCCCTTAAAGCTGGGATAAAAAACTTAACATAAAAGGTGCAGCCTTGTCAGGAGAAAGACAAGCAAATACTTGATGAGTGCTCTTGCCCATCTTTCTGCATATTCCATGTCATTTTTAATGCACAGGGGTCTGGGGTGGACATGAACCCACCAGTCCAGGAAGGGGCAGGGATCTGATGCATCAGACTAGATGCTTCTGGGCACTTTTTAGGAACTTGGCAACAAGAGGGGACTGAAGAAGCTGCCCAGTATGGGCAGATGTTTTTTCCTCTGACCCCTTGTAGAGTACACATTTACTGGATAATGTACAGCTTGTTCTCTGAGCCAAAGGAAAAATCCAAACATTGCTGGCTGCAGTCAGATTTTGTTTGACCTCTTAAGTAGTTTAACATGGTACTGGCCTTCTTTCCCATTTTAGATCTTTCCCTTTCAGAACAGCAGAATGGATTTAATGATGCAGATCTCAAGCACCTACATAATGTCCTGAACTGGAAGGCATGGATTTTTGATATTGCCTTTAAGATAAAAGCTTTAGTTTTTTCTCTTTTGGAGACATCCTAGAGAAGCACAGTGAAACCCAGAAAGGAACCTCACAAGTGACTTTTTCTCTTCCAGATGCAAAGGGTGTTTTTGTTGTAATGTGCTATGAGTTTCCATCTTCCTATTCTTTAAGTTAGGAATTTGAGAATCAGCATTTGCACAAGAATTTAAGACTACAGTTTCCTCCATCCTTCAAAGTAAAGCCATGTCACTGGGTGGTCTTGGCACTGAGCTCTCACACAGGGCCAATAAAGGTGATATTTATAAGCACAGAACCTGAGAGATCTGATTCACATTAAAAATGTGTAATTAATCTATTGCATAAATCAATTGATTCATATTCCATATTCTGTGTTGAAGCAACACAGGAAGCTTTCACCCATTAGGATTCAGGGGACATTTTGGATATTTGTTTAAAAGGAGTACCATTCCAGTTTTTACCTTTCTTGTCAGAATTGTCTCTTAATTTAATATTATTCCCTTTATATTCCCTTTACTATTACAGAAAGTTATACATAATTTTCTTACCATTTTTCCAGTTAATTTACCTTGGGCATTTGTCAATATCTTCTGTCTAGTCTGCTTCACTTTTTTCTTCTTTTTAAATTGGAAAATGTAATAGTAAAACCACAGAAAAGCAGGGGAATTCAACAGCAGGTGCTGACACTAAGAGTATTTTCCACTTATTCTCTAAATTAATGGAGTGTATTTCAAACTGACAGTCTTTAATCCATACCTTTAGTTTAATAATCACTATATTTAACAAACATAGGATAAACTGGAAGTCATATATTACTTATTTATTTCTTGTTTTTTACAGGAAATGGGAATGTAATGCCTCTGTTTCTTCTCTGACCCTTCATTTCCATCTCCTGAAGCACTAACATGAAGCCCCATGCCTTCTAGATTGGAAAACCTGCCATTTCTACAACTGTATTCTCCTTCTCTTCCAAATGTATTCTACCTATGTCTTCGCTGATGCAGATGGGTGGTTTCTGACTCAGTAAATACTTGTTGACTTGCATAAGGACAAATTATTCTGCAGCACTTTTGCTCTACAGAAAGTAATGCCTATCTGGTGAGAAGGTAATGGAAACATCCTCAGGATATCCAGATGCTTTGTTTTAGCCAAAATTATGTCTGGACACCAACTAGGAGCAGAAGAAATACGTGTTTTTTCAAGAATTTCACATAAACCAGATTAACTGCTCAGGAAGAAACTCTGGAGATCTGCTAATGTTCCTACAGTAGCATTATTAACACTACAAATTGGCTTGATCTGCAATAAATAAATCCTACCAATGCCAGTTTACAAATTATCCCCAAATCAGACAGTACTAGAAGGCTGGGATAGAAATTACCAGAGACATCAGATTAAACTTTTGAACAGCAGATGTAGGGATGGATGAGCCTTGCCAAATCAGAAGCTGTCCTGAGCATATGCAGAAACATGGGTTTAGTGCTTAGGAGAATCTTTCTTGGCAAAGCTAGAGGATGTGAATGTTTAACAAAGTCAGAGTCCACACCTGGACTTGGCACCTAAAATCTATTTAAATCTCACTTCGCAGCTAAAAAAGGACATCTGTACTCTTTTATTTGTTTCTTTTGAAAAACATGGAAACTGTTTTGTGGTGCTTCTCTAGATCTACTGCCAGAAACCACCTTATAAAAGGTAGGGAGTGTCACTTGTGAGAGGGGTACTAGCTGGGATCTACTTCACATCAGCAAAGGAAGGGTAGATATCCCAAGGACTATGAAGTACTTGTATACTGTGACAAAGGGGACAATGACAAAGACCTCAGGCTTCCATGGATCTGCCCTTTTTTTATTCTCATACAACCCAACCTGAAAAGGTGAGCTTGAAAAGGAATAGATAAATACCTTGAGGGCAAATACTAAAGTTTCCTTGTAGCCTTGAAGAGAGACAAGTGCTGATTCTGAATGACAATTTGGACTCCTTAGGAGCAAGTTTGCTGATCTCGTAATAAATGGCTATTCAAAATGTCATGTTCAACAGGGAGCATGGTTCCCTGTTGGAGATACACAGGAGAGGAGATATGTAGGTTTAGACAGACCAGTTTGTACATAGAAGTAAAATCACAGTACTTCCTACCATATTATTAGAGTGTCTCCCAGTCCTTGAAAAGTTACACCTTAAAAGAACAGATTGTAGGATGAGAGTGCTGTAGCATTCTCAGTGGACAGAGAGGGACCTGAAACACTGAGAGATCAAATGACAAAGCAAGATGAAACAATATGTAACCCAAGGACATGGTTAATTACAATGCCTCTGAAAATAAGAAAACTAGTCAGGATTGAATTGTTAGAACAGTGGCCTCTGCATTCATGGTAAAGTCAGAAAATGTCTTTAGGAAGCAAAAGAATGTTGCTAAAAGCTAAAGCAATGAGAAGTGATGTCTTTCAAGGAGCTAAAATAAAACCACTGAAGTAGGTCAGTGACCCCAGTAGCAAGCTATGTCTTGGAGGACCCACTTAACCCTGGAACATGTCACTCCACCAGCATAAGCATCTGTTTCAAAAATGCATGTCATCAAAGAGGCCGCTAAGACGAAATCAGCCAAACACATGTTTCATAAAATATGCACTCAAAGCACAGAACGCAAACTGAAAAAAAAAGTTCTCACTTGCTCTATAACGTACCTTAAATAGCTTTTTGCAGCTGTGCAAATTAATTGCATGCAAATCTTAATGAATGAAAATCCAAACTGCTATCTCCAAGCTTTTGACTGAATGCTGCTGGTGGGTCATTTACCAATGATACTGTTCAGTTTATTGGCCTTTTTATTCCAGACTTGTGTGCCTAAAGCACTTATTTATGACAACAGCCTGATTTTCACAGCAAGTGTTCCCATATGCTCCTAAAGTAATTGTAGTTTTCAGAGTCTCTAAAACAAGCCTGTTTTTTTGAGTGGTTAAAGATGGCTTTTAGTTGTGTAACTTTCAGGCATATGATGAAAGATTTAGTCCAAGCGGAGAAAGTTACAGCAGATCTCAGGCAGTTACTAAGTCCTGCCAAACCCCAGGGGACAGCTTATTCATCAGATTTTATATACTGAAAATTGTGTCTTTGCTATCTGGGAGTTGCATAGCCAGTCAGAAATCTTGTCAGGCATGGGCACTGCAAGCAGCACTGAAAACAACTTTAGATTATTTTGGTTTTTAATTTTGTTGTTGTTTTTGTTTGTTTTGTGTTTGTTTTTCAAATGGCATGTCTCCAGCCAGCTGGACTAAACGTGGTGGGCTGCCTTGACGTGGACTGGTGTCTCTGATGACCACCGAAACTGCTGATACCAAAGCAGAGAACATTTTGGGCATCACAGAGAGATGATCTGTTGAACAGTAACCTGCTGACCACTGTGAGCAGCGATTAACATTTTGCCAGTCAGTGTTAACTGGTCAAACTCTAGTTCTGCTTCATTTTGGGCATGCTTTTCTGCTTTGATTTGATCTCTTGGCTTTGTAGAGTTGTCTTGTCTTGTTAATGAAATGGTATTCAGGGAATTCAAGTGGTATTCATAATATTTGAGATTTCTATGGTAAGTAGGTATAAATTTCAACCTGCTTGTCTTGTCCTTGACCAGGAATTTTTCTTTGCACTTTTTCTTCCTTCTTTTGTCAAGGAGGGCAAGACAGTTGTTCTGGTATCTCATTTTTAAAAATAGTCATTGGATTGACCTCTCTAGGATCAAGATGTCAAGCTAATGAAGTGCCTAATCGAGATCCATTCAGGAATAAGTAGCAAAGACGAGACTTAAGATTGTTTTAAGACTTTTTTTGGAGAGCATGCCTTTGCCAAGCTGTCACAGTTTGTGCACGCTGAGCTTACTCTAGAGGGAACAGCTTCAGAACAGCTTCAGAAAAGCCGGAAATGACATCTTAAAAAATACCATCTCTAATTTATTGGGATATCTAAGACATATCTAGCCATTTTTCCTCTCATGCTGTTTCATCACAGTACAGGTTAGTACGTTCTCACAGCTGCTTTTGGGCTGACCAATAGGCCACCAAAATCCTGCATACAATCTCCCAACTTTCTGGAACAAGAGCTGAAACGTGGCTAGCTCTGTTTCATGTATTTGACAGAAATCATGTGTTCTGTCCCTTAAAATAACACTGCATGATTCGATATATGGTTTTGATGCCACTGGGGGAAGCCAAAGGGAAAGGAAGTTTACTCTTTTCACAGAAACACAAGGACTTTGCAATTTCCCCCCCCTTTTTGAAAATGAGGTCAAAGAGATATAGTGTCAGTGAAGAAGAGCAGAAGCACTCTTGAATCCACTGGGTTTCAAGAGAAACCCACTGCCAGGAATGATTCAAATCCCAAATATTTCACTATTTTAAGCAGACTGAAGTTCCTGTAAGCCCCTAACAGTACTGTTATGGATAAATGCCTAGTATTAAAATCCAGAAAACAGTAATATGCAAGAAATAGGAGGTAAGGAAAGTACTACATGCTTTCCTTATAATTTACCTGCACTATCTTTATGACTATTAGGCATCCTTTTTCTGAGGGCCAACTGGGTCATATGAGGTAAACCATGTATTGAGCAGATTTTTCTCGCCAGACATTGGCAGCAAAAATTGAATCTGACATCTTTTACTAGACATTAGTCTCTGGTTCTCTGGCTCTGGCTCACAAATGTGTTGCCAAGAAGCTTTGCCATTCTTTTATAACTAGTATTATTCAAAGTTATAATTTATTTGAGCTCCTGCACTCTTCTTGTCTTGACTGGAATAAAATAAAATCCAGAGACATCCAATTCTGTTTATGATCAAGAAAAACACTGTCAATGTAGAGAGGTAGAGAGGGCAGAATACCTAGAAATAATAGGAGGAAGTTTTAGGAACTGAAATTTATGTAAATAGCTAACAAAGGAGTCTTTTTGAAAAGGTCTCTTTAAAATCTGGGATCTCATACCCTTGAAAGGGCAGAACAAATGCGATATTAATATGACAAATCCATTTAATGATGAAGCAGCTTTGCTTTTTAAATCTGTGCTTGAACATATTCTGTGACAGTCAATTTCATTAACGGTTTGTGTACACAGATTGAAAGGTGAGGTGCTTACTGGAAACATGTGTTTCTGCAAAAATTAGTTCAATGCTGATTTAAAAATCTCAGTACCCTGTCTTTTACTTGGTCCCTCAGTGGAAATAGATTTAAAACCTAGAAAACTTGTCTTTTACCCAGTTTGGCTATTAGTGAATGCTATTCTCATTTTCCTTTTGGTGATAGAATTAAAAACATTGACATACATTATTAATCAATATTCCTAGTTGTAGGACTACTTCTCAGCTCACTCTTGTTCATCAGATGCATGATTCTAAGGCAGTCTTCAATACCAGTTTTGCACATTGCTGTTCATGTGATTCTGTCTATCCCAAATCCTTCCAGTCAATCTAGGATTGGTAACTTCTCCAGACTGTGCAGAAGACAGACTAAAAGCATGGCACAGACAAATGCTCTACTTACATTTGTTCTGGGTCTTTTCATCACTGGACACTATCAATAAAAGGCAGTCCTTTGAATTCAGGTTTCTCTGCATTTCAGTCAAAATGCCTTGACTGTTGCAAACACTTTTTCTGCCTCTTCAAAATGTTTTGAAGGCACAATCTCGAAAATGTGAGAAGTCATTGCAAAGAGCAGAGATGTGTGTGCTGTTCTCCACAGTGCACTGTAGCAAGAAAAAATACAGAGACTCAGAGAAGACACTGAAAATCTTTCAAAGCATCAAGTTATTTCAGCCTGGAACACACAATGCTGGAAAGCAACAGTTTCTGTGGCATGTTTTTAGTACAAACTGGATATTTTTCTATCAGCCATAGCTCGAAGTATGGTATAATACACTGCAGTACAGTGTACTTCATCCTGCCCTTGGTAAAGGGCAGACTAAGCAATCTTCTGCAGTCCTTCTCTTTTCATGTGAGTGTGGAACTGCAAGGACAAAGATTGTCTACATATTGCACATATTGTACTGCAAACTTTTGATTTTAGTACCAGGTTTGAAAATATTGCCATACTGCCCCACTAGGAGTGAGGATCACCCAGTTTCATAGACATTTCTATTTGTACTCAGTGATTCCTTAACGAAGTGCTAAATGTTGAAAAGAATTCTGTTACCTAGGACGAAGGTAGACATGGATTAGAAATTGCTAGTATTCCAAGGATTTAGGGTTAGACTACTGACTCAAACCAAATGTTATCTATGTAACATTTTAATTACAGAATAATTTCATACACTAACGACATTCCGTTTTTGATTCTTAATCCTTAATACCTAAGCCCAGTTTTTGATAGGTCTAATCATGGAAAATTAGAGGAGTATCACTGAAGTCATATATCAAGACAAGAATTATGCCCAGTAAAAGATTGCAGAGTAAGGTCTATAAGTCTTCACCTAACATACTTTCTGTGTACTAATCTGAGGGGGAAAAAGGAACATACAGCTCTTCACCAATGCTGCTGATATTATTTGTGGGTATCATGGTTTGGTTAATACATGCCCTACTTGTTCTACAGCTTTGGAGGAAGAGATTAACAACACGTTTGTGTCATGCCTCAATACAAATCTAGCAAAACTTTGCCGAACTTAATTGTGTGTGACAGACTAAATTTGGTGCAAAATCAAACTTTGGCATAGTATCTGCACTAAAAATATAGCTGTAGAGGGGAAAATGGGACATTTTTAACAACTTAACATTTGTTGGACAAGGAGAGGTCTGAAGTGCAGAATGGAAAATGGCAAACATCTTTCACAAAAATAAGAATTGTCCCTCCTGCACAGGCCTGGATAGTTTGCATGTGTGGTACAAAAATGTGTAATGGAAACCTGGGAAACAAAGGCAGCTTTTCAGGCTGAGGATTCCAGCTGTTCGCAGACTGTGGAAGAGAAAACAGACTTTATTCAATGTCTGCAGATGTTTCCAAACTTTCATAGTTCTAAAATTTAAATTCAGTTACCTAATCAATATTAAAGATCTGAGGGAAAATATGCTGCCCATTGGATACGGTTTAGGTGGGGAGGAAAACAAAGGATTCAAACATTCTCAAGCACAAAGATCTGGTGGTTCAGAGGCAGCAGCAGATGAAAACAATGACTGGAGACAGCCCGTGCTGGAATGATAAATGAACATTCATTTCTCAGCTACACTGATGCAACTTCACTGGCTTTACTGGAGTGTGGTGTAGCTCAAGTGTAGTCTACCTACTAGACCTGAACAACTGTAAATAAGGACAAAACTCAACTTTAGTGGGGCTAGGATGTAATTCTATATCTACAGGATTCACAGCTGACAAAATACCACCAGGAGTGTGTTTTACAAATTTGGCAACAGATTATATACAGCCTGAGATGAAAACGTGGATTTTCTGGTGTCCTCTCAGATAGGCATTAACTTCAGCATTTTACAGGCAGTAACTTCACATTTTCATAGAGCATCAACAATACAAACTGTTGTTTTACTGACAAAGCACACATGGAAGTAGTGAGGCCTCTTTTCATCAGACAAGTAGATGCATTTTTGGCTGGTGTGTGCAACATCCGTCTGCCACATATCTGATTTCTGTATGCAATCTTCTGCAGTGTCTGTGCTGAAAATTGTTATCACTGTTCCCCAAAAATGAATTTGATTCTTGAAACACTCCACTTTATGAAACAGATCAAGCAAATCCCTTTACTAAATTATTCCAAGGGCAGATGATGGTCCAGTATTAAAAGGGACCTAAGTACATTTCACCTCAACCCTAATGCACCAGGCTGCATTATGGGATAGAGAAAATTCTTTCCTCACTACCATCTCACATGATGACATCAGATCACAGATGCTGATAAAAAAATGAGAACTGGTGCCCTTAGCAACTTCTGAGATTTTTGGTTGCTACTATTATGGAAACTAAAGATAATTAAGATTCGAGACTTCTGAAAAGGACCAAGCACTGTATGAGTTAAAGCGCCTGGATAAGAGCAGTCCAGGTAAATAGCTGTTCTTTGGAAAACCAAATACATACAAGAACGAATCCCCAAGTTTTAGCATAATCTAAATGAGGTGGTTCAGCAAAGCAATACAGGCTCACCTGGTCTATTGTTATACATAGTTTAATTTAAAGGTTTCTAATGTTCTTCACACATCTAAGAAAAATGAGTTCAATTCACCCATATCTGCATTCAGGACTATATTGATGAAGACCAGACTTCGGGAAATATATTTGTTAGAAAATAACAAAGTAAAAAATTACAATGTTAAAGTGTGCTGCTGGGGATCCAGGGGAGATTACATGAGGAGAGAAACCAGAGCACACTCTTCTGTATACATGGACAGGCAGATAATTTTATGTGCCTAGTTTTTAATTATCTTTCTCCCCCATCACTGTACAGGAGGGGAGCGAAGTAGGGTAAATTTACATTTACGCTCTGTCCAGGATTCCTTTAGAAATCTCAAGCTGCTAAGCCTGTGAGAAACAGGCTTTAGCTTGTCTAACTTCAAATGTGTTAAGAAAAGTTCTGTATTATAACTGGACAAAACCCAAAGTTTTAATGCTATTTGGAGGAGGAATTTTTTTTCCTCTGTGTTTGTACCAAACTTAGTGTGTCCATAAGTGTCACTTACTTCTCCTAATAATGAACATGGAAACATGTAACCAACCTTAACCCAAATCCTGATTATACCACACCGGTCCAAGATCTCTTCCCACAGTTCTCCTTGTGTGCATGTACTTGTTACTCTCTAAATAAAAGGTACACTGAATTTTGTATTTTTTAGAGCAATCAATAAGAAAACCACAACGAAATCCTTGTCCTGCAGATGTCATAAATGGCTTTGTACTGCACGTGACCCTATGACCGAATAACCTCTGTCCTGCTGCCAAAAACATCTGATGAGTCATTTTCTTTCCTTTTAGCAGAATCCTTATTGATGAAGGTAGCCAGGAACTGAAAATCCTGCTGTGGTTAAAACAGCAACATACTTCGCTTATTGTATCTGTCTAGATCTTAAAAACATGTTGATTTGTTTCTCACCTCAAATGGCCTGTCTTATATCTCATCCTTTGACACATTCTCCAATTTCTATGCATTTTTGGGCCATTGTTTAATATCTTTTTATAGTGTGATTAGCTCAAAACCTTCCCTTCCTCACAAATCTAAATTTTCTTAGTGCTTCACTGTCCAGGGTTGGCACAATTATTTCAAATGATCTGCTTTTCAGATGATTCCCAGATCATTCCCAGACTGTGAGACAGCCTGTTTATGTGATGGAAAGTACCAGAGGTAACCTTACACTGATAGGCTAATTGTTTACATGAGTGAAAAAAAAAAAATCAAAGTAATTTGTCTTTCATACTCTGCATGTTCCCATGCTTCTGTCTGATTGTATCATCCTTGGTTTCCTGCTCTGAGCATCACTCTCTCAAGTTCACTTCTTCCCCTTCACCTCTTCACCTCTTCACAGGTGTATATTCCCTGCACAGACCACCTTACTTTCTTGAAGATCTCTGGCTTTCCAAGTAAGGAGCTTAGCAGATGGCATACTCAATATTCTTGTGGACAAGACAGGACAATTAGAATTAGTAGGCTGGTGACACTGAATGGAGAGTGAACTGACGCAATTAAAAAAAAAAAAAGGAACTGAATCATGGTAGGCAGCTAAACGATAGAGCATTTTTGCAGCTAGAAGCAAGAAGTCATTATCAGACAGACAGCCAAAAATCTTGTACCTGCTGGTGCCCCGGTCCCTTTATTACATAATACAGTTTTTTCTCTCTCATCCTTTGTTTTCAAGACTATTAAGATCTGTGAGAGAGGAACAATTGCTCTACTTGTGAAAAGCACCCTTTTATGCTGCTATGATATTTTGCCCAGAATGTTGGGCTCTGACAATATTACTGTTTAAGTGAACTGGGAATCTCCCACTGGTGGTGACTGAAGTTTTTGTTACAGAGTGTCTGTTCCTTTGTAGTCTGGCATGCACATTTCACTCTTCACCTGAAACTGTTCCGTTCTTATTTACCTATTTCTTATTCCCAGAGCTAAATCTGGTTTCTCCTGCTGTTTCTTTTCTGATACTAAAGTGGCTACTAATCTATCTCTTTAATCTGTCACTCATTGTTTATGGAGTTGGTAAGGAGCCTCTAGGAAATGAGGTACTGCAGAAGAGGTCAAGAAAGATAAAGCTAGACAATATAAATAGCAGGAAAACCCATCCTGCAGTGGACAGAATGAGTGTCAATGGAAATTCTATATGAAATGTACATTTCTAGGAATCTTCAGAAATAAAAATGGAATTGACACTGCACGAACTCTTTTGTAAAGCAAATTAGGAAATTTTAAGGAGTTTATTTAAAACCCACTGTTGACATTTATTTTATATGTTTTTCTGTGTGGACTCAGCCGTTGGAAATCTTTCTTTGGTTTGCATTTTAACTTCTTTTAGCACTCGCTTAATTTTAGACCACGCTTTATTACCTCAGTGCTGAAAAGGCAGAGGAAACAAAGTTGTCCTGGGGCGGAAGGAAGAACCATTTCAGATCTGATCAAAGGTTCTAGCCCAGCCGGCTTCAGCCCTGTGGTGCCCTCTGCATTAATCAGCTTCTCTGTGGGAAGGGAGGACAGAAAAGAAAAGGAGAGACCAAACAGACTTCTGCTGCATTAGTCATGACAGTGGAATATGTGCCTGGTTCAGGGAAATGTGAACTACATGGTTCCATTCCATGTACAAATGGAATCCTCAAAAAGGTTCAACCTCCCAAGGTTTGCACGAACTCGCACTGTAGACAAGCAGCGCTCACGTGCTAATCAACAGAATTGCACCTTGTTGACATCCACTTTCAGAGGAAAATTTTAGTAAAATTGGTATCATTGCCCAATGAGGTATATCAATGCCCCTGAGGTAGGGTTACATTTTTGTCCCAAGCCTGAAGCACTGTGTAATTGCAATGCTGCAGTGGCACAGCAAGGGCTATCTGGGGTTCCTCTTGCTCTTTATAAGCAAAAATCACAAGTTGCCCCACTGATTCAGTAAACACTGTGATATTTGAAAGAAACAAAAAGCAAGACTGGGCAATAAATTAGTCTGATTTTCTAATTCTCAGAAGTTAACAATAGGGCTACTATATTTATGTTCCTGTTACTGCAGAGGAAGGATAATATGCTTTCCCTCCAAGAATTAAAATAATAATAATAATAATATCTGGTTTTAATTTATGGAAATAATTATCCCAAGCAACTTTCTTTTAATTCAGCTTTATTTAAGGAAGCGTGACTCTGGAACGGGACTTAAAAATTAGTCAATCTGAAGTGCGTAGGACACACAGAGCTGGGACAATACACTAATATCTGTGAGAGCTACAACTAGACTTGGGTGTGTCTGAAGTTAGGCTCATAAATCCATATTTAGACAGTTAGATAAGTTGGTCTGATTTTCAAAAATGCTTCTGACCCAGCTTCTCCAGCTGACTCCAATAAAATATGTGTGTATGTCTGTGTGCATGTGTTTAGTACCTCAAAAATGAAGCCACATATTTAGATGCTTAAATCTAGGCATCTAAGACTTGAAAATGTTGCCAATAATAATTCTCCTGGCTTCACCACGGGGATAACACACAGAGTGGATTTCAAGTACAGGTGTTTCTACAGGAGAATAAGCAATTTGAGCAGAGGGACCTGATGTAACTATTGGGTTTTTTGAAACAGGGAACTGTGGTTTTGAAACATCAGCACTGTCTTTCCTACACCTGAGCAAACAGCCTGTAGGAAAGCTATCACAGAGAATTCCCTGACTCCCTGGCTCATCCTTCTGATCAATGTTTAATAAAACCAGTCTTAATACATTACTTTACATTAGTAACATGTAACAACAGAAAATGTTTTCTTAAACTATTTTTTGATAATCACATTTGAAAGAAACTATCCTTAAAAAAACCTCACCTATAGATATTCATACCTCTTCTTTAGCTTCAAGTAGAAATAGCCAGTTTACCATTTCTGAACAGGTTAAATGTTTTATTAAAACTTTATGGACTGCAATATACACTTTTGAGGAATGGCTGACTGCTTCTTTCGGAAAATAATTCAGCTGTAAATCTAATATTTGAGCCACCCTTGCTCTGAGAAACTTAAATTTAATCTGTGACTTCTAGTAGCAGCTGTGAAGATCTGATTGCTGTGGGACAGTTTACAATCAAAAGGAAGAATACACTCTTAACTGAAGATACAACAGAAGTGTCTTAATAATCTTTGCATATTAGTTCTCTGTAGGCAGAATGATCTGCTCGTTTCTGTAAATCACTTGAGCTTTGGGATAATACACAATGGAAGACATTGTGCTTCAGGTTAAAAACCTGCTGTGTTTAAGCAGAAAGCACTTGGCAGAACTTGACAAACACTGACCAGCTCCCCACCACACTCTTCATGTTTGAAGCCAACTGCAGTGAAAAAAATTCACTAGGACTACATAGACCAATCTGGCTTCTGGTTTTGTTGCAGTTAGAAAACTTTTTAGTTCTATTATGAAAAAAAAAAATCTTCCAAGAAAAATAACAAACATTTCTAATTTTATACTTACAGAATTATTCCACTGGAAAAAATTATGTGAAGCCTAAGCACAGGTATCCAACAACAGCTGTAATCAAGCTTACCGCAGAAGGCATTTAAACTAAGAGGCTAGTGTCTGCAAAACTCATGTTTCCTTGATTTCCCCTGGGGACAATGATGCTGGTGAGAAGCGGGCCAGCATTCTCCTTACGTCCTCCTTGCTCCGCTTTCTTTTTACACCCTCTTTTCCATGCTGTATTTTCAGATCAAATCCACTGACAGTGCAGAGGTGGGTAGGTCTGCTGGGGTGTGCAAACACAACTGCCCTGGTGAGGCAGTGATCAGAGTCAAAATATTACCACAGGGTAGATCTACCCCTTTTACAAATCCATAGGGGACCTAAATAATCTCCAAAGTAGGTGCCAAGTGGATGGTGCCAAGCTCTTTTTGGTGGTGCCCAGTGACAAGACGAGGAGCAATGGCCATAAACTAAAACACAAGAAGTTTTACCTTAACATGAGGAAGAACTTCTTTACACTGGAACAGGCTGCCCAGGGGAATTGTGGAGTCTTCCTCTCTGGAGACATTCAAAACCCACCTGAACACGTTCCTGTGTCACCTGCTCTAGGTGACCCTGTCTGGGCAGGGGGGTTGGACTAGATGATCTCCAGAGGTCCCTTCCAAAACTAACATTTCTGTGACTCTGCGATATGCAGTCCTACTAGACAATTCGCCTAGGGCAATATGTAGTATCAGTGGCAAACTGGATGTTGGATGTGGGAACTCCTGCCACTTGGCCTTGTTCTCAAACCATTGGCCGCACTTCTCCGTAAGAAGTGCGTAAGAAATACATCTTAAGTGAAAAAGAAAACAGTGTGCAAAGCAGCCATGAAGGTAATGAGTAATATTAAAAAGGCAGCTATGAAAATAATATTTTTGAAATCAAAGCACCCAAATGAGAACTGAAAGAATAATTGCATTTGTGTTTTTAACATTTTCAGTTGTCATTAGGGCATTAGTCTTCCTGAGCTGTAGCAGCAGGATGTCTCTAAGTTCTCCATACTGAGCCAAACAATGAGGCAGCCTGGAAGGACCCCTGTGGCAAGGAAAGTAACATCTTCTAAAGTAGAAAGATGGATCAATCTTAAAGAAGACCAGGACTGTCCTGAGAAGGGCCTTTACTCTTCCTAGGATGGTGGTGATTCCAAAGGGAAAATAGGAGAAATGTGAAGTCATTGTCAAAACAAAGGGACCCGAGTAGGTCCTGCCTCAGCCTCTCCCTGTTGACAGAGCTGTGCAACCATGTGCTGCAGTGCCACTGCATGTGCTGTGCCATGGAAAAGGAGCAGGGATTAGTGATGATGAGGCAAGAGGCCTGGGTGGGATGCACAGCTCAAGTTTCAGCACAGCACGTCAGCGTTTCTCTTTGGGTTCAGAGCTCAGCATCCCGTGTGCAGCCAAGGCAGGAGACATCTTGCACGGCAAAGAAAAGAGCTGCAGAAGCTGAGGCTGGGGAGTGGGAGACAAGGAAAAGTGCCTCGGTCTCATACCAGCAGCATGAGACTTGTCGTGTCTGTAAACGTGGTCCCACTGTATCTAATTGCACTGTGCTGCTAATCAGCAGCATGGCTGTACAGAGCACCATAAGGCAGAAATACAAACGAGGATGTTTCAGCTCCAACAGCTGCCTTGAGGTGTTACGCCATATTAGCATGGACATTTTCAGTTTTTACTTCCTGTGACACGTGTCTCAGGAGATACAACAAATAAATATGCGAGAACTCGAACTGCACTGCAAAGGACTTTCACTAAGTAGACTGATAAGAAAGATCCATGTGTATTTAACATATGTATTAAAGCTGAGATGAGGTCTGTAGTGGCGGGGGAACAGTGGGGTAGCCACCGGGTTAGGCATAACCAGCTCATTGTACACCTTAGTCCTTCAGTGTCTTCAGTTAACTTAGGACAGCACAAATGGGATACGACTTTTCTGTATATACATTAGAACAGACTGTTTCTTTAGCATTAATGAAAACCACATTTTCTCATTTAGGTATCCTGCAACACAAGCTCTCTCAGAGAAATCCAAGTCTTTTCTATAATTCCCAGCAATAATTGCTTTCTGAGGTTCTTCAAAATACACATTTTCATGGCCGTGGAAAATCTATTTCATTAAAGTTATTCTTTCTTCAGTCATGTTCCACAGTAACTCCCCATACATTCATGATGCCAACTCTTTGGTCCAATGCCTTGTCACATGTTTGTCTGCTTTAGACTTCCATCATTCAAGGCTGACACATTTTGTTCATTTTAGCCTTGGTGTAATGCTAATTATTGGTACTATGTAGGTAAGTAGTGATGCATATTTATATACTAGCCCACTGGAGAATGTAGCAGAAAACTTAATCATGACAGTGTAAAAGCACAATTTATTACCTGAAACCCCAATAAATTAACATGCTGATAGTCAGAATTGTAACTTCTATATCGTAAATATAATTCCATTTCCTTCTTAACACTGAGCTTGTAATACATACCACTCCTATAGATGTAAGCTGAATGGAGATTTTCCTCTAAGGAATGCCACTAGTCTAAAGTTTTTTGGATAGGAGACACACTACCACTGGACTTTTATATGGCACATCATTAACATACTGTCTCAATTTTAGTGGATTAGTTGTTCAGCAACTTGAAGAAGCAGTTGCAGGTCTGTTTATGAAGAAAAAAAAGGAGAAGTCCTACAGGTTTACAGATTATAGCACATAATTGGCAAAACATGACAGTGTCCTCCTGAAAGAAATCCGAACACACAGCTAAGAACTTACAATAAAAGAAGATGTTTGTTTCCCATTAGGGTTTATTTCATGTTAAGATTTGTCCTTTTCAAGAATTGTTTCATAATTACTTAAATATGGAACAGACAGAATTTGATTCTGACATATTTTGGAAGCAGTGCTAATGGGTAGACCCGTGGCGAAACGGAAAATACTTCCAAGTTAGGTGACATCAGATCAGAGCAATTCTTCATTCTATACTAAAAATTCTCCACTATGGCCAATTAGCAAGAATAGTCTTTTTCAAAAGTAATTCACAAAGTACTGCAAACTGCAGGAAAAGAAAAGTGAATTAAGCAGAAAGCAATATGGCATTAAAATGTACTCATCATACGATTGCACCAGACCCAGACACCATGACTCCTGACCTGATAGTCTCTTTTTCCTGACAGACCTTAAACACAGTATCATCTCTGCTTCAGATACTCTCTGAATTGCAGATCGCCACAAAACATGACTATGCTGACATGTATTAGTGTGAACTTGTCCTTTTCTGATGCTTTTATCCAGGCATCTGTTTCTAGTCACTTTTTGGTTGCAGGATTCTGAACTAGCTAGAGTTCAACTTGATTATATCTGATACAGCCTTTCATCTTTCCATATATAATTAGCCGCAAAATGCAAAATGTCAGGACAGAGGGAACTGAAAAATTACCTCCTTCAAAAGTGAAAAGAAGGCTGCAGATGTTCAAACTACAGTGAATAAAAATGACAGAATTTCTTATCATAACAATTATTTGTATTGAATGCTTTTGTTATCCCTATTTTTGAAGGATGCACTGGGGACAACTTCTTTTTAGGAGAGAAGAAAGAATGTATTGGACATTGTCAGCAAGAGATAAGATGTTTAAGACCTTCACAGATCTTCTTCTCACCAGCATTTTGAAACCTGATGTTCATAGTCCACTGAGCCTCTGGGTTTCCCATGTTAGTGAAGATTCTACCTACTTTGCAGCCAGGAGGGAAAAACGAGGCACTCTGAAGCTAACCACTTGCTCTTTTGGAAGCAGGACAAAA
The DNA here is from genome assembly GCA_035584735.1 of Pseudotriccus pelzelni. Classification (NCBI taxonomy): domain Eukaryota; kingdom Metazoa; phylum Chordata; class Aves; order Passeriformes; family Tyrannidae; genus Pseudotriccus; species Pseudotriccus pelzelni. The sequence continues at coordinate 18,182 of JAWMRA010000093.1, read as the reverse complement.
ACCTGACGGACCGAATCTTGACTGATTATTTACTCAAGAAGATTATGGCTCTGTAAGTAAGCCATAATTGCTGATACAACAGATTTGGTGTATTTCTCTAAGTGTGGAGAGTCTAACAGCCTGCAGGGTAGCTACTTCATCTCCAATTGGAGTCTAGAAGAGGCTTTTAGCTGTATGTAATCATCTGGGACTGATTCATGGGGAATAAGGCAAATAGATTCTCTAATAATAGGTGCTGCTCCAAATAAGATGTGTTAAGGCAGGGATTTCTTTAAATCCTCACAATCTAGAACTCAGCTCCCTCTGACTCCAGTGTTAGAACTGTGGCTGACTGGAAGGAGAGCAGAGTGCTCCTCCAAAATCCACCCCAAAGAAATTGCCCCCATCATTTGGTGCTCTCACATGATGGTGTCAGTGCTCTTGCACGGCTTCCTGCTCCATGCAAAGGGTTAAGCGCACAAGTCTCAAATCCTGATCCTGGCTGTCCTGCCAGCATTTGGGGCAATGCTTTGCAGGCAGTTCACAGTCAGTATCTCAACTACTCCATCTGCAAAATGGAGATGAGAAACTTTGTAAAACACTCAGAGACCAAGTCAGAAAAAATGCCAAACAAAAACTAATTTTAATACTATAAATAATACTATCTCCAGGCCTATAGGGATGCCATATTCCAGAACCTCTTTATTTCCAGAAGGATGTAACTTAATTAGTTCTTTCACTGTTTTCTTTAAGGATACTTTTGGCAAACCTCTCAGGAATTAGAACTTTCCAGGACCCTTGCTATATTCTTAACACAATGAAAACGCAGAAATAAATAGTTTTCTTTCTATTCCACACCCCTCCCCCCCCTTTGCTAAAAAATAAATGGGATTGGGTGATAAAAGATCATATTTGCCGTTTCAGAAAGAGTAATTTTTCTTCCTGTGTTACAGCCAGACTGTCCGTAACAGGTCATTGCCGGGCAAAAGAGGCAATCTTAAACTAATTGTCTGAGTTCACAGTGGAAAAGTTTTCAACAGGGAGAAGTGAGAAAACATAACTTGAGAAAGAACAAGCTCATTTCTAAGGGCAGAACAGAGGCTGACTGGGACAGCACAGTTAGATTTCTGTTTTATTTTAGGGCCTGGCCTCTGTTTCAGTATTTGAGGCAATTTTAATGGTAGATGTTCAGCACAGCAAAGAGCCAGGTGCTGCAACAAGCACTGAGTTGCTAATGTCACCAATTATAAATATCCATTCAAGTTCAATATCTGTCTGTGAAATCCCTGTTCCATGGTTATAGAGATTGACGGTTGCACTAAGAAATTATGAGGTGGGGCTTCTCAGCTTGTCCCTTATGTTATTTACATATGTCCTTACGTCGACAACAGGAAATCGAATCATCTGATCACTAACACTGCTCTGTTTTATCCAAGACAGGCTGTAACTGGGATTTCGGTGCAGAGACAGAGGAGAATAGGGACTGCTGTATTCAATGTGTTATGCTGAGGTTGCTAAACTTTAGTAAATTAGCATCTTAGTATCTTCCTTATGGTCAGTTTTGAACAACCTCTATACTTGTAGCCTGACCACATCACTCAGCCCCTCTCATCCTCTCCCTCTGACCCCTCAGATACCTTTTCTTTAAAAGATCTATGGAATGTGCTGGATTCGCTGTTCTTAGGACAGCACAGTAACTGCACTTTATGTCTCTCAGTACCGCATAGAGAAGCATTGTAGGCAACTGGAAGTCTTTTATTTGAATTTTGTCACCCCTTGAAAAAACCATGAAGGTGGCTACCTAGTCTCAGATCTTATTAAACATTCTCACTAGAAACAGACATCTTTGTGGTTTCAAAAAACACTACTTTCAAACCTATAAAACCCCCAGTATGTAAGTATTGTGACAGCATCCTTTGTCCGGTAGGTTTGGCTGCTGGGGCCCAGGACTGACTTAGAGGCAATGTAGCTGACAACTGGCTCCTTCCTCTGTCGACTGTGAGGAGGAGTCGGGCAGGGCTGACTCCCCTTCCTGTGGGAGCTGCTTCAAGCTGGGGCTCTGCTTGGCCTCAGTCTGAGCTATGGCAGCCTGTGCCTGCCTGCAGACCCCACTGATCCAGACCCTGGCCCACAGGCTGACCCTGTGTCTGCCCACCACGATGGATGTGACTGGTGATCACTGACCTTCTGTACAGCTAGAGGCAGTGGGATGGACCAAAGCCTGATGAGGTCCTGCCCTGTTGCCCTGCGGAGCCCCTGCCACTCCCAGCAACCCAGCCCTTTGGGAGCAGACAATCCTCATTGCTCCTTGAACAGCAGATATTTCATTTTCTTTGGCAAAATGACAAAATCAGTAAAAAATAAAATAGAGCATACATCCCATGGGAAGATCCTGCTTTACTAGGATTTTTAACTCTAAATAATTATCGTTTTGCAAAAAAAAAAATTTGCTCAAGGAAATAAAAATAACTCCTTTATAAAAATCTAATAAGCATTTTCAGATTATTGTTTCACAAATAAAATATATGTCAATTTATATCTATGTCAATAACTAGGCCTATGGCTGCATTACAGAGAAATTAGATGTAAAGAGGGAAGCATCTTTTAAGGATCCTTTTAAGATAGCAGTAACTTTTCACTTGATGTTTATCTCTTATGTGTGGAAACAATACAGCTGAAGAAAAGGGCTGGTAACATTTAATGGGTACAGACAAAAGAGGTAGAGAAAAACAATGGCTGTCCAAAAAAATGTTTGAATGGAATTGCTTACTTTGATGTACTTTTAAAGGTAACCCTTATCAGAAACAGTATTTCTTGAAAATTGGGTTAATTTAGGGTACCTAATGGTGCTGTCCGGTCCTCCCAAACTGAGAGATGCAGCATCTGCAGATGTTTTTCTAAAAATCTTGCTTACTGTATTTTCTCTTGCAAGTCCATTAACCTGGTTTAGAGTTCTGGTACCTCTCTGTGAAATCCTTGTCTCAGTTTTGTGGGGTTTTACTTTGTGAACAGATGCCAGACAGAACAAGAAAACCCCCACAACCCTTTTGCTCACTGAGAGGAAGCCATTTTGCTATCACTCAGCACAAAGAACAAGCAGAGAAGCCAGTGCAAACAGGGCAAGACAGAGCCTACAGGCAGGCTAATGCGAAAATTTGTGCTGTTCCTAAGGTATGCTCAAATAAAAAAAAATAAAATCATTATTGCTTCAACTTTGGAGATGCAAACTGTAATATATTGGAAACACTGACCAATTCATAAGCATTGCTTTTCTAATAACTGTGTGATGAAAAATCCAACCATCTCCCTATAAAATTATTAAGGTCATTCTTTGCTGGAATAGCAGATACCAAAGAAAAACAGTCAGAAAGGTTGACTTCCAGAAAGACTAGCAAAAAGATATCATATTTAGAAGCTGGTCTCTGTTAAAAAGTTGGAAATAAAAGTACTGTTTTGAACTGAGTACAGCTTTTCCCAAGCTTTTGACAGACGTGACTGGCTTGTTACTGCAGCACAGCTATTATTCAGAGGCTTAACAGAGGCTGTTTTATCTAAAAGGTTCTACAGCTAGTTTCATGATAAACTGCAGCAGGTATAGAAGGGGCTCTAGATGATGGACCCTGTGTTCAGTGTCTCACAGGTCAGGCTGTGTGGAAAGATCCCCTGGGGAGTGGGCTGAATATTTATCTGTTGGCAAGACTGCCTGCATGCCTCACTGCAGACGATGTAGAAAGGTGGATGTAGACTACTGTCACAGACCGATGGGTTCTCAGTTAACATGGGGCCCTTGATTTTTCCTGATAGACTGAAGGCAGAGATCTGCTGGCATGCTGACCTCCCTCTCTGGTGATTGAGTCTCACACATTCATACCGGTGGGCAAGCCTCCCATGCTTCTGTTTTGAGTTTAGAGACCCATCAGACTATTTTGAATTGGTGAATTTTTCTTCCTGCAATTTAAACACATTTGTTTGCTTTTCCCTCAAGGGAGGTTCAATGTGAAATAGAACATGTTCTTTTTCTAGCTAAACAGAAACATATTCCTGGTAGTGTTGAATGAAGAACATACCCAAAGGATAAGCAGGTACAAGTGGCCCTTCTGTGCGCACACACACAGAGACACACACTCAGCAGGACTCCTCTGGGCTGGAGTCAGATGGAGTGGGGATTGGCAGGAGGAGAAAGGGAATGAGAATTTGGATAGCTCTTAGTTCATCTTGTGAACTCTGAAGGGGAGAGCTGTATAGGATATTTACATTGGGGAATTACCATTTCCTTGGCATTTCCCTCTTCCTTCTCCCCACACTGAGTTTGATTCTCTTCTCCCTTTCTCCACTTATTTGCTTCATTCATATGCTTGAAGTATTTCTCATTTGGTCCCATGTCCATCAGATGACCTGTTCACAGCACATGATGTAAGTTAAGAGCTGCATGAAAATGTCTGCATAGGCTGTGCTTTCACAGAGCAGCATGGCATATAGGTAGCATCTATTAATATCTTGAACATGTTGAAAGGAAGGCTATGCTGGAGCCAGATCCCATGGCTTGGCTGGTTTCAGTGCATATAGAGCATTTCACTACATTTATCCTCTGTTTCTGTTTTTCCAATGAGAAATACGAACCCAGTGATTTTAAGAACCTGCCTTAAAGGATCATATCTTAGACCCTGGAGTTCACCCACACAGTGGGGGCTATTCCACAGGGAGGCAACAATTCCTGAAAGAGCCCTGATGGAGACAGTGGATGACAAATTTCTACAGCTGTGCTGTAATATAAATTCAGGAAAGGCAAGTTAAATGCACTTTTGTCCTGTTTTTGCAGAGGTACCTCATCACAGAGCACAGGGAAAATAACCTAAATTCTTCTTGGCTTCTGTACATGTGGGCTTTGAAGGCGATGCTTAGTTCCACATGCCCAGTGATCAAAAATATGGCAAGACTTCAGAGAAGCAAAAAATGGCTGGGAAGAGCAATACCCAGAAGAAAATGAAGGTGATAACATATAAGCTGCTCAAAGAACGATAAATATTTAAACATGTAGTGTGAGACTGCTATGTTAATATAATATGCGAGATACAATTAACAGGAAAATATAAGATGAGAAAACTGAGGTTGGTATTAAGGAAAACTTAATGAGATTGAGCTCTGTTTGTTGTTTAACAATTGGACTGGCAAACGCAGTAGTGGAAAGCCTGTCATTTGGGAGATTTAAAATGAGACAAGGAAAAGCATCGTCAGCATGCAGGAGGGAAGATTCTTCCAGGGCTGAGAGGTGGAATGAACCATTCATTAGAATGTTCATCTAAGATATTTTAATTGGCAAAGTGCCAGAAAAACTCAGTGAAAGGTGGAAGTTGATGCTTTATTTTCATCAAAAAGAAAAAGGAGTTAGATCAATTAGCCAGGGCAAGACAGTAGAGGCCTCCCTGATACAAATGTTGGTGAATCTGTCTATGACAACTTAGTGAAACATTCTATGTCACTGTGATATTCAGAGGGAAAAAATTACTATCACAATCTTATTGCTATCCTTTAAAATTTCAGATTTTATAAGCCTTTGTATGTTAGCACTTGCTTCACAAACTACTGACAAAAGAGCAGAATATTCTCAGAATCTGAGAATGATTTATATTGGAAAGGACCTCTGGAGGTCATCTAGTCCAAGTTCCTGCTAAAAGCAGATCCTTCTTTGAAGTTAGAGCAGGTTGCTCGGGGTCATATCCAGCCAAATCTAGAATATTTCCAAGGATGAAGATTTTAATATTTCTTTGGCACCTTGTTCTAGTTTGATCTCTTTTGCTGTGAATTCATTTTTCGAGAATCAAATCAGTTTTTCATTTGCTATCTCTATTGTCCTGTGCCATTAAATTGTCCCTTGAAATGACAACATAACTACAAGAATTATAAAGCAAAAGTTACAACATAATAAGGGCAGATGAAGGCGTATTTCCAGACTAGCAAGTCTTCACAAGAGTTTGCCTTATCCAGAGATCTTTCAGCCATTCCAGAAACATTTTTATAGAATGAAAACTATTTTCTGTCTGACTGTAGGTCTGTAATCATGTGTGACATGTTTCTTTTAACGTCTTTCTTTGACACCAAGCTCAAAGCAGTTAATTAAAATCCCAGAATAACATACTAGTAAACAGATCTTTGAACACTGATCTACTAATACACACCTAAACATTAATTAAAACTAAATGTAGAGAAAAATGGTGTACTTAACACTACTGTGAAGGCAGAACTGTGTGGCATGGTGATTTTCAGGTAGCAAACTTCATAAATTCATAAGTTAAGTTGATTGATTACAATAAAAGAAAATTAATGAGACAAAAAGTGTGCACTAAACAGTGGTAATGATTATGAAATTTCCTACTGAGACAAGTCTTATTTCTTGGCAGGTTGGCCTCAGTTAAATTGGTCTGTGGACAACCTAAACAATGAGAAGCACCCAGACAAATGTCAATATTTGAAATGAGGGAACAACAGGCATTTTGGATAGCAAGTACATTTTCTTTGGATCATCCACCTTTTCAGCTTAATGTTGTCCTGGAAGAAATTTTAACAATGCATATTTTAAGGGAATATGTACGTGTCAGAATAGGAGGATAGGTCTGTCAGAAGGATCATCCAGCAGTTTAGAATAAGTTCTGTGTCTTTTCTACAGCCTAAAAACAGAGACATCCTAAACCCACTCTTCCTTCCTTTTTTTTTTTCTTTTTTTTTTTTTAATGGTTCTTTTATGATTGTTCTGCCAAGTTTGTACTGAAATACTGTGTTTATTCTTTCTAAACTATCCCATGACATTTCTATGTGAGCTGTAATACAAAAGGTTTTGAAAACATCGATGTAACCTCACTCTGGTTAAGAGTATATCAAATAGTAAATTTCCCTCCAGCCCCCATGTTTGTGCATCAGAACTTTTCAGGGGCATTGTTCATTTGTTACAGATAATTTTGTTTGCTTTAGTTTGCAGCGAGACAACTTTTGCTTTAGTTTGCAGTGATGACAGGTAAGTGGCTCAGGGATGTTTGCAGGGGTACTCACATGGAAGAGATGTGGATATGGAGATTGCACTGGAAAAGTCTTTGTCATCTTAATAAGGAATAAAGGAGCATTTGTGCACATCACTCACTGACTTTCCCCAAATTCAGGAACTGAATCCTGTTATTACGAGTTTGTGGATTTAATAAAACTTCCACTGCCTAATGACTCTGCATGTAGTCAAACACAGATACTGTGCTATATAGAATTTGTTGCAAATTTTTCTGCTGGTTATTATTACCATCTTGTCTGTCAGCTTGAACACCTGCTGTTTCGGGAAGCAATTGCCAGTTCTGACATCTGAATGCAATCCGGGAAATTATAACCACGCATCACTCAAAACATCCTTTTCAAAGACACAATCCAAGCATCATAATTTCCTTGGTTGGTCGCCTGTTAGTAACATTTGTACTAAGATCTTGGAGATAAGTAGAAAAAGTTTCCAGATGCACAGCCATATATCCTAACTCTCAGATCATGAGGAAAACCATTACAACTAAGGGAGCAAGGGGGGAAATTCAATTTTTGAAGCTCTGACATGACTACAAAGGTAGGAAAAACACTCACTTTATAGTGAGTTTGTCCATATGTCGGGTAGAAAAAGGCAGAGAACTATTTTTATGACTTTTGTATTAAGCATCCAGTTAAAATTCTGAATGAAAATTCACAACACCTATTTTGCAATATTTCCTCAGGTTTGTGTGGGGAGGAAAAAAAAATTAAAAAGAGAAAATTCTCATTTTTAAAAATTTTAACAATTTTTTTTTTTTTTTTTACTTTACTTTTTTTCTCTTGAAGGCTACATGGAGAACATACTGTTTTTAATAGACCTTTGGGTCAATACCTAAATAAGTATAATTAAGCAATGTAATTCATCTTGACAATAAAAGCAAGCACAATGGATTTACTTTGTGAGGGTAACAAGAAAAGCTTTAGCACCCACTTCAAATGTGGGTGCTCCTCCACCATGTGACATTGCACCAGAATTAAATAGCTTTCTCTTTCAGCCTAATAGATCAGTATTTTGCCTGAGAATTTTCCTACCCTGTCTGAAAAATGGCCCTGTGTCACAAAGCCACCCCCATGCTTCTGCTAGTGCAAGTAATAGAGATAGCTTTGTACAAAGACAAGAGGAGTAAGGTTTAGAGGCTCAAAGGTTCTGAGCCACAAGGAAGAACTTTCTTATCGATACACATAAAGGTAAAAAGCTCATGGTCTTAGTCCTGCCTTGGTTGAAGCTTTAAAATATTTTCATGCTGGTTCTTTGTTACAAGTTATTGCAGTTCTGCCCAATTTATTAAATGCAGACTTATCTGTTGCTGCTGAAATATTTGTTAAATCTTACCTCACAGCAAAATGACCTGGAATGGATGAAGAGCAGGAGAAAGGCTATTCAGTGACTCAAATTGCAGGTCTTTAGTTTCAAAGTCACTACTGAATAAATGACTTGGTGAACATCGTAACAATATATGTTGCTGAAAATCCTTTCTTTTCCCTAGCACCTATAGCACAGCAATCTACTACATGAGGAATTTGCTCCTCTTCCTTGATCTCTTGATAATACATACATTCAAATAAGTCAGAAAGCTCATAAGCTTTGGTACTGCAGATCACCACAACCATAAAATGCAAGAATGAACTGATGATTCTATGTATAAATGAGAGTTTGTTCACTGGATACTTGGTATGTGGTTACTCCATAATTAAATTACCTTCAGTGAATTGAATAACCTAAATAGCAACTCAACATCCTAACTTAGGTAACTAATCTTGAGCTTTCTGCTTCCTGAGCAAACTGAACATTGATGTCATTCTTCTGAAATTAATGGCCTCAATTATTTGGGGTGGCTGCTGGCCCAGTGATTCAGCTGGATTTCATCTGAAATGTCTGTGAAAATGAAGTTCTCAAAAAGCATTTATTTTAAGATAGACATTATTATGTCACCTAGTAAAACTAAAAAATAGCACCCACACAACTCTGCGAGAAATAACAATGAGATCTTCCTTTCAAGACATCTCATTGTAAGAAAAACTTCCAGCCAGGAAAGGCAGGAAATCTTTGACCAGAAAGATATATCTTATGCTGAAGTCTGGGAGCTTCTTTCCAAGTGGAATTAATTCCACTACTCAAATCTTTCAGCTACTCAAGAGTGAATATGTAAGCGAAATCATCAAGAGCAAGCAAAGGCAATTTAACATGTACTGTAATAAGTAATAATCACCAACCACCATGAAAAATTCAATTCAGAAGGTTTTAATTTGATCTATAATGTTTCCCAGCTGCCCAATACATTGAAACCTCTCCAGCATTTCATGGAACAATATTTTCTCTTGTCCGTACCGAATAAAATTCTCAACAATTTAAAAAAAACACCTCTTTCTGAAAATATTTTGCCCAAGGGCATTTTCAGTTTTTTTGTTTTTACATAAATCATGGATTTCACAGGCAAGTCCATATCGATAACTTCCCACCCCTTCAACCTGGAGAATTTTTAATTTTTTATTCTTTCACTGAGACTTGGAGGATGCAGGTTCAGCAAACTGACCTCACTGTATTTTTCAACCATTGCAGAAAAAAATATTAAAAATCCAGGACAGGTTAGATGTTCATTTTCAAATAGAAGAGAAACAAGATAATAAAATATCTCAGACTAAACATTTACACATTGTCTGCTTGGGCTGGAGTATACGAACATTTGAGTTCTTTGGATTTCTGGTAGAGTCTTAAGCTAGAGCATTTGACTGAACTGCTAACAGCACCAGTTTACCCAGGAGGCTGCAGGCATCCTTCCATCATCTCAAGGTTCAGGTTGTCTGAACAAACAGAAAAAATGTGGAAAAGAAGCTGAAGAATGTCAACGCAGCAAAGAGAATGAAGTTGGCCTTTGTGCTAGCTGGACGCCAATACAGCATATTTTCCATCACACCTACTACTCAGACTTAGCAACACACTTTTCCTGTGAAATGCATGTTCACCTGCTAAACCATTTGGCCTGAATCCTAACCTCTGGATTCGGAGCTTATAATGGCTATCAGAAAGGTCTAATATGTGTCAGAGTGCTTCCTCACATTTTAGCTGGACTAACAGCAAAACAATTTCAAGTGCAGGGATTATCCATCTGAATTTCAGGCCATGCACTAAGCCAGCTTTTTCATGAGAGCTAAACAATATCAGGGACTTTAAAAGACATAAAGCCTTATTGCCTATTGAAAGTTAGTTCCAGACTTCCTAACAACATATGCAAAAATCCAATTTTGTTGTTCTAATGACAGAGGAGAGGAACAAAGCCAAAAATCCCTTTCCTGTCTGCAGCCCGGATGTGGCAAAATTCAACCATGCATCAGCAGTAGCGCAGTTCCCCTCTTCACCCTCCCTCCCTGAGAAGCTCTCAAGGTGCTCCTCCAGCTTCCAGAGACAATGCCAGACCAGGAAACAGGAGATGGAGAGAAATTAACTGTAAGAACTGGTGATATTCTCCCAGTAATAGGGTGCCTACTGGGATCCCCCAAAAAAAGAGGCAGGTGGGGACTGAATGTTGCTGGGAAGCATCTCTTCCTGGGGCTGTGCCTTCACTTGGGTTTAATGCCCTGAGAAGTTTAGGGAAAAATGCTTGGGGTACAGGTCTGCTTCTATTGCTGAACCAGACACAGGCTGAGATGGATGCATCACCCTGGTGTGACTTCTCAACCTGAAGTCAAGATTCTGCTTCATTTCGTTTTTGCACCCTTTAGCTGCCATTACCAGCTTTCTTCACTAGTGTGGAAATTTTACTGTGTCCACTGGAACACACCAGCTGAACAACAGGGCTTGTGAGCTGGATGTTTGTGTGCAGGGGCTGGCTCTGTGGGCCTCTGCACCAGGGGCCACTAAGCGTTCCCTCAAAAATGCAAAAAGTGAGGAAAGAAAAATTGCCAGGAAAAGACTAATGACACAGTCACATCTACATTCTCCAAAACTCAATATTACCTTGCCGAAAGTACTTAAAACCAATTCACTTCCATCAGGCAGTCGAGTTTTCACAGGCTGAATAGAGAGATATTTATGTTGCCCGAGAGGTACTGCAGGGAAATCCCAAGTGCATATGAGAGAATACAGACAAGGCAAAATTTACTGAGATACACCTTACCTCCAGGGTCTCTTACAACGTTACCTGCAAATTAAACTCTGGGTGGTGGGATACTTACATTTCCTTACAGAAAGCCATCATTATACTGTGTGCCCCAGTGTCAGCAAGTGTCACATCCTTCTGTGGACAAGCTGTGATGAGGAGTAAAAATGCCAACCAACACAAAGTGTTCCTTGGCTTAAACTCAGTGGATACTCCTCACACCTACTTCTTTTCCTGGGTGCCTACTTATTTTGCATAGAATAGCTCTCACTGGTGAAAATAATTATAATTTCCTAATAATAGGTGTGGTGTGAAACAAAATCCTAACATTTTGCACTTTGATCAAACATTTCAATTGCTTTTTATCACCACTGCAGGCGCTAGGCAACAAGCTGAATGGAGAATCAAAAGAACATTCAGCTACTGACTCTACCCAGAAATTCTTATTTTTAGTATCAGCTTTAAATACAGTATGTACTGACCCAATTCCTGCTGTGTATTCTTACATTCCCTCCGAATTTTCACTTGCATATAATATTACTACTTCTGTCCTCTCCTAACCTGTTTTGAAATGTTATTGTTTGCCATTTTATAGCTGCTCTGTTTCACCTCAGAACTGGCTGGATTTCAGTTGTGGTTCCTTGTTACATCTAGTTTGTCAGCCTCTGACGGACCATGGGAAGAAATGTGTTAAAGGGAATAAGAATTACCATTATTATTTTTGGTAGAACTTTCACGACATTTTAATGAGAATCATGCTATAAAGAAGACTGGGAGAATTAGAAGTTTAATAAGTCAATTCACCATTTCTATCCACATGGAAAAGAATGGAATGTTCATTTTAGGAGAATATTTTCTGCCTCTGTACAATAGGCCCAAGAGATGCACAGTTACAACTAAAAAAAGTGTTGTTTGCTAAAAAACAAGTTGTGTCTTGAAAACCTGATATCCCTGATGAATAAGCCATTAGATCTTTGCTGTGACTGTTTGAGTGTTCAGCAACTCAAACGTATGAAATACAAGAGCCCTTAAAGAACAGTGTTAAAGGTCAGAACAGAAAAAATTAGTCAAATTCAGCACAGAAAAGCTGAAGTTTGGCAAAAGAACCCACACTTTTTGACATTCCTCTGCTGCTAAAATGTTCAGCCTATATTCTGCTTCCTGTAACTTCCTCCAAACTGCAGCAAGGACCGTTTTTGAGAGCTGACAATGTAGCCCGAAAGAGGGTAACAGGAGAAAGTTTAGATGTTAACAAGTTAGCAAATTAGTTGATAAATCCCAAACTCCCTGCCACTGTAGAGCTGATCACCAACAGCAATCCCCTTTACCCCACCAACTAATTCAAACTTCTGTCTGCTTTCGATCACGTTCGCTGTTTAGAATCAGCCCGTGGGCTATGTCAGCTGTCCAGCTGATGCATCCCATTCTGCTGACTGATCCTCTAGTGCCCCTTCTGGGGGCTGTATCTCACCCTCTTGGCCAGAGACTTTCCTGTTTTCCAATGCATCCTCCAGCACTGGTGAATCTGACAGTTCCCACACTGTTTTAGTACCCTGAAAGCTCGCACTTTGTTAGCTAAACCTAAAGAAGGTATATGAAGTTAGCTGGGCTGGATTTATCACTCATCAAAATTCTTTCTAATTACTAAGCAAGTCCGTGCTAGCTTGAACCTTGCCCTCCATTATGCATACAAACCATCAGAAGAACACTAGCAGTCCTTCAGTAATCAAATTTATGGTGATCAACTCATTACAAAACAGACTCTTTCAACACATACCAGTGGGCAGTAACAGCAAAGGACAGCAGTGTGAATGGAGGTGGGGCTCGAACACCACCTGCCATTGTCTTCTTAATCTGCAGTTACACTGCTGTGATTTTGGTGCTAAGAGCACCTTTGCCATCATCTTTCAATTCAAAACTTTAGAAAAAGCTGACAAACATTGATTTCTACACTAAATTTTCATTATAGGTGTCTGACATCTTTTGGGAAAGTAGTAGCTTAGTAAAGAGTGCTCTTGTGGATTTGGGAGAGATGATCAAGTTTTACAAGCCCATAAAGAACTAACAACAGTCCAAGTATGCTTTGCAGGATATAGCAGTAGGATTTTAAACAAGACAAACAGAAACTTAAACTTGTAGATCTTTTCTTTTGGAGACCTGAAGCTTTTCTGAATTTGTCAAAAATTTTTGATGTAGGGAAAAAGTGCTGCAGAAAAGCTGCATAAGGCTTCCAACAGACTCCAAGCTTTGTAGTTCTAGACACAGGGCACCCAAACTCGAGGCGTGTAAGGACACTCATTTTTCTAATCTGGAGTATCAGACCAGATTTTTCTAGAGCGGTAAAATTATATTGATGAAAAATTCTCAAAGTTCTTCCTGTCTAAACTATATCACCTCACACTAAATGTTTCCTGAACAGGATGGGTAATCTTTTCTTAAAAAATTAATTTGCCCATACATGCCCCACCATTTTAGTAAGAAAATCCATAATGTCTTTGCTGTCACAATCTTGAGCTGCTGCTCCTCTATATTGTTCTAATTTCAAAGGCAGGAAAATTTCATATTAAAAGAGGAGAGTCATGACAGTGTGAAAGGACATTTATGAGGTCAGCATTATAACTTTTGAGATCACTGTAAATAAGACCACTTTTATACATACCCTGATGCCAAATCATGCCTTCACCTGGATGTATCTGGAACTTAATTCAGTTTTCTTCTTTCAAGTCCAGAGATTGATAAAATGTGGGAGTTTTGCAAGGAAACGAGACTTACATAAAAGTGTTGTCTATGAGTCTGTCTGCCCAGCTCAATCACTTGAGTTTTGTGAACTGATTTCAAAGAGAGGTAATGGAGTTCCTTCAACTGGTGTCAAACACTGCTGAGTAGAAGAGAGAGAGAGAGAGAGAGAGAGAGACAATGCAGGCAAAACTCTGCATTTACAAATACGATTTAACTGCAGCAACCTTGCCAGAGAGAACATACATACTCACTGATAATACATATCCAGACTGGTCACAGCAATGCTGTCTCTTTCCAAGGGGAAATATCAAAGACAGCATGGGCAGAGCTGAGGTTATTGTGGGGAATTTTACAAGATAAAGAATGGAAATTCATAGAAATTATGTCCATGAAACATTTGTTAATTATGAGGTCCTCATTAAGAGAGTAGTTCTTGGATTTAAGGTCAACATCTAAATGTGACCTGTATTATTTTTCTCCAGCAGATCTCCCCCTTTGCCTGTCACTCTGTTTTTTATTTCAGATTATTAAGGAGGACATTGTAGTTTCAAATTAGAGAAACAGATGGCGTTGAGGCACACCAGCTCTGGCAAAACACCTGCGGAAATTTATCTTATTTTTATTGCTCCTCTTGCAGGTTTTAGTACATCTGTCCACTTGCAAAAGAAGAAACAAGAGTGAGGTTTTGGTATTATTTAAATAATACTATTTTTTTCAAATTTACATGCATCTTTAGGGATAAGACAGAAAGCTCCAAACTCTCCCATGCTTCCACACTGTATCATCTGTATCACATCTAGATGATACATCCTGTATCATCTAGATAAACCAGGCTACATCACGCTACCATGGATTTTGTAGCTTCGATGTGCTAGGTAGATGCCAGCGTGGGTAATTCCATCCACTATATATTTCCTCATAGCTAAAACCTACTCTTTGCTTTTAGTCCCTGGGTGATGAGTTCTACATGTACTGTCAGCTGTGTCTGGAAAGAAAGCAGAGCCAAGTCCAGGCGGTGACACTACATGATACAGTCCAGAACTTTGTGTTAATGCAACTTTATCAGTCCCCTGTTTATACGCTATTCTACTCAGTATTTGCAATCTTTCAAGATCTCAATTCAGAACCAATTTAAATGCAATCTGTCAGAAAATTCTTCTCTTTTATCTTCCCAAGAAAGAAACACACTTGTCCAAGGAGAAAAAGGAGCATTTACTCCCAGATGTCCAATAAATTAAGAATCCAATACTTTATGCCCATTTCCAGGACTATTTGATGGAGTGGCACTCTCCACAGCAGGAGTGGTCATAGAACAATTAAAGTTGGAAAAGGGCCCTAAGAGCATGGAGTTCAACCAAGGTGCTTCCTTTCTTCCTTAAATGAAAAAGTACTTCAGAGAAGCAAGTCCAACATTTCAAATGGGATGGGGAAACAAAATATCAGTTACACTCTCCTCTCATGTCTCAGACATCCATAAACTGCAGTCATGATCCCAAGGCTTCTGGCTTTATGGGTAGACATATATTTTAAAAGAATTGACCTTAGTGATTTTAAAGTGCTGCCAAGCATTCCCAAGCAATTTTCCCCCCCTGTAAACCATTTGGAATAAAGTGAACAGCAGTGGTTTGGTACCGCAGAGCAGTCTGCATTTGAGATTGGTCACTCACTTATTTTCTAGACGCTGTTAAAGGAACTTCCTCCATTCGGGTCAAGATCACTGCAGATTTTGTGAATATAGAGGCAATTTTCCTAGAGATTGTTGTTAGAAGTGTTGTAAATGACAAAGGCTATGAAACACTGCGAAACTAGATTATCCTTTTATCAAGCAGCCAACCTGGTTTTGTAAATTTCTAAAATAACACATTCTGTAGATTGCACCAATGTAAGTGGTGTATCAAAAACTGTTACAAATATTGAGCCTGGCATATACTGCTGGGTTTTCTGCTTGAAAGGTATTTGCAGGAAGGATGCCATCTTCCTGAACTTATCCATTATTTACTGAGCCTTGGTTTGTCAATTGTTTGCTCTGCTGTCTGGTGCAAGCATACAACATTTTATTTCTTTGGACAGGGAGTTATGGTCATGGGATAAACCTAGAACTCAGGTTCAGGATTCTGGATAAAACTTCGAAATTAATTTCCTGTGAATAATTTTCTTTTCTTTACAAAACAAATTCATTTACTAAAATATTTCTGGCAACTGTGTCCCAAATGGACTGAACACTTTCAATTTTTTTATTTTTTTGGTTAAAATCAAATGATGGTTTCCTTAAAAAGTTCCAAAGACTTTTGGAAAAGACTTTTCTTGTCTGACAATCGGTACTTAAGATTACGGGTTGTGTCTGTTGCCTTCCTATCTGTGTGCTATGTTTAATAAAAACTGGTATGCCTGACATGTTCTCTTGCTCTAAAGTCGTCTGAAAAAAGAAAACCTAAATTAACGATACAAGGAGCTGAACTGTGTTTTTCCAATAATGGATATGAAAGGCTAGAATCACTGTGAAAACACTAAGCTGGCCATGGAGATTCCCATTTCAAAATATGGAAGTATATGAAGAAATTATATTTCATGCCCAAGGAGGTTGTGGGTTCTCTTTCTTTGGAGGTATTTAAAACTGGACTAGATGAGGCCATGAGCAAAATGAAATAAGTTTAAAAGCAGTCCTTCTCCACAGGTCCCTTCTAACCCCAAATTATTTTGTGATTCTTTGATTTTTCATCTTATTTTTAAACACGTACATAAACCTGTGACCTTCAAACGGAAGAAAGAGATACTTCTATCAAACTAATACTCCAGGTTATCAAATTATGGAGACCTTTTCCATTTTGTGAGAGAATAACATACTTATTTTTCTACTATGTTCAGGATAATTCCTGTTAAAAATAGTAGTGTAGATGCATATATATTCATGTGTATACTCAAGGAAGGGTGCATCAGATCACCTTTCTGCCCATAACCCACAGAACAGCTGTGCTCCACTGAGACAATATATGAAGGAAAAAAAGAAAAATAAAAGACACGTTTTGAACTTTTAGGCAGCATTTGGGGGGAATATTTTGGGGATTAGAATTACCGGCCATGGAATTCTTTATGGGAGAGCAAACCAAATCTTAAGCTCATGCAGGTCAAACCAATAAAAAGGCCACTTCTTCAAAACCAAACCAAACCAAAAGAAAGCAAAACAAAACTGTCCTTTTGCCTCGCATATATCAATGATGACCATCTCAGCTGTCCATAGGGGGAAACAAATACTACTTACTAGTACTTCATATACTTCATGGCACTTGCTAAAAACATTTGCTCTCAAACATTAGCATATATTTATAGTGAGTCATAAACTCTGACTTCACCATTTTTCACAAAACAGACTATTTTCTTTGAAGTTATTAGCACTTTTGTCATAATATACTTCCAATACTTGGCTATTCTTCTATATTGACATGTAAAAGACATAAACACACAAGCCAGAACTAATGAAAAATCCAACGCAAGTATAAATAGGAACACGGTTTTCAGAAACTTCATCCATTATTTATAGAAAATAATTCTGTATGCATCTGGTCAGATGAAGACAGTGTTGGTGGTCTTCGACTCCCCCATCACCTACCTCAAAGCACAAATAATAAGAAGAGAAACTGATAAGCACCAATTCACAAAGAAATGGCTCAAAACCAGAGTTGTGGCAGATGGCTTGCACATTTCAGGGGAAGCACAATGTGTGATTTCAATTTGGAAAGTTCTGCATGAGACTGGGTGTGTGTTGATGTGTGCAAAGCAGTGAGGGGAAGGGATTCAGACAAAATCACTTTCTCTCTGACTTCCCTGGTGGTTACCATGTGTGTGGTATTCAGTAGAACATCAGCAATCAGCCTGGTCTACAAAGCTTTCTGATGCCCCCAAGCAGTGCTTTGCAAACACTGGAAAGGTTTCCTCATGCATCTGTTCATGGTTGTCACAGAAATCAGCTACTTTTGTCATACCTGTGGACAGCAGTAATTTTCCTTCTAGTTTATTTACTGTCCAAGTGGAAAGGGGATCTTTTTTTAGACATTATTCCAAATTTTTTCCAGACAAGCCCTCTGCTTATCTTGGTATCTGGATATTTTAGCTTCTCTTTTAGGTTTATAAGCATTTCAGTGTTGGGGATAGGCTCAGGACTGCAGAAGAATTCAGAGAGTGGAAGGAAACCAAAGACATCCTCTTTGAATCTTCTGCCTGAAGGGTGGTGTTGTGACCTTTCCCCTGCGTCCAAGGACACACATCTCTCCCTCTGGAGAGATGCTGGCAGCCCCCTGCAGGACTGGCTACCTGGGA
>JAWMRA010000092.1:0-10552 GCA_035584735.1 Pseudotriccus pelzelni | reverse complement strand
TTGAAGGACTTGACGGGAGGGTGTCTTTCTAAGGGCTTAGGTTTTGGGGGACGGGTTTTTGGGGTTTCCAACACCCTGCAAGGTTGGGGTTCCCCATGGATCAGGTTCTGGGGGTCTCATGAAGGGTTTTTGGGGCCATCTCGTGGCCATGACCTGGAGGTGACCCCCCTGCTCCTGTGCCCTGCAGCTGGTGGTGAAGGGGGCAACAGAGGCCGACAATCGGGTGCACGAGCCGGGGACCCCCATGAGGCTGCGCATCGAGGGTGACCACAGGGCCCACGTGGGGCTGGTGGCCGTGGACAAGGGGGTCTTTGTCCTCAGCAAGAAGAACAAGCTCACCCAGGCCAGGGTGGGTGCCTGGGGTTCCCTTCCCATTGTCCCCCCTGTCCCCACTGTCCCCGGGGGGCAGCAGTGGCTGTCACAGTGGTCCCCTGGGGGTGGCAGTGGCCATCATGGGTGTCCCCTGTTGGTGGCAGTGGCCATCCCTGCTGTCCCCTGTTGGTGGCAGTGACTGTCCCTGTCATCCCTGGGGAGTGGCAGTGGCTGTCGTGCGTGTCCCCAGGAGGTGGCGGTGGCTGTAACAGCTGTCCCTGGCTGGTGGCAGAGACCATCATGACTGTCCCCTCCTGGTGGCAGTAGTTGTCACGGATGTCCCCAGGGGGTGACAGTGGTTGTCACGGTGTCCCCCACTGGTGGCAGTGGCTTTCTTGGGTGTCCCCTTTTAGCAGCAGTGGCTGTTCCTACTGTTCACTGTTTATGGCAGCAGTGGCCATCATGGGTGTCCCCTGTTGGGGGTGGCAGTGGCCATCCCTGCTGTCCCCTGTTGGTGGCAGTGACCATCCCAGGTGTTCCTTGGTGGTGGTGGCATTGGCCATTATGGGTGTCCCCTGTTGGGGGTGGCAGTGGCCATCCCTGCTGTCCCCTGGAGGTGGCAGTGGCTGTCCCTGCTGTTCCCCGGAGGTGGCAGTGGCCATCACAAGTGTCCCCTGGTGGTGGTGGCAGGTTTGGGACATGGTGGAGAAGAGTGACATCGGCTGCACCGCGGGCAGCGGGAAGGACAACGTTGGGGTCTTTGCTGATGCCGGGCTGAGTTTGGTCACCAACGTGAAGATCATGACGCCGCCACGGTCAGGTAGGATGGGGGGCATGGGGACAGCCTGGGGGCACCTCGGGGACATGGGAGGTGGCACCTCGAGGGTGGAGGATGTGACACCTCAGGGATGGTGAAGGTGTCACAAAGGGGGAGGTGGCACACTGGGGAGGTGGCACTTCAGGGATGGGGGAGGTGACATGATGGGGGCAGTGACGTTTTGGGAAGGTGACACCTTGGGGATGGGGGAGGTGACACCTTGGGGAGGGGACACTTTAGGGATGCGACACCTTGGGAATGGGGGAAGTGACACCTGAGGGATGGGGGAGGTGACCCTGAGCTTTGGGATGTGACAACTGATGTCAGTGGGATGTGACCCTGGGCTGTGGGGCTGGGACACTGCAGGTTCCTGACCCCTGTTCCCTCTGTCCCCAGAGGTGCAGTGTCCACAGGAGGCCAAGCGCAGGCGCCGCTCGCTGCAGCTCGTGGAGTACAAAGGCACCAAAGGTGGGTGGCACGGGGGTGTCCCCTGTCCCTGAGAACTCAGTGGTGTCCTGTGCCCCTAGGGACACCAGTGTCCCATGTCCCTGGTGACACCACAGCATTCCCAAGAGACACCAGAGTGTCCCCTGTCCCAGAGGTCACCAGAGTGTACCAGGTCCCTGGGGGACACCAGGATATCCCATATCCCAGTCCATACCAGTGTCCCATGTCCCTGGTGACACCACAGCATCCTCCTATCCCAAGGGACACCAGAGTGTCCCATGTCCCTGGGGGTCACTGGGACATCCCATGTTCCAGTCTATGATGGTGTCCAGTGTCCCTGAGGGACACCAGGATGTCCCATGTCCCATGTCCCTTATGACACCAGAGTATCCCACATCCCTGAGGAACCCCAGAGTGTCCCACATCCCTGAGGAACCCCAGGGTGTCCCACATCCCTGAGGAACCCCAGAGTGTCCCACATCCCTGAGGAACCCCAGGGTGTCCCCCCGCGCTGGGGATGCCGGAGCCGGGTGCCAGCGGGTGTGCCGGTGCCGGCAGCATCCGAGTACCAGGACAAGCTGCTGCGGAGGTGCTGCGAGGACGGGATGCGGGAGATCCCGATGGATCACAGCTGTGAGCAGAGGAGCTCCTACATCCAGGAGGGCGAGTCCTGCGTCCGCGCCTTCCTCGACTGCTGCAAGTACATCCAGGCCATCCGTGAGGAGAAGCGGCGCCACCAGACCAAGTACCAGCTGGCACGAAGCAAGTGCTGGGACGGGCTGGGGGGGTGGGAAAGGTGGGACCTGGGGAGCCTCGGGCGTTCCTGGGGTGAAGCTGGGGGAAGGTTGGGAGTCCCTTGGGTGTTCCTTGGGGGAGGGTTGGGAGTCCCTTAGGTGTTCCTTGGGGGAAGGTTGGGAGTCCCTTGGGTGTTCCTTGGGGGAAGGTTGTGTGATCCTCAAGAAAAGCTTGGGTGAAGGTCAGGTAAACCTCAGGTATTCCTTGGACTTTCCTTGGGTGAAACTCAGGTGAACCCTGGGTGTTTCTTGGGGGTTCCTTGGGGGAAGATCAGGTGAATCTCAGGCATTCCTCAGGCTTTCCTTGGGTAGAGCTTGGATGAAGGTCAGGCACTCCTTGGATTTTCCTTGGGTCAGCCTTGGGCGTTCCTTGTGCTGTCCTTGGACAACACTTGGATGAAGGTTGGGTGAATGTTTGGTGAATTTGGGATGAATTTGGGGTGAATGTTGGATGAATTTGAGGTGAATGTTGGATGAATTTGAGGTGAATGTTGGATGAATTTGGGGTGAATGTTGGATGAATTTGAGGTGAATGTTGGGTGAATATGGAGTGAATGTTGGGTGAATGTTGCCTGAATTTGGGGTGAATGTTGGGTGGGCAGCACTGGGGGTTGCCTGGCTGGTGCTGGGGTGATATCAGCTGCGCTCAGGGGTTGGGCCCATGAGGCCACGGACGAGAGGGATGCCACCACCCCCAGGCGAGGAGGACGAGCTGTTCATGAGTGACCAGGACATCATCTCTCGGAGCCTCTTCCCGGAGAGTTGGTTGTGGCAGGTGGAGCAGCTGACGGAGCAGCCCAATGACCTGGGGTGAGCCCTGTCCCTGTGCCCTCACCCTTCCCCCCAGGGCCCACCCTGGGGGTCACCTCCCTCTCACCAACCCCCCCAAATCCACACCAAGGTCACTCCTGACCCCCTGGTGCTGCCTCAAGACCACCTTGGTCCACCCAGGGCTCATCCCAAACCCTCTGGTCTGTCTTGGGGCCCCCTGTGACCCCCCAGCTCCACCCTGGGGGCTGGTGACACCCTCTTGGGGTGGGGTTGGGGTGGGTTGTGACCCCCTTGGTCACCCTCCCCCTCCCCAGGGTGTCAGCCAAGACCCTGCCTGTGTACCTGAAGGACTCCATCACCACCTGGGAAGTCCTGGCCGTCAGCCTCTCACCCACCAAGGGTATGTCATGGAGGGGGAGGGTGGCCCTGGGCACCAGAATAACCCCTTGAACCTTGGGGGTGGTCCTTGGGACCTGAAGGGTCCCCTAAAGCCTGGTAGGAGGAGGGAGATCCCACCCAGGTCGATGGTTGTCCTTGGGACTTGAGGGATGCCCTAAATCTTGGGAGGACTCCATGGATCTTGAGGGACACCTCCTAAACTTTGGAGGAATCCATGGGACCTGAGGGATCTCCTAAGCCTTGGGAGGGCTCTGTGGGACTTGATGGATCCCTTAACCTTGTGAAGATTCCTTGGGTCTTGAGGGATCTCCCAAACTTTGGGAGGACTCCTTGGGACTGGTGGGATCTTCTAAGCATTGAGGGGACTCCATGGACTTTGAAAAATCTCCTAAGCCTTGGGAGAACTCCATGGGTTTTGAGGGATTCACTAAGCCCTGGGAGGACTCTATGGGTCCTGAGGGATCTCCTAAGCCTTGGAAGGACTCCCTGGGACTCAAGGGGTCCCCTAAACCTTGGGAGAACTCCAAGAGATCCAAGGCATCCCCTAAACCTGGAGGTGACTCCTGGGGCTCTGAGGGCTCTCTGAAGGCTCGGGGCTGTCCCTGGGGGCAGGATCCAATCACCAATCCCAGTCCTGACCCCCCATGTCGCCCACAGGGCTGTGTGTGGCTGATCCCTACGAGATCACGGTGATGAAGGAATTCTTCATCGACCTGCGCCTGCCCTACTCAGTGGTGAGGAACGAGCAGGTGGAGATCCGGGCCATCCTCTACAACTACTGGCTGAAAGAGATCACCGTGAGTTGGGACCCACCCCTGGGGGCTCTGGGGGGTCTGTGACCTCCTGGATCACCTGGAGAAGCTCTGAGAGAGCATCCAAAGGAGACCATGAGGATGGGAAGGGCCCTGAGGGGCACTTGGTGTGTTCAGCTGGAGGACATGGAGGGGAGGGCTCATCCCATAGTTTCCCAGCATGAGGAGATGGGAACTCACCACAAGTTCCTGCAGAGAGGCAGAGGAGGGGCAGGCTCCGATCTCTGCTTGGAGGGGACCATGGACAGGACCCTGGAGCTGTGCCAGGGCAGGGTTAGGTTGGATCTCAGGAGAAGATTCTTCTCCCTGAGGGTGGTCGGGCACTGAAGAGGCTCCCCAGAGCTGGGGCACAGCACCAAGGCTGCCAGAGCTCCAAGAGAGTTTGGACAATGCCCTCAGGGACTTTGGGGTGTTCTGGGCAGGGTTGGACTGGATGATCCTCAGGGGTCCCTTCCAGCTCCCATTCCGTGACTCTGTGTCCCCCCGTGTTCCCCCTGTGCCCCCCAGGTGCGGGTGGAGCTGGTCCACAACCCCGCCCTGTGCGGCCCCTCCACGTCCAAGAAGCGCTTCCAGCAGATCCTGCGCATCAAGCCCGAGTCCTCCCGCGCTGTGTCCTTTGTCCTCGTGCCCCTGCAGCTGGGGCTGCATGACATCGAGGTCAAGGCAGCCGTCAGGGACCAGTACGTGGGCGACGGGGTCAAGAAGAAGCTCAGGGTGGTGGTGAGTGGCCCTCACTGTCATCCCCACCCCTCAGGTGTCCCCAGCATGGGGTTGTCACTGTGGCCACCTTTGTCCTGGGGTTGGCAGCCCAGATTGGAGGATCATCTTTCCAGGGTGGTCCCAAACCTTGGGAGGACTCCTTAGGACTTGAGGGATGCCCTAAACCTTGGGAGGACTCCTTAGGATTTGGGTGGACTTCATGGGACTTGAGTGTTCCCCTAAACCTTGGGACATCTCTGAGGCACCTTGAGGACAGGGGACATCTCCTAAACCAGTATGCCACATGCCCTGGGGGGTGCTGGCTTGTACTGGGACACCTTTCCTGGACAATCCAGAGGGGTTGAGAAGAGGGGACCCCAAAACCAACCCTATTTATGGTTGGACTCTGCTCTGGGCAGCCCGAGGGGATGAGGCTGGAGAAGACCGTGAAGATCATCGAGCTGGACCCACAGAACAAGGGAGTCAGTGAGTGACAGTGGCTGGTCCTGGCCCCACGGGGGGTCCCACTGAGGGCAGGACCACAGGGACAAAGGACCACTGTGGGTGTGGGACGTCCTGGGGGTGGAGGATGTGCCCCCAAGAGAAGGTTTGGGGCATCCTGGGAGACAAGGGAAGTCCCACTGCGGGTCTGGGGTGTCTTGGGGTCAAGGGAAGCCCCAGTGTGGACCTGTGACATTTCAGGGCACAAGGGATATCCCACTGTGGATCTGGGACATTTTGGGGGATAAAGGAAGTCCCAGTGTGGCTCTGGGATGTCTTGGGTGCCAAGAGACACTACCCACCATGGAATGGGGGCATCTCGAGGGAGAAGTGACATCCTGGCGTGGCTCTGGAAGGTCTTGAGGGTGCAGGGACATCCTGGAACAGGGCTGGGTCACCTCAGGCTTGGGGACATGAAGCATTTGGGGTCAGCCCCATCCATGCTGACCCCTCTGCTGCACAGATGGGGTGCAGGAGGAGCAGGTGAAGGCGGCAGATCTCTCTGACATCGTCCCCAACACCGAGTCGGAGACCAAAGTCAGCATCCAGGGTGAGCTTTGGGCTGGGGACACACCCGGGGACAACCTGTGGGGTGGGGGGACACCTCTGGCTTGACTGGCCCCATCCTTGTGGCGCAGGGAATCCCGTGTCCATCCTGGTGGAGAAGGCCATTGATGGGAGCAAGTTGAAGCACCTGATCGTGGTCCCCTCGGGCTGTGGGGAGCAGAACATGATCGGCCTGACCCCCACGGTCATCGCCACCCACTACCTGGACAAAACCCTGCAGTGGGAGAACCTGGGGCTGGACCGCAGGGCCGAGGCCATCGAGCTCATCAAAAAGGGTGGGGACATCCCCCGAGGGGGTGGGGACGTCCACAAAAGGGTGGGAATGTCCTCCAAGGGTGGGAGCGTCCTCAAAGGGTGGGGACATTCTCAAAGGGTGGGTGGAAACATCCACAAAAGGGTGTGTGGGAACATCCCCCAAGGGGTGAGAACATTCCACAAGGGTGGGAACATCCCCAAAAGGGAGGATGGGAACATTCCTAAAATGGTGGGTGGGACCATCCCCCAAAGGGTGGGAACATTCCCAAAGGGCGGGAACATTCCCAGTGGGTGGGTGGGAACATCCTCAAAGGGTGGGTGGGAACATTCCCAAACTGATAGGTGGGAACATCTCCCAAAGGGCGGGAACATTCCCATAGGGTAGGTGGGAATATCTCCCAAGGGGTGGGAAAGGTGAAAAAATTCTCCAAGGGCGGGAACATCCCCAAAAAGGGTGGGAATACTCTCCAAGGGATGAGAACATCCTCAAAAGGGTGGGTGAGAAGATCCCCAAAAGGGTGGAAATGTCCCCAAAAGGCAGATGGGAACCTCCCCCAAAGGGGTGGAAACATCCCCAAAGGGTGGGTGGGAACATTCCCAAAGGGTGGGTGGGAGTCTCCCCCAAAGGATCAGAACATCCTCCAAAGGGGTGTGTGGAAGTTTCTTGTGTTGGTCAACATGTGGGGAGTGGCCTAAAACCCACCCCTGGGTGTTCCTTGTCTTGGCCAACGGTTTGCGGGCATTGGTGGCCCAAAGCCACTCCTGGGCTTTCCTGGTGTTGGCCAACAGCTGGAGGGCGCTGGTGGCCTCCTTGGCTGCTCCTTTTGTTGGCCAACACTTGGAGGGTGTTGGTGACCTGAAGCCACCTCTGGACATCCCTTGTGTTGGCCAATGGTTTACGAGTATTGGAGGCCTAAAACCACACACAGATGCACCTTGTCTTGGCCAACGGTTGGAGGGTGTTGGTGGTCCTAAACCACTCCTGGACACTCCTTGTGTTGGCCAATGATTGGAGGGCATTGGTGGCCTGAAGCCTCTCTCAGTTGCTCCTAGTACTGGCCAACAATTGGTTGGAAGATGCTGGTGGCCTGAAGCCACCCCAGGGTGTTCGTTGCGATGGCCAACATTTGTAGAGCATTGGTGGCCTGAAGCCACCCTTGGGTGCTCCTTGTTTTGGCCAACACTTAGAGGGCATCAGTGGCCTGAAGCCACCCTTGGGACCCTCCTTGTGTTGGCCAAGGGTTGAAGAGTATAAGTGCCCTGAAGCCACTCCCAGTTGCTCCTTGTGTTGGCCAACAATTGCTTGGAAGATGTTGGTGGCCTGAAGCCACCCTTGTCTGTTCCTTGTCTTGGCCAACACTTGGAGGGCCTGACCCAGCCCCGGGCCCTCTGTGCATTGACCACCTCCCGTCCCCTGCCCAGGTTACGTCCAACAATTGGCCTTCAAGAAACCCGACAACTCCTATGCTGCCTTCACTAACCGCCCATCAAGC
Source organism: Pseudotriccus pelzelni (assembly GCA_035584735.1). Classification (NCBI taxonomy): domain Eukaryota; kingdom Metazoa; phylum Chordata; class Aves; order Passeriformes; family Tyrannidae; genus Pseudotriccus; species Pseudotriccus pelzelni. The sequence continues at coordinate 2,685 of JAWMRA010000092.1, read as the reverse complement.
ACCTGGTGAGGGTCGGGGCCACCACCCCCCCCGGGGCCGGGTGACGTGGCTGGAGGTGACACCCGGGTCCCCCTGTCCCCAGGCTGACGGCCTATGTGGCCAAAGTGTTCGCCATGGCCAACAAACTGACCAACATCGAGCACAAGGTCATCTGTGGGGCCGTCAAGTGGCTCATCCTCACCAAGCAGAAGCCGGATGGAATCTTCCAGGAGGATGGTCCTGTCATCCACCATGAGATGGTGGTAGGGGGAGGACACGAACCCTGGGCGTGTTTGGCCTTCTGGAGCCATCCTGACTGGGGAGGGATGTTTGGGATGAGCTGTTGAGCTGGAGGGACCCTGCTGGGTGATGGGCGGGTGGTGGGACATGGAGAAGAAGGATGGGAACATGGGGGACAGGGAGGACATTGGGGACAGCAGGGACAGGGAGGGGAACAATGGGGTCAAGTCCTGCTGGGACAGCCCCGATCCCGAGGTTTCTCCTGTGTCTCGCCCCACAGGGAGGTTACAAGGGGGCCGAGCCCGAGGTGTCCCTCACCGCCTTCGTCCTCGTGGCACTGGAGGAGGCCCGGGAGGTCTGCAAGGACCATGTGCAAGTGAGTGACCTCCCCGGGGATGGGCAGGGGACAACCAGCCCCCATCACAGCATCCCGGTCAGGGCCACCTGAGGACCCCAACTGTCTGTCCGTCATGCCCAGAGCCTGGACGGGAGCATCAACAAGGCCGCCGAGTTCCTGGCCCGGCGCTACGAGCAGCTGGCCCGGCCCTACACGGTGGCCCTGAGCTCCTACGCGCTGGCCCTGGCCGGGAAGCTCAACAGTGAGAAGGTTCTCATGAAGCGCTCCAAAGGTGAGGCCTCAGTTTGGGCCCTTCCAGAGCCAAAACTGGGGTGGAGGAGGTGTTTGTGGGGTCCCTGGGGGTGGGGAGGTGGTTCTGGGGTCCCTGGTGAAGCTCAAAGCTTCTCAGGAGGTTCTCCCAAGGTGACACCTCACCTGGTGGTCAGAACTGGGGTGGGAGGAGGTGTTTGTGGGGTCCCTGGTGCCGGGGAGGAGCTGAGGGCCCCCCACGCCCCCAGATGGGAGGAGCTGGGAGGAGCGGAACGCCCTGACCTACAACATCGAGGGCACGTCCTACGCGCTGCTGGCCCTGCTGCACATGAAGAAGCTGGAGCAGGCGGCGCCTGTGGCCCAGTGGCTGGCCCAGCAGAACTACTTTGGTGGCGGCTACGGGTCCACCCAGGTGGGCTACAAACCCCTCGGTGCCCGGGGGGGCTGTGTCAGACCTGGGCTGGGGGAGGTGGTTCTGGGGTCCCTGGTGAAGCTCAAAGGTGGTGTCTCACCTGGGGGTCCGAACTGGGGTCGGGGAGGAGGTTCTGGGGGACCTGGTTGCCACAGGGAAGGAGGATGGGAACACAGAGGTTGAGGAGTCACCTTGTGGTGGCACCTGGGGACATCTCCTGACCCTGTGGACTGCCTGGGGACTCCATGGATATGGCTGATCTTTTGGGGAAAATCTCTGGTGTCACAGTGCTCAAAAGGTATTCGGGGACACACCTCAGGAGTTGGGGGTCACCTCAGGACCCTTGGGACACCCAGAGACATGTGTTGGACTCAGGGAACCCCCCATGTCCTACAGGATCTCAAGGGATTCATTCTCTTGGGGACACATCCTGTCCCTGGGGACGTATCCTGACCCTGGGGACACATCCTGTCCTCGTGGCCCCTTGGGAACATGTCATGTTCCCGGGGACACCAGGACATCCCAAGGGACACCTTCCAGGTGCCATCAGGAGACCCCAGGCCATGCTCTGGGCCACCCGGGGGGGCTTTGGGGCTACCCCAGTGGTGTCCTCAAACTCCAGTGACACAGCTGTCCCTGCAGGCCACCATCATGGTGTTCCAGGCGCTGGCCCAATACCAGGTGATGGCTCAGAAGAAGCCAGAGCTCAACCTGGACGTGTCGGTGCTGCTGCCGCGCCGGGCCAGCGCCATCAAGTACCGCATCGATAACAGCAACGCGCTGGTGGCACGGTCTGCTGAGGTACCCTTGTCACCTGTCACTCGTCACCCTGTCATCTGTCACTCATCACCCTGTCACCTGTCACCTGTCACCTGTCACCTCTCACTCATCACCCTGTCACCTGTCACCCTATCACCTGTCACTCATCACCCTGTCACCTGTCACCCTGTCACCTGTCACCCTGTCATCTGTAACCTGTCACTCATCACCCTGTCACCTGTCACCCTGTCATCTGTCACTTGTCACCTGTCATCTGTCACTCTGTCCCCACCCTGTCACCTGTCACCCACCCTGTCAGCCTGTCACCTTGTCACCTCGTCACCTTGTCACCTCGTCACCTCGTCACCTCGTCACCTCATCAGTCATCCTGTCAGTCACCCTGTCACCCTGTCCCTGTAACCACCCTGTCACCTTGTCACCTTGCCACCCTGTCACCACCTGCCACCCTGTCCTCCAATGTTCCTGTCCCCTCTGTGTCCCTTCTGTGTCCCCTCCATGTCCTCCAATGTCCCTGTCCCCTCTGTGTCCCCTCCCTGTCCCCTCCCTGTCCCCTCCATGTCCCCTCCATGTCCTCCAACTTGCCTGTCCCCTCTGTGTCCCCTCTGTGTCCCGTCCATGTCCTCCAATGTCCCTGTCCCCTCTGTGTCCCCTCCCTGTCCCCTCCCTG
>JAWMRA010000091.1:0-16352 GCA_035584735.1 Pseudotriccus pelzelni | reverse complement strand
CTGGCTACAACCTCCTCTCAGGTAGTTGTAGAGAGTGATGAGGTCTCCCCTGAGCCTCCTCTTCTCCAGGCTAAACAACCCCAACTGTCTCAGCCTCTCCTCATAGGACTTGTACTCAGAAGAAGCTTTGAGTGCACTGAACAGTGATTAATACAGGAGACTCTGATGATTTTTAGAGTCTACTTAACAGCATCTAGAGCTGCTTTGAGAGAGGGGATTGTCCCACTCTGCTATGCACTGGCGGGGCCTCACCTGGAATATTGTGTGAAGTTTTGAGCACCACGTAAAAAAGACATTAAGCCATTAGGGAGTGTCCAAAGGAGACCACAAGGATGGGGAAGGGTCTGGAGTGGCCTTATGAGGAGCAGCTGAGGTCACTAGGTCTATGAAGAGGAGATAGAGGGGAGACCTCACTGCAGTTATAACTTACTCAGGAGGGCAGGAGGGGGGGCAGGCACCGATCTCTGCTCTGTGGAGACCAGGGACAGGACCCAAGGGAATGGCCTGAAGTTGTGTTTGGGGAGGTTTAGGCTGGATCTCAGGAAAACGTCCTTTCCCCAGAGGGTGGTTGGGCACTGAACAGACTCCCCAGGGCAGTGGTCACAGCACCAAGGCTGACATAGCTCAAGAAGTGTTTGCATGATATTCTCAGGCACGTGGTGTGACTCTTGTGCAGACAACTTAGAATATTCTGTGATTATATGACACTTTAAGGTAACACATCAGTTAACATTCCACCTCAACAACCAAAACATTATTTCCTCCCACTACAGCTCTCTAGGGAAGGGACAGAATTGCCTAGTAGAGTCTTACAACTTAATGATGGATTTATCTGCTTTAAAGAACACTGTTGTCAGGTTCCTTCCCTGAAGAGGTTTGTGCATGCTGAGCACAAAGGCAACACCTCTGAGGAGCAGGATCCTGTAGCTGCCACCAGCTGGAGGCTATAAACCCATTTTCATCCAGTCTAATACTTTCTTCTTGCTAGGAGTTAAGAGAACTTCTACATCAGAAAATTGCCATGAGGACACTGTACCATCATTTATGAATAAAATCTCAATACCAAGCCACATTTAAAACAGGGTGGCTTAACCCTCCCCACCCCCAGCTATTATTTGACAAAGTTGTCCCTCAGTTTTGCCTGAAATATACGTTCTGTAGTCAATTATAAATAAAAAGTGCCTTATAAATAAAGTTTTACAGCTTAGTGGAACCAGTAAACTACAGCACAGAATGTTTTGATGTCTTCCAAAAATGAGCTATGATACATTGAAACGAAATCTATTTTTTCATTTCCCATTATAAAAGTTTACAGACAGTTCTCTTCTCTCACCCTTCAGTTAAACCTAAAGCATCATTTCTTTTTCTGCTGGTGATTTAGCTCAGCATATAGCCCTGGTAACACAGACCTCTAAGTGACAATAAAACACAAATCTGAGCAATAGTGACATTTCCCTACACAATATCTCTGTTATTTTGATTTTGCAGTTTTGGGGGATCCACAGCTCATTCAGGTCTCCCTTTGTCCTAGACATGACAATTTGTTTTTCTCCATTTCTCTTTCCGACATGGACACTGTATTGTGCTCCTGATAAAATGCTTCAAAGCATTTACACTTTGTGTGGCTTTGGTTATTTCTTTGTTTGGTATGAAAAGCCTCAGAATGTGTTCAAAAGCTGGATGATAGAAAAATACCCACTCCAAAAGATAGATCTTATTCAAAGGTTACTTTTCATTGTATATTGAACTCTAGAATTATCTATGTTCTATTTCTTATTTTTAAATAGTCACGTTTGTCTCAGCATAACTTTCTCATATCCAGTTCAGAGGTTTTCTTTTGATGTCTTTTTTTTCTTTTTTAAATTATTATTCAAGGACAGAAGCATTTTCATGTATTTTGCATTTTAGGACCCTTTCTTTTTTTTCCCTAAGTTATAAGTTATCCCAAGTAGAAGACAAGTGCAAGTGTGGGCTCTTTCTGTGATCATCCTAGTGTGTTGTTCCTTCAAGGGGTCAATTTGAAGTATGGCTGCAGACTGATTTAAGTGAACAAATCCATATATTGACCCCTTTAAACTGTTCTACTTTGTAAGCTACCAGCATTTTCTCTCTTGTTTCTCTTTCTACCGCTTCTCTCTGTTGAAACAGGCCTACTTATCTTCTTAATATCCAGGGTGAAGTTAAAAAGCCGTGCTTGCCTTCATTAGTCAGCAGAAACAAATTACAGGTCCCTACAGGGTTCTCAGATGTAGAGAGAAGTCCAAGATAAGTCCAGTCCAGACAGCCTGAAAATTCTGCTCGTTAAGCCCCACCATCCTATGTTCTCCACTGTTTTTCTCTTCATGGAGACACCAACAAGCCCCAGGCAGGACTGAGCTTTTCTGTGTAGGATGCTCTCCAACCTCAGGATGAAACAGAGTCTTTGCCCTCAGAATGCAAATACAGGAATGATCACCAGTAATTTTTGGACACAATAGTGAACTGAAATGAGATGATGCATGGCAAAATCCTAGAGCTGTTCACTGATTTTGGTTCTCCAACTAATTTATCAGCTGTATGTTTAAACTAGATCCAGCTTTCCACTCCACCCAATGAATAACCTGTTTAATTTTGGAGAGGATCAAGCCAACAGGTGACTGACAAATATTCCTTGCAGAGGAAAGGGCTGTTGTTGAGGAGTCAAAACCTCAGCTCCTACCTCGTCCATAACTTCTCTAGCCTTTGTTTTGGCTCTGACTATCCTGGTCCGGTCTTCAGCTCCAGAGAAGTGTCAGGTTTTTATAGTAATGCACAAGAAAAGTAAAAAATTCTTGCTGTTATTGGTGCTGGACCCAAGGCATGGCTGAAGTGAGAGAAGAGGGCACCAAGACACCCAAGTGTCTCTCTCATATCCATGGTGTGTTTGCATAGAGAAGATAAAATGGTCTATGGAGAAGATATCTATTGTCTATAGGTGTAGGAAGTCTTCCATGCTGGTTTTTTTTTTAACATGTTACTACAGGTTAAAGTGTAGGTGAAAAAAATTGAAACCAACCTTTTTTGTTATTGTTTTACCTCTAACATGAGAAAAATTGCTGTGCTGGTTTTATTTTGACATAATTTTATTAACTTAGGACCATGGTAAGTTAACCCAAACCAGACCAGGCATATTATGATCTTGTGTCCTATTTCTAAAATTGAAAATTGGACATCATGACGTGATCATTAGAGACATTTTCCATTAGCAGTTGCTTTGCATCCTGAAATGAAATAACACTGTTCCTTCTTAAAAGGATAAACTAGTCCCTGTTCAGAGTAGATGTTCTAATACCTGATATGACTAAGAAATATTTTACTTAAATTTTTAAATTTTAAAATTAAATAACAGCAAATTAAAATTTTTATAATATAGCTTATTTCTCAAGAATTTAACTTGTGCTGAAAAATGTTACAGTTTAAAGGCAAAGTAAGTGTATCTTCTAGACAAGTTCCTTCCTATTAGAGAGTTTGTATTTCTGGCCTTTAAATTTCACTTAAACAGTTGTTGCTTGCTTGGGATCAAAGGAAAGGCCTAGTTGACCTTTTGAATGCTGCTCATTATTGGTCAACCACATAGGGTTTGTATCAGAGTCCTTCATAATCTAAAAAAAAAAAAGTTTTAAGAAATACCTAGTTTGAATTGTAAATGCAAGACAAGAGTGAGAAAGTCTTTTTTCTACCTAATGACATTCCAGCCTTTGCGAGGATATAATTTTTACAGAAATATTCGACTAGACAAATTCTAAGAGACAACATGTAAACTTTCCCATGACAGTTTAGAAAAGAGATCCTGGCAGACCACAAAGCTGAGGGAAGCAGATGACAACTTTCTACAACTATAAATTACGGGCATTTGTTTATTTCTATTTAGCATTTCCACTGCTGGCTGCATGCTGATGATGTGAATTGGATGGATAGATGTTACTAATCTGTAAACCCTTTAACTGGCTTCTGAAATGTAACAAAATCATGTGCCAGGGTTTTATCCACAATTAAGTCAAGTTTTATGAACTTAATTCCTCACTATTTTTTGCTGCCAAAATAAAATTATCAAAGCCTTTGTTCGTTGACACATTATGAACAATTACAGGACTGTTTATGAGCTCCAGTCTGGAATTTTGGGATGAAATAATCTCTGCTTTAAGGGTTGGTTTGCAGCATCGCTTTGCATTTTGACAGCATTTTCCTTGGGAAAGTGTTTTGGGTCTGAGTACTGCAAGATTATAAGTTTTACCTAATTTATGTCATTTTGAGAAGAAAGTGAGAAAATCCACAGGTTGAGGAAATTAAATGTTGAAGAGCGTTCCTCACACGTTCTGCTGTACAGAATCACAATAGAGATGCAGACAGTGTGTGTCTCATACTACCTTGTATGCACCTGGCAGTGGCTTTTATTACATCTGCTGAGGGATCAACAGCAATCAGCATTCTGGTACACAACTGCAGTTTTTTAAGGAGTCTGGTTTTGTTAGTTACATCTCAGTGAGTTAAGAAAAATTTACCCAGTGTCCAATGAAATTAGCTCTCAAAATTAAATGTAGAGAGGCAGACTGATGGTCAGGATGATCACGTGTTCATAGGTGCAGTTAATTAGGCATCATATTTAGTTAAAAATAGCAGGTATGCATTAATATGGCAACTTAAGACAATGACAGTGCAATAAGGAGGGAAAAAATTAGCTTTACAAGATTAGGCATCTGCTTCTTTCAACATCCATCCATTCCTCCACCAGATTGCCTTTGACATTTTGCCATATGCTGCCTTCTATTTTCTCTTTGCTTACAGGGATGGCAAGGAGACAAAATCATCTAACAAGTTTGTTCTGAAAAAATGGATAAATAATCAAAGGAATTCTATGCTGATTTTGACTTTATTATGAGAAAGATAAATTGAACATACATTTAGTTTTGTAATAGTTTTTGTGTTAGAAGTAGTGCTTTTTCTCAAAGATATGAAGAAAGACAATATTGCTAAAAATACTACAAAAAGTTTGCTATGGGTGCTCAATACCTAAATAAGGGGTGTGAGGAGTCTGCTTCACATACATGTCTTACATATAGTAATTTAAATTCCCAATCTGTTGAGCTCATTTTAATTCTGTCTTTTACGTACTTACTTCAGAATATTTTTTTTTTTGGCAGGAAAAATATCAAAAATATTATTTAAGTGCATGAAAGCATATTAATAGCATAGACATGTTTCTTTACATTGGCTGAAGTGAGAAATTTCCTATGTTAATATGAGTTAAATGAAAAGGGGAAAGTGCATATTCAATATTCACTTTATCTGCATTATTTCTGTTTACCTATTAGGTACACAGGAAATTCTTTCTACTCAGTACGGTACTTCTGCATCCTGATGAAATTCACTCACAGTGATTTAAATTTACTGTATTTGAAAAGGTTAAATTCTATAAAAGATATTTTTCAAGCCTCTAATGATGATGATTTGGTAGGTTTTGCATATTTATGTAATTTTTTCCATATATTGGCTTTTTTTGGTGTTTTATTTGTTGTTTTTGTTTTGTCAGGGGTTTTTTGTTGTTGTTCTTTGTTTTTTTTTCTTTTCAGCTCTCTATTTCCTCTATTCTATTCCCTGTCAGGACATTCAGATAAGTTCCTATTAAACCTTGACTAATCCAGTTCCCTGTTAAGAGATAGCTGATTGAAGAGTCTGATATTTTTAAGTACTATGTGGTAGAAAGTTTCTAATCTTTTAGGTAAAATGCCCCACTACTTTTGAACGCACCAAATTTCTTACAGGAAAAATGTCTCTTAAAGTTCATCTAACTGATTGTAGAGTGTATTACAGCTGACAGAGCTGGCTCTATGTCTATCATGGAAATTTCCTTTGGAAAAGGAAAGAGATTAATATTTTTTTTAATCCTTCTGATGTACCTTTCTGTACAGATTCAGTTATTTCTCTCTGTTGGGATATAGAGGATGATGGATATAAGGCCCCAAACCAAGAAGAAACTATCTTGAGCTTCCAATTGCACAATGAATTGCTGCATTTTTCACATATCACATCATTAATAAAATAACACCATCCCTAAAATTTGAGAATTACTGCATTTCAGGTTAGTGTAATGGTCCCTCCGTGAACAGTTCCAGGTTTTTTAGTCCTAAATATAGCAGAAGTGGCTGCTGATTTTTTCAATTTTTTATTTTTTTCCTTAATGGCTAAAACCTGATTCTTGCTAAAGGACATTCTAAACCCTTACAAAACTGCACTAGATTGAAATCTCCAGTGTTATTAAGCTTTATCACCCAGTTCACAGGCTGAAACTAGTATAGATTTATTTGTGAGGCTAATTATCCTTGTAAGGGGTTTATTTCAGTTGTGACACTTTTTCATCCCTAACCAGCGGGGAAGAGACTACAAGATACTGGAAAGGGGTAGTGCTCAAATTCTGAGTTGTATATATAGATGCTGCTCCCTCGCACAAAGTCTCTGTCTTCTGTTGATTTGTGAAGGACCATTAAAAACTTGTATTTTTAAACACTGCCTGTATCCCACCAGATATCCAGTGGGCATTGGTGGAAGTGCAGTGCCCCAAACTCTGGACATTTTTCCCAGCTCCTGCAGCAGCATTTCATATTACCTTGGACAAAACGCAAGGACACTGAGGCACTCAAGGCAATATTTTTTATGGTTAATATTGCTCTAAAGAGTTAACAAAGATTAATAAAGATTTGCCATACAGTCTGTAGTGGTGCTATTTTAATTTTATATTTTCTAGCAATCAACTCCATTAACTACAGAGAAAGTCCTGTTTTAGGTTCTCTAGAAGTTAATTTGGCTGCGTGTCCTACTTCATGTTTACATAGATACTTTTGCCCCTAAGTAGTTATTGCATTTTATTTATTAATTCATATTCATACTTATGGATGTGTTTTATGAGGAGGACTTCAAGGAGTGTGTAAAAGCACTGTTTCTCCTGTTTCACAGCAGATCTCAGCTTTGTAATTAGCATCTGACAGTTTGAGTCATGAAAAAATTATTTTAAGTTTTAAAAAAGATTCAGTATGCACGCCTACAAAAGCAGTTATGAGCAATGTAAATTTTCATCCAGTGTACCAAGAAGTAAAGGCTAGGACATATTTAAGCCAAAGATAGCTGATATTTGCACTGAAGATAACCTGATTATGTTGTAGAAATGATTTGGGGTCCTGAATTCCGTGGGAGGTTAATGAAGGTGCTGTGGAGAAACCCATTCCTGATTATTGCAGGGCTGTTTAAATACATGAATGTAAATAAGTCTGTGAATTTTAAAGTTAATGAAATAAACAGAAACTATGAGCAAATCAGAGGAGAACAAAAGATTTTGAACATTTCAGCAGTTATTTTGATCGGAGAATATAAGCAAAGAGGGACATTTAAGATAACCCCAAAATAGCTCTAGCTCTGTTATTATTCTGTGCTTGCTTTTTCTTCCCTCACTTAGAATTTTGAGAATTTTCAATCACAACAAAGAAGTTTTATCAGTCTGTCCTCTAGCTCTTCCAGTAGAACCACTGAAATTACTTTCTATATTTAAATAAACAAGAGAACACATACTTGAGATATTTTAACATAGCTGTTTTCAAAAGTAATAGATAAACAGCTTAAGTGTGAATTCTTGTGACCACAAAGTGATATCTACACCACTAGAAATCAATTCTCTCTAGATTTTTAAATGCAAGTGAAACAAAAGAAACCAGATGCACAGTTTATTATTGTGTAAGGGAACAAACATGGATATAAATCACTTATATTCTAAGACAGATCACTGGGTTATGTTATATCTGTGTTTTTAATTAGAGGGCAGAGCAGATGGTGAAGGCTTAGTGTAAAGCAATATGTCTATTAAAGTAATGCCTGCTGCCGACTGATTGTTCCAAACCACAAAGTGTCCATGCACCCTATTTTTAGAAGAAACTGGCAATCTGAGAAGCAACTACTTCTTGAAAAGAGTTTAACAACAACAATAAACAAATCAACAAGCAAAAAAGCCCCCAAAAATAAACAATAACCCCCCCCTGAAAAAAAGTAAACAGGGCCTTTAAAAATAGGCTACTAATAAAACCCAAAGTTAGGAATATTAATTATTTTTCATAAAATAAACAAAAACTTAATATATCAAGATTTTGCTAGGTACTCATGGAGCTTTTACTTAGGTGGGGCAATGAGAAAATACAAAGGATGTATGATTTTTACACTAAATATTTTTGCACCTGTGCAAGTGAGCAACATTGACAAGTTCTGACTTACACTGATTTCTGCATCCAAGACTGATGGATGATTCTCTGCTTCAGGAGCAGTTCTCAGCAAAATTTCACCTCGGAGTCTGAAGCAGTCAGGTCAAAAGCTCAAGGGAGCAGACACACAGGTCTCAGAAAGGTGTAGAGGGTACACTTAATTTCATCCCTACTGTCAGATTATCTTTTGCAGACTGTACTCACTAAGTATATAGCAATAAGCCATTGTCAGGCACATAATCAATAAGACCTGTAACACGTTCAAGTGTTTTCTTCACTCTTCAAGAGTAACAAATAAGGGTCTTTATTGAAATTTTGCTAGGGTTTTCTGAAAGGCTGTGTCTATTTTTACCTATTTTTTTTTTTAGCGTTAACAAATACGTGGTCTCTTCCAAATCCTAGATTGTTTGTTTGTCTTAAATTTTCCTGGAAAAAACACAATATATAAATGTTTCTGAAAAAATAAACAAAACCAAGCAAAAAACCAAACACACACCAAAAAAAACCCAACCAAAAGAACAAAAAAACAACCAAAACCAAATCAAAACACAAAAAGATGATTCAAACTAACTGGCATTTAAAACCATTTTAGGATATATTTACAAAAACTAGAAGAATGTCTTGGGTCTTTAAATTCAAATTAATAAAGGTTATGTCATAAACATCAACATTTTTGTATTTTTTTCCCCCTGTCAATTCAGAATGTAATTGCACTCTCTTATTTCTATATAGTCACATCTACAATGAGCTCTGGAGATTATATTTTGATAGATGATCATGATTGTTATTCAGGTAAAGTAAAGGCTGGTAAAAATGTGTATATCACAAAAGAAAGTTTGCTCAGTCAGGGAAAAGGAATACATTAGATATTGGTGTTAATTTGCCGCAGTTCATGATTCCTGTTTTTCAGCAAGACATCAGAGCCTAAAATGAAATTTTCTTGTCAGTTTTAATCCATCTTGGCAGACAGCCTTTCTTACTTGATGGCATATTTTTGTTTCCTAGGACTCCTACTTTATTCATGTGCAGGGGGGGCATGAATAAGACAAATGGGAGAGAAAAGAATGTTTATGTTTAAAGTCTGGGTTGCAGTGTATGAAAAATAGGCTTTTCTGCCTGGTATGACAGACTTCCAGCCAAGCTCAAAATTGTAAAACCATTGTATCTCAGGTACTTCAAGATGTTTGCCTCTATTTCTCCAAATTCAACTTATAACACCCTTAATTCTAAATATGGATAGTTTTCTCCTGAGTGTTTATAAATAATATATCTCATATTAGTACTTCTTTCCATGAAACACAAATATAGAATGATATCCCACTGCTGCCTCACAAAACCTCTAAAATACCTTTGAGAAAACTGCAAAGCAGAACTGTAGAAACAGCTGTAACACATCTTAAAGGGAAAAAAGAGTAAGCTCTCTGTCAATGTTTCAAAAGGCAAAAGCAGAGAAATTCTTGCTGATGCATTTAAAAATAACAAAATAAAGCCTTTCATGTTTTTAATATGCATTTTTTTTCCTATTCTTCTATCCTGACATTTGGTAGAGTGATAAAGACACTAATTAGGAGTAAGTGTGCACTTGAAATTCTTTCCAACATAATTTATTTTCATTTAAAAATTTTGATATGATTCAGAGAGCTGAAAGAAGCAAATTTGCCAAAACCAGGGTGGTTTTTAGGTTGCAGACTAAGACTACTGTCACTAGAAATTTAGCTGTGATCATGGACAAGATCCTAGAATAGATGTTAAAGCCCCAATAAAAGATTGGGCAGAATTGCAGATTCTGAACTCTAAACTTGCTATCAAAAACCTATTCATTGCTTTCAATAAATGCTGGAAATAACCCTTAAGATATGACAATGCCTTTCTGAATTCCAAGAACTAAGTCAGACCAAGGTTGGGACTAGTAAAAATTAAAAAGCACCTGTTCAGACATATTTAACCAAACATTTACAAAAAAGTTTTGAGTGTGTGTACATTGTTGCCTTGAGGTCTTATAATCACAGAATATTTTGAGTTGGAAGGGACCTTAATGATCATCCAGTTTCACCCCCTGCCATGGACAGGGACACCTTCCGGTAGACCAGCTTGTTCAATGCCTCATTAACAGTCCCATCCCATGAAGTTTTTAGTCAAGCCTTTGGCTAAAAGAGAAAACCTGATTAAAACAAATATATTTAAGTACCCCAAACTAGATTATATATTCATTATAAAGTACAGAAAATGTATGATTAGAATCCAGTCTTGTAGGTTAGGCAAAAGGAGAAACACATATTTTAATATTTTATAAGAGTTTTTTGGTAGAATATCAGTACAAGCTGCTTAAATTGTTTCCTGTGAGGGTGGTGAGGCCCTGGCACAGGTTGCCCACAGAACCCGCTGGAGGTGTCCAAGGCCAGGTTGGATGGGGCTTGGAGCAAACTGGGATAGTGGAAGGTGTCCCTGCCCATGGCAGGGGGTGGAATATATAAAGAATTAAATGTGCACAGCATTGTCTGGGAGAGAATTTAGATTCTGAGCTGTTCTTGGTCTCTTTCTATGTAATTTCCTACTTCTCCAAATCAAACACTTGCCTATTTTCACAACTAAAAAGAAAATATCCTACAACAAAAGTGACTGAAAGCTAAAGGTCTATTTACTTTCCTGTTCCCCTCCTGGCAGGAAAGGACTTCATTTGGAACAGATGGGGTGTTGAGCATTTTCACACCTGAGATTCCTTGTCACCAGCATAAATGTGCAGGGAATTATGCACTTCATTTATTGTTCATCTCATTTACCTAAGCCGTGTTCACCTGGACCCTGTTCTCCCTGCCCTTCACTTTCACAGACAATAAAATCTTCTTGAACATATGCTGGGAAGAAAAAAATTAACCTGTATAAAACCACCAAAACCCCTTGATCTCCCAATGCAAACAATTCATCCTAAGAATTTCTAACACAAAGAACACCTTCTCTGAAAAGTCTGTCTGAGGTGATTGCATCTGTCTTGCTTAACCCTGCACCAGGGATGCTTAGACAAATAAATCACTTTATAATGAATGGTGTTGCTGCTTATATTTAAACAAATTCTTGGCCAAATCTCTCTTTCAATATCTCTTCTGTCACTGGGGTTGCATGCCACTAAATACCTCAAGGGTAGCAGGCATTTTGGTTTACAGACACCAGTAAGCCAGAAGCCTGAAATTGTCATGTTGTCTCTATGACCTCTAGGGAGGTGATTTCATTTTTAGAAATCCCTTGGAGTAACTGCCTTCCTTAGTATCGATTTTACCAAGGAAAGACATTTCCTGACTGACATAACAAAATCATATATGATCATTTCACTCCTTCCAGAGTTCATGCTCAGTAATAAGTGAACTGTCTTTGAAAGACCAGAATGTTAAGCAGTGGCAAGAGCAAGCTGGATCATTGCCCTGCTGTTCTGCTTCTATCACTCTGACTAGAGATTTCTAAAACTTTTTCAGTAGTGTATTTTTCCCCTAAAACTTTTAATTTTTCTTTGCGTCTATTTGTGTTTACAGATTATCAAAGACTAAAGCTGTATCCTTGAGTACATTGCATGTATGTAGCATAGATTTCTTGCCCGATCGAAGAAAATATTTTCAAGGCATAAACTCTAATTTTTTTTTGTTATTACACCTGTGTGATCTTCTAGTACTACCAATTTTTATACAATTTTTCACATTTTAATGCTCTCCTTATCTGTCAAAAAGTACACATAGTTGCTCTAAAAAACCTCAGTTTATTTTGTCTTCCCAAATTATCTAAGCATGAATACCTGAGGGTAAAATTCAAATGAAACTTGTTCTGTTTCCTGCAGATGTTTTTGCATTAACTCAAATTTCATTACATTTTTTTTTAAATTAATACCAAAGTCCTCAGTCATTTCAATACAATTCAATACACTTCAATACAATTACACTTTTTTGTGGGACCACAAAATTATGCAGGTATTTTCTGATATTTAAGATCTCAAAAGACTTTTTATTTGAATCCAAAGCCATACCCTTTGTTTTCCTGTCCATGAAGTCCCTTCAGCAAATTATATTTGAAAATGAGATGACAAAGGCTTAAAACTCTGAAAATGTCTGCATGACTCTAAAATGTATTTATTTATTTATACTTTTGTGTGTATTTGAATTTACTATGTATGGTTTTCATAGTTTGTTGCCTTAAGTTCTTTGCAGGAATCAAGAGCTCCTTTTCTGAAAGCTGGGTTCATCAGATGTCAGAAGGAGTTGGAAACAGTATTTCACTCTTAAAGGAGTCTCTTTGAGGAATACAGTGAAATAAACCTTGGTAAAATCTACATCTGGAGGAAAATATTTCCAAGGAACATAAAAAATAGATCAATGAATAAATATTCTGAATAAGTCTGTACTCAGACCTCAGCCTGACTCTAAACAATGGGGAAGGTAACACCTGCAAGGAAACAACTTGATATACATGGCTTTCATCATCAATTACACTCATTTTCTTTACAATAAAGTACTTAAAAGATTTGCCATTGTTACTGAGTCACTTGACTGAGAGGAAGCTATAGTGCCTTAAACTTGGGGCTATATATCAGTAACATGGCAGTACAGAACTGTTGCACTCAGTTTTGACCAGGCAGCACTTGAAGTGATACAGGCAAGTCATGAGGACAAATGACACACTTCACAGTATAACCTTGTGCTTTCAGCTACAGGTTCAGCTCTACCATCATTCATCACCCTCAGTCATCATGGTTTAGCTGTCAAGCAGATACTTGATTTTTGTTTCTTTTTTTTCTTGCATCTGGGTCAAGATTTTTATCAGACACCCAGGTCCTGCCAAAAAAAAGCCTATCAAGCCAAAGATTTTCAGGTGACGTTACTGTCACACCACAAAGTTCTTTGTCCACCAAGCTCACCGCAAAAGTAAAGTTATTCACTTCTTTGATATGCAAACACCTGTGAGATACTGTGTTTCCTCAGCTTGGGATCTAATGGCATCCTGGGGTGCATCAGGAAGAGTGTGGCCAGCAGGCTGGGGGAGGATGCTGCCCCTCTACTCAGCCCTGGTGAGGCCACATCTGGAGTGTTGTGTTCACTTCTGAGCTCCACAGTTCAAGAAAGACCAGGAGATACTGGAAAAGGTCCAACAGAGGCCACAGAGATAATGAGGGGTCTGGAACATCTCGCTGGTGAGCAGAGACTCCAGGAGCTGGGCCTGGTTAGTCTGGAGAGGAAAAGACTGAGAGGGGATCCCATCAATCCACACCAATACCCTCAAGGGGATGGTCCCAGACTCTGCTCGGTGGTGCCCAATGACAGGATGAGGAGCAATGGCCATAAACCATAATACTAGAAGTTTGCCCTCAACCTGAGGCAGAAATTCTTTCCATGGAGGTGGCAGAGTCCAGAACAGCTGCCCAAGGAGGGTGCAGAGTTTGCCTGTCTGGAGACATCCCAGACCCACCTGGACATGTTCTTGTGTCACCTGCTCCAGGTGACCCTGCCTTTGGTAAAAGGTTGGACTGGATGATCTCCAGAGATATCTTCCTACCACACCTACTCTGTGATCCTGTAAAAGTAAATGCAGTAAATGTAAAGTATACATATACAAAATTTTTTCATCTGTATTCTGCCATGATAATGAACTGTGTCTCCTTTTTTTTTCCTCCTAGGAATAACAGAATTGCTGCCGCTTGAAGTCTGGCTGAAATAGATGTGAAAATACATATTAAAAAGTAATTCCATTGTGTGCACACCTTGAAAGAACAAGGCATTAATTAATTAGACTGCTTACTCAATGAGAGATAAGTAATCAAGATCACAATTATCTTTTCATTCCATGTCTGGACAGTGCTGTGCTATAATGCAAATAAGTAAGAATATTAATTAATAATTATTAATAAAGTTTTTTTCTAATTCTGCTCAGAAGAGCATTTCTAATATTGCCATGAATAACCTTATCAATAATTGGTGAGATTTTCCAAAAATCCAAGAAAATCCCATCTAATACAAGCCATGTAATTCACATTTTCATATTTGCCTGGTGTTCTCAGGGGAGATAATGAAGCTTTCCAAGCAGAGGTGATCTCCAGAAACACATTCACACCCTGAAGTTCCGGATCCCTTTTCTTTTCTTTAGAAAGCCCTATTCCACCAAACCGGCTGTGTAAAGAAAATGAAAAGTGGTGGCTCTTTGGAGTAAGACAGTCGTGTTAAAATGTTGCTATTTCAGATTTGTGCCACTTCCTTCTTCCTTCCAAATGGCTGATTAAAAAGTGTGATTTCTTGATTTTCTCCTGATTCTTAGGTAAAAAATACGCTGAATAACTCTGGGGTTTTCAACTAAGGGCAGAGGAGAAGTTCTCGTACTACTTCCTTTTTCGACTTCCCCCATCTATGAGGTCTTCTGTGATAACAGGAAGAGATGTCCAAACCAGTATTTTCTAACTTATTGTACTCAGTCATAGCCCTGCTGAGGAACTCACACTCATGGGCTGTGAAATACAGGTAATACAGCTGAATGATAATACAGTTGAATAATAATACAGTGCAATACAGTTGTTTTGTTCAGTGTACATACTGTTTAATGGAGATGTATCTCTCCATCATTAGCTTTAATCTACTGGTCTGCTGCTCCCAGATGTTCTGTAAAGATGCCCTATAATTTCTGTGCAGACACCACAAAAACTCCTGCTCATTGGCAGTGTGTTACCTGACAAAATCCAGTCAACAAGTGACATAATTTTAAGCCGGTATGCCAGTGTGTCATGGCTCAGATGTTTGTTTACCTCTGAGGGCTTAGACAGAAAAGACTTTTTCTCTCTCTCTCCAGCACTCTTTAAATATTACCCTCTGTGCAAAGCTAGGAACACCAAAATGTCATTACTAGGCATTCATAAGTATTTAGATATTATAAATACAATATACTATATAATATTTATAATACTATGAATATTATATATAATAAACCAATACACATATAACCCATGTATTTATATATTTATTATAATAATAATTATACATTATAAACATAACAATTTAGGTTCTAGATTTTTCAGGGATGTATCTAAGATGAGGGTGATTTGAAGTCTGTAGCAACATACACAGATGATGAAAAGTGATCTATGATTTTGATAATGAAAAAGAGCACTTAAAATCAGACATGTTTGTGGGTTGGGGTTTTTTATGCATGTTTGTTTTGTTTCGGTTTGGGGTTTTTTTTTTCTTTGATTGGCTTAGTTTTGTTTTCTGGGGAGGGTTTTTGTATATTTTTCCACTTTAATATTTTTTAAGTAACAATTTGTTTCTGAAATATTTGGTTATTGACTATAGGTTAGTCAATATTTGTGTTGTCTAGAGGCAGGAGCCTAATTCATAGTGAAATTTTATCAAATGCCATCCACTATCTAAAACAGGTTTTTCTCTTCTTCTGAGACTCATGGTTCAACACATCAAAAACTGGGAAGTTTTTGGTAGTGGGAAAATAAATTTTATTACCTTTATATGGATAAAAAGTATCATTTCTTTCCTGTATTTCTGAATAGTAACTAATATTTGTGGTTGGAGCCATGGGCTTTAGTAAAGCCTTTATCAACATTTCCCACCTCATTCTTCTGCTCATGGCTTGGATGGGTCTACTCTTCCATAGGTAAAAGACTGCCTGGATGTCTGGGCCCAGAGAGTGGTGGAGAGGGAGTTAAACCCAGCGGGCATTTGGTCACACGTGGCATGACTCAGTACTGGGGCCTGTTGTGCTCACTGTCATTATACAATATAAAGATTGGGATAAGGGCATCGAGGCCACGCTCAGAAAGTTCACAGGTGATACCAGGTTGGATGGGAGAGTTGATCTGCTGAGGGCAGGAAGGCTTTGCAGAGGGATCTGGACAGGTTGGACCTGTGGGATGAGGCCAGTGGTGTGAGGGTCAACAAGGCTCAGTGTCAGGTCCTGACCTTGGGTCACAACAAAACACTCCAGTCACAGGGGCTGGAAAGCTGGAAAAGACCCTTGGGGTGCTGGTGACAGCAGCTGAAGGTGAGCCCAGGTGTGCCCAGGTGTGCCAGAGGCCAATGGCCCCTGCGCTGTCCCAGCCATGGTGTGTCCCAGGCCCAG